>CADEHL010000974.1:0-158092 GCA_902827135.1 Harpagifer antarcticus
AGGAGGAGAGAGGGGAGAGAGGGAGAGAGGGGAGAGAGGGGAGAGAGAGAGGAGAGAGGGGAGAGAGGGGAGGCCGTCCCAAAGCTTGCTGCTGTGTTTACTCCCTCCATCTGACAGGAGGAGCCTCGTTGAGCTGCGAGTGGCACTCACGGAGTGTGTAGGCGTAGGGCGTGGTTTGGGATTGGGCCGAAGAGTCCTGTAACCCTCTCTAGACTCCAGAGACTAAACACTTCCTGTGTGTGGATACATGTGTTGTGCTATGCAACATGATGGAGATAAACACACACACACACACTCTGAACTCTGACCTCCTCCACTCACTGCTGAGAGCAACAGGAAGTGACGCCTGAAGACATCGGAGGTTTTTATTCCCCAAAAGCTGATTTGAAGCTAAGATGCATAAAGGAAAGTGATTTTTTGTAGATTAGCATACAATTACATATTGGGATGGATAAGTGCTTTTAGACCCGTGTATAAGCATAAGGGCGTAGTACAAAGAGTAACTACGCTGTTTACATTAAGTTACGGCCATACAAATGATATAAATACATCCAGCTGTCAGTCAAATCCTTAATAAATATATGCAATATCTCTGTGTGGACTTGTGCACATGTTGACCAATGCATTGGCTGCTTACTGAACACAATTGTTCTCATAAATATGAATTAAAAAGGTCTCATTTGCATCTCATAATTACGAAAAAACAAAATGTGCATTAGGCATTAAAGAGATATGTTCTCTTGTAGTTTGAAGGCATACATTTTGACATTTGAGAAGGTAAACATGTCAATTATGAGGCAAAGATGTCCTAATTATTAGAAAACATGTTAAGGTTGCGGATGCAAGTGTGTGGACAGAGCAAAGGAAGTGAAGAATAAGACCTAGAAAACATGGATGGAAACAATGCAAGATTTTAAATGGTTGAAATATCACCTTTGCAGATGTTCTATAAGGAAGGAAGGAAGGGCACTCAGTATGTTGTTAAGGGCCGGTTAACAAACATTGTGTCTGTTTCCAAGAAATGAAACGGCGTCTTTTAAACTTTCTTGGGCTCCTTGAAGGTGGGGAAGGTAATTCACTTCAGATTCACGTGTTGTTATATTCCATGGAATGCTCTTAACATCCCGATAGCAATGAATATCTGAAGTGCTTTGACAATAAATCCATAGTAGTACTGTAGAAAGCACGACCAATCATCTGAGCCGGCTAAAGTAACTGGATGGCCTACCTGCCTGTCAGCCTTCCATCGGGGCACAGACTTATCTCGTGCCCTCATTGGTCAGGTGAGCGTTCGTGTGTGTTGGAGGAGGGGCTCTGGGAGGAAGTATTTTCAAATTCTAGCGCACTCGAGCTGGTTTCTCCATTCTTACCTACCCCACCGTTAATAATAAAATATATATTTTAACAAGGTTTTAAAAGAAAAAGACCGGGAGAAATGTGTCGGAGGGCTGTGATTACCAAGTGACCTCGCAGTGTTGATGTTTACACTTGTTTGTGTTTCCTCACCAGAGCGTTGATGTCTTCAGATTTATAGATGAGCATGCGGATCTCCTCAGGGTCTCGCTGAAGATCGCCTGGATGAGAGGAGGCTGGGGGGAGGAGGGGGAGGGGGGAGGGGAGAAGACAAAACGTTAATCACATGACCAGAGGCAACATGGCCGACATGCAGAAAACACACACGAGCATTTTAACAGTGAAGGAATTCATCAGAGAGCAGACGCGACCAGATGAAGTGTTCGAGGGGCTATTTACAGCATGTAAGAGAGCATGATCCTTCCACGGGTATAAGTGTTGTGTGTGTGTGTGTGTGTGTGTGTGTGTGTGGTGTGTGTGTGTGTGTGGTTGTTGTGTGTGTGTGGTGTGTGTGTGTGTGTGTGTGATGGTGGTGTGTGTGTGTGTGTATGTGTGTGTGTGTGTGTAGGTTATGGTTAGGATAAGTCTCCAGGAAATGCATGTAAGTCAATGTAATGTCCCCTGAAGTGATGTATACATGTTGTATGTGTATGTGTGTGTGTGTGTGTTGTGTGTGTGTGTGTGTGTGTGTGTGTGTGTGTGTGATGTGTGTGTGTGTGTGTGTGTGTGTGTGTGTGTGTTGTGTGTGTGTGTGTGTGTGTGTGTGTTGTGTGTGTGTGTGTGTGTGTGTGTGTTGTGTGTGTGTGTGTGTGTGGTGTGTGTGTGTGTGTGTGTGTGTGTGCTTAACTTAAAGCTGTTTACAGAAGCTTCAGGACTGCAGTCTACTGTACACTGTATACAAAATGCATCTTAAAACCAAGACGGATTATGAAACTCACTTCCTACATGAAGACAGGAACAACATATGTCCCCCCCCCAAAGCAAAGAGAATGTTGTTGGAGAAGATTCTTTGTAGATAGAAATCATAAAAGTAAAATGTCTGTGCAGAGAAAAGGCTTTAATGAAGGGCATGTCTCTGAAACCCGTATTTTCCATACCAGATTACAGATAGGGGGTAAATAGAGGCAACACACACACACACACTAACCCTCTCTTTCTTTCTCTCCTACCGACTAACTTATTTACCAACTCGCTAAAGTACTTACTGACTTAATTACTTACTTAAGTCTGTACTATATAAGCAGCACCAATAATAATAAGAATACATAATTATTAAAGTCATTTTTCATGCAAAAGTAAAAACTGCCGTGTCGGCCTCTCAAATATGAAGACAGTTCCCATTATCGATCATATGTTGAGGTTTGGACTGACAAGCCAAGACATGTAAAGACATCACATGGGAGTTTAAGGGATAACTGTCACTATTACCTTTAGTTGCAGCCCTACAATGCAGGACATCTGACATGTAGTGGCGTTCACAGAGCACATGGGATGGATATTAGTAATTTTTTGACACAAAAGCGATTTGAATCCCTGCACGGTCCTTTGACACCGCCCGATAGAGTGCAACAGCTACCTTGATGATTTAAAGAGTAAAAGTCGATGTCAGAGCTCTGCAGAAATGTGGGCTGCCGGTTCGATGTGCTCCTGATGATGATTCAGATCTAACAGAGAACTCACTTCACTTCCTGTGTGCCGCCTGCATCACTTCCTGTTGCACAGCCTTTCCTTCTCAGAACAAGAGAGGAACCACAGAGCAGCGTTTCACTTCTGCTTTAAGAAGCTCACACTTCCTCTGCTTTCTGCTTCTCATTTTTAAATGTTTGCTGCTGTAGTGTCTACTTTAAAGAGTTCTCCCCTGCTGATGTCCAGGTGTTTATCAGTATGTAGTGTCTCTACTTTAAAGAGTCCTCTCCTGCTGATGTTCAGGTGTATATCAGTATGTAGTGTCTACTTTAAAGAGTCCTCTCCTGCTGATATTCAGGTGTATATCAGTATGTAGTGTCTCTACTTTAAAGAGTCCTCTCCTGCTGATGTTCAGGTGTATATCAGTATGTAGTGTCTCTACTTTAAAGAGTCCTCTCCTGCTGATGTTCAGGTGTATATCAGTATGTAGTGTCTACTTTAAAGAGTCCTCTCCTGCTGAATGTTCAGGTGTATATCAGTATGTAGTGTCTCTACTTTAAAGAGTCCTCTCCTGCTGATGTCCAGGTGTATATCAGTATGTAGTGTCTCTACTTTAAAGAGTCCTCTCCTGCTGATGTTCAGGTGTATATCAGTATGTAGTGTCTCTACTTTAAAGAGTCCTCTCCTGCTGATGTTCAGGTGTATATCAGTATGTAGTGTCTCTACTTTAAAGAGTCCTCTCCTGCTGATGGTCAGGTGTATATCAGTATGTAGTGTCTCTACTTTAAAGAGTCCTCTCCTGCTGATGGTCAGGTGTATATCAGTATGTAGTGTCTCTACTTTAAAGAGTCCTCTCCTGCTGATGTTTCAGGTGTATATCAGTGTGTAGTGTCTACATTCTCCCATGCTTTAAATGTAATGTGCTGCAGCACCTCTTTTCACCCTCTGTCTGAAACCAGAGCCCAGTCTGCTTTGATTGGTCAGCTGGCCGGCTAGGTTGTGATTGGTCAACCGCTTAGAGATGTCCTGCCCCTTAGCCTATCACGTGCCCCTTAGCCTATCACGTACAATGTGTTAGAGCACTCGCCAATAGAAGTGTGAGTGTTACATAGTGATGTCATTATGTCCTGGACATTTGGGATTTTAGCCTTTGCAGACCATTTACATGCACAAAAAACCTCTATAACAAACTACAGGGAATGAAAAACCAGAACAAGCACAATATGGCTTCTTTAAGATGAGAAAGGAATCACATTTAGGGTCGAGAGAGGAGAAACGTGGGGGACTGTGTCTTTAAAGAAGCAGCTGACGCTTGGCAGCATATGTTCTCTTTTAGCTATGCTTTCTCTCTAAGTGCTGCACACACACACACACACACACACACACACACACACACACACACACACACACACATTAACACTCAGCTGGCAGCAGAGTGTGTGTGAGAGCCGGGGGGGAGAGACTGGTGCTGGCAAGAGAAAAGGAAAAGAGATTTAGGGAGCATCTATGGGGATATTTGCTCAAACTCATTCCAGCACTTACAGACCGAACAAGGCCGATAAATATTTAAGAAGACTCGAAACATCAGACAGCATTTGGCTATACTCTATCAAAGATTTTTACAACTATAATAACAACTCCCTCGGGGCTGGTGTAGTTCTCATTTGAGAAATAAATGACAGAGATTCAAGTGAACAGGAATTACTGAGCAACGTTTAATCAAAAACACAACATGCCCGAATATATTATCCAACCAATCAAATACATGGTCATATAGATGCAGCCCTGTATGTGTGCAATTCAATAGGCTACCATTATTTTGCTTATCTGCCAATATTAGTTGGCTAAATTGCGTCAAACGGTCTTAAAATCAAAGTTTAATACGTTTCTTTGGATTTCGAGCTTTAAAACGGCCCCTTTGATTATAGCAAACTTCATAGGCAACAGTGTGTCGTGTGGCTTTCTTTATATTTAGGGACTATATCCACCGTATGTGTTATTGTATTTACCAATAAACACCATTCCCCATAACAAGTCTTAGAAGTTAGCAAGCCAAAAGTAACACTTTGTTTGTGTGAACCGCTCAATGAACTACATCTCCCATCTCGCACCACACACCAAGACGGCCGTCACGTTGGAACGTCTCACTTCTTTCTCTCAGAACGAGGCGGAAAGTATTCAAAGAGGTGAAAATCACTCCAAGTCTGGGCACGTTGAGAGCTGTGCACACACAAGGGGAGTTAGTCGGTTCCTAAGAGCCAGCATGCGGGACCGGGACTCTGGGATTTGTAGTCTTTCTAGTTGCGTATTTTTCATCGTCTTATATTTCAACAGTTTTACGACAAACTGACTTTTTTGACATGGAAATTATATTTTAATGTGACAAACGTCATATGTGTAATTCATGGCACAATTCAAACGGGATCCAAAGATAAGTTTTCTCTCCATTGACTTTGATACATAATCTTTCCGAAATAAGGTCCCATGGGTCGGAAGTAGAAGGGCGGGACTTCGCCTCTCTATTACAACCAGAAAGAAAGTAGAACAATAATTCAGAACCGCTATGGAGAGTTTTATGGATGAGGACAAAACCAAGTTACAATCCTGTTAGTTTCAACAAACTAACTAGTATTAACTAAAACAAGAAGATTTCTAGTTAAGCAGGTGCACAGAGTATGGAAAGAAACTACAGGCTTCACTTTTACAGAAAAGACAGATAAGCAGTGACGTGCGGTGAGGTTCATGGCTGGTGAGGCACCGAGTCAGATTTACAAATATTATATTTTGACCTTAATCGAAATATTCGGTTATTTTCAAAGCTTTTTAAGTCTGACGCTTCGATTCATTTTAAACAGACCGTTCAACAGAAGGATACCCAACATCTAAATATTGGATTGTTCTTTCTTAGTAAGATCCCATGTTCATTATAATGGTGGTCTTACCTTGACTTGAAGATGAAGTCCATGCTCTCCTTCTGGACAACAATCTCTATCTCTATTTTGTAAAAGTCCTCCTTATCTTCCTCTAGTTTCAAAAGTCTAGTTTGTTGTTCGCGTCTACCGTCTCTGCGTAGAATAACAGTAGCAACAAGAACCTGTGGGCTCACGTGCGCCCCCTTCAGTGCGGCAGAGGTTATGGCTGCCTCCCCTGGTGCTTTTTTCATTGCCGTTGTATGATGAGACCAGTGAGCCTAAATATCATACGTGAAATAAGTTCTTTAGAGACGATGGATGGCGAGGATAAATGTAATAAAGGGATCTACAAACATTACATTGGTGACATACAGTGAGATGGTGCAGGCATGCGCTTAGGGCCCGCTTTCCAGCCAGTTTCTGTGGGGTGACGCATTCTGAGGTGAGGCAGAGCTCATCTGTGCCTCACCTCACCCCACAGTAGCTGGCTTGAGCGCGCTCACAAAATAAGTGCCCGCGTTAAATTAGTGCCCGCGCTCCAGCCAGTTACTGTGGGCTTACGAGAGGCAGAGCTCGTCCCTGCCTCACTCCTCATCGCTACCCGTAGTTGTAGCAGAGCTCTGCCAATTTGCTGATTTTGAATCATACAGAAATCACATTTACAACACAGATCAGTGGAGACATTTTATTATTATTACTATTTAGTTTTTCTTTAGTTGTTTTTCCGTTACATTGGAGTATGACAGGTGAGGCTCTGCCTACCCTGACTGCACGTCACTGCAGATAAGTGAAATGCTGAAGGAGAAGTTGCATTGAGTCACAGCAGCTAGCGGAGCAGCGGCTAACAGGAAGTGACATCATGACCTCAACTCTGTACACTTCTAATATTAACCCAACACTCCTGCGTGCTATCTAAATGCATCTCAAACATTATAGATCTCACATGCATATTTCCTCACAGAAACTCTGATACATGTGTATCCTCAACACAACCAGTGTCTCCCAAACCTCATAAGAAACAATTACATGAGAAGAAGTTCTTGTAAAATAAGAAAACTCATAATAAACACAGAATTGCATTTTAAAGTTCCTAAAAAAAGAACAGGAAAATGTCCTTCATGCAGGAAATAATCTGCTCATAAATCATCCAAATGGCTTTTACACAAACTTCCTGCAGGTATGGCAGCTGGGTTAAGTGTATAGGGTATCATTCATTCTGCACTGTTATTGTTCTGCATTGAACATGACATGAAACATCAATAACATATGTCTCTTAACGTCAGACAGGGTGCGAAGCTTTAAGGAAAAAGGATTGGAAACAGCTCTAAATTCTCTTTCACTCACACTCACACACACACACACACACACACACACACGACACACTTGTCCTTCTATACCTGTAATCTGGTATAGAAAATACGGGTTTCAGAGACATGACCTTCATTGAAGCCTTTTCTCTGCACAGACATTTTATTTTTATGATTTCTATCTACAAAGAATCTTCTCCAACAACATTCCCTTTGTTTTGGGGGGGGGGGGGGGCATATGTTGTTCCTGTCTTCATGTAGGAAGTGAGTTTCATGGTAGAAAATAAATGCTTCTTGGTTTTTAGATGCATTTTGTATACAGTGTACAGTAGACTGCATTCCGGAAGCTTCTGTAAACAGCTTTAAGTTAAGCACAGCTGCTCACACACACACAGGCACACACACACACACACACACACACACACACACACACACACACACACACCATGTATACATCACTTCAGGGGACATTACATTGACTTTCATGCATTTTCTGGAGACTTATCCTAACCATAACCATAACCTACACATGCCTAACCCTAACCCTTAACCTTACCCTAACCCTTAACCTAACCTTCACCCTAAAATTAATGATTCCCCTCATGGGGACCTCCATTTTGTCCACATAAGGGAGGTGAGTCCCCACAATGCTAGGACACACACACACATACCATGTATACATCACTTCAGGGGACATCACATTGACTTACATACATTTCCTGGAGACTTATCCTAACCTTAACCATAACCAACACATGCCTAACCCTTACCCTAACCAAGTCTTCACCCTAAAATTAATGATCATGGGGACCTCCAATTTGTCCCCATAAGGGAGGCGAGTCCTCACACGTGACTGTGTAAACAGATTTTGGTCCCCACAAGTATAGTAATGCTAGGCCACACATACACACACACACACACACACACACTCTCTCCGAGGCCACGCTCTAACCGGCTCATCTCCTTCCCCTCGGGGTCAGCGACACACTTCTGACGACCTCCTAACAGTGCAGTGCTTCATCAAATAAAAACAACCTGTCAGACAGACAGGAGACAATAGAGGAAACCATTGAAACAACGGGAGGAAGGAGAGAACACGATCTGATAAGCGGCTACGGGCTGATCCACTGAGAGACACTCGCGTCCGGAAAGTCAACAACTTCCTGTGCTTCCTCTGGTTTCTGTATAGCGGAATATATGAGGTTCCTACCCAGAAACACGTCAGTATCATGCACGTAAACATCAGGAAGTACTCTGTCCTGAATTCAAATGCTTACTTAAGCAAAAGCTAATCAGACTTTATTTAAAACTAATTCATTCAAGGAGATGTTTTTCTTGTGCTAACAATCTGAATCTGCGTTTAAACTATCAAACACATGCAGTGTAGAAAAAGTACAGTTTGCCACCAAATGTACTGTGACTTTTATAAAGTACTAATTAGTGTATAACATGTATACAAATACATAAACACATGTCTTCATTTCAGACGATACCGTGGATAAGAATCATGAAGTAGCAAAATACGGAAAATACTAATACTAAGTCAAGTATAAATAATTACCCCAGAATTGTGCAAAAGTGCAGAACGTGAGTGAATGCAGGTAAAAGACTGTCAGAGCTGCAAAGATATGTGTCTCTAACATGTTTAGCATCATGTGACGGGACACACTCTGAGCATCATTTCATATCAGAGGTTATAACATGTAGCAGACTTCCATGTGACCCTCTCTGGACGCGCACATGATGAACGGTGAGCTGAGGCATCCACTTATCATCCTCCTCAGCATGTTGTCTGAAAACAAGGAAGTCCCACATCTCAGTTTCATAAAATAACGTCTGTCCTTCCGTGAAGTTAACGACACATCTGATACGACTGCAGTGAAGGAGCTGCGTCAAATCAAGTACTGTACTCAAGTATTTGAAGGTACTTTCCATTTTGTGCAACGTTATACTTCAACTCCATCTCAGAGAAGTATACTGTAGTTTGTGAAGCTTTGTGAATGTCTGAAGTGTTTCTCTATATGTATAAGTTGAGTAAAGTCTTTAAAAGCCTCTTGGATCAGCTGGAAACGCATCGTCACGAAGCTGAAAACACGGCTGTTCTTCTGAGAAACTCATATTTATTATACAGAAAACACAGAAAGGGTCAAATGCAAAATAAATAATTGCTATGATTACTTTTACTTATCATGGAGCCAGTACATTTTGCTTATCTAAATACAGTATAGCTGCATTGATAAGTGGACTAATCGATAATAATAACAATTATTTAGTTGTTTTTCATGCAAATAAGCCAGAAAATGCTATTATTTCGTCTCTGAAATACAGAAATGTCCTGCTTTTCTGTGTTTAGAATCACATTAAAGTAATATATATCTGTTCTGAAGAACAAAACAGGACTTTTATAGACCTCACTTTCAAAAGACCTGTTAGTTGCAGCCCTGAGATACAGGACTTTGTCTAATAGAGTTTTACTAGTTATAATTAGTCTAATCCTAGTTGTTTCACTATTTTCTCACATGTTAGAAACAAAGTAATCATTGATTATATAAATACATAATATACTATCTAATCAGGATCTGCTAGATATGCAGTTTTACATTCCACTTTTGAAATGGATTGAACAAAGTGTGCAGTAATATTGCTTTAGTAGCTGCTTTGGAGTTTCACACACTGTGCGGTCTTTCCAGTGCAACTGCTGAGAAGTATCATGTGACACAAGCCAAAGCTCCAGAGCAGATACATAGACCTTGAGGTTCTCAGATATGTCTCCTTGGCATGACATCTTATCAGACATGCATGCGTTTGGAGGTCTGCTGCATGAATGTTTGCACTTTGAAAGATACATCTGCATGTTCATAAGTGAGGGTGTGTGTGGTGTGCAGCTGTGATGCTTTGCGGAAGCAGACCGAGCAGGAAGTGAAGTGTCCTCATTTGAACGGAACACCGAAAATATATAAGGCAACATAAATCACAATATGAACGTGCAGTTTGTGCAGCTGTGTTACTGTATCCCAGGCTCGGTCTGCAGTGGACACATATGCTGAGTATTCTCAGTTGTTCCCAGAGTATCCACACACAAAGACAAATACATGTATATCAAGTGTGATGATTAAGCGTTACATGCAATAATAATCTTACCAATGTTATAAACAACACTTCCCTCCACAGTGCTAGACTTATTTCATTTGAGAAATACTGCTGCTACTGACTCGACTTGAATGTGTACTTCTAATCATTTTTAAATACTATATGCAAGCCTTTTTATATAATACTGTTCTATGTTGTTCTCCTGCTGTATCTATGCTTTGCTGTAACGACGTACATGCCCCCTTTTGGGCAGAATAAAGGCATTCTGACTGTGGTTCTGATGCCTGTTTTGATGCTAAGCTAACAGCTCTACCTGCTCGGCCAGTTTGAGGACAGCCATCTCTGGGTCCTCCTCTCCCCGGTGCTCGGAGCACCATGCACGGCTCCTCTCCTCTGCTCTCCCCGGGTCTCCGGTCCTCCCCCCGGGTCTCTCTGCAGCGGGGGTCGGTGCAGCAGACTACCGGTGCTCCTGCAGCCTTTTAGCGGCTTCTCTATCACACTCAGGCGGAGGGTAATGGTGCTGAAGGCCGAGAACCAGGGCCAGCAACCCGGCTCTTCTCACTCTATCCGCGGGGAAGCTGCTGCGCCGAGGCGGGTGAAGCAGGAACGATTTAACCCAAAAATAATCCACATTTACGGGCTGCTGGTGCACGGAGCTCCCCCTTCAGACACCCCCCACAGAAGCCTCCTCCTCCCCGGTCTGCAGAGCCACAAGCCTCCCGGAGAGAGAGGCTGAACTCAGCGGAGACATACAGGAAGTTGGAGCCTCTTCCTCCTCCTCCTCTTCCTCCTCCTCTCAGATGCAGAAGTGAGGAGCAGCTTCCTCAGCATCAACAAGCAGCTCCTCCTGCTGCCCTCCTCCGGACAACCAGGGAGGAAACATATAGTATAAACAACTGCAGCCTATTTATTATTTTACACTAAAGCTACATTATGTTAAAAAAGAAATGTATCATTAAAAAACCCTCAACCTTTTGAAACAACCTTTTGTTAATTATTAGATTTTCATTGACGCTATAATAATAATTTATAAAATGATATTAGGTCAGACCACTTTTTTTATTATTTGTGGTTTAATAGGGATTTTGTCAAATTCAAAGTAGATTTTATGTAAATTAGAGCAAAGAAAACACAAGAAATGTAAAGAAACTGTATTAAATAATGCTTTGTTTGTTGTTTCCTGTCATCAAATGGAAATTATAGTCCACAATCTCCAGCTCGGGTCACTTCATGTAGCGTCCATAGTGATTCACTGTGGAAACAATCTATTCACAGTCATCTCACACACACACACACACACACACACACACACACACACACACACACACACACACACACACACACACCATGTATTTTTCATGGAGACAGCATAGACCAGCTTAAGATGGTTGCTGGTTGTAGCTGGTGTTAGGCATGGATGTCATGCTGGTAAACTGGTCTATGCTGGTGAAGCTGGTATTTATGCTGGTCTACCTGCAGTCTTGCTGGCGAAACTGAAACAGACACAGACAGACAGAGAGGGCGGGACACGGGGGAACGGCGAGACGGCAGTGGTTGAAACAAATCAAGTTTTATTTATATAGCACATTTAAAAGCGATTTTTGGTGGAGCCAAAGTGCTGTACATGTAATAAACACACATTACTACAATCACAATAAAAGAACAATCATTTACAACAGAAATATAAAAAACTAAAACACAGGGAATAGTCAGGAGTCGTGCTCCGCTCTGACTAGAAGGCCAGAGAGAAGAAGTGAGTCTTTAGTGAGGATTTAAAAGCCCCTAGGGTCTGGGCCGACCTCACGTGGAGGGGCAGAGTGTTCCAGAGCCTGGGGCCAGCTGCTGCGAAGGCTCGGTGCCCTCGGGTGTTGAGCCTGGTCTTGGGCACTACCAGCAGCAGATGGTCAGCAGACCTTAAAGCTCTGGCTGGGGTGTAGCGCTGGAGGAGTTCAGCTATATAGGCCGGAGCCAGCCCATTTAGGGCTTTGAAAACAAAAGGATTTTAAAATCAATTCTGAACCGAACTGGAAGCCAGTGCAGGGAGGCCAGAGTTGGGGTGATGTGGTCACGCCTTTTGTGGCCAGTCAGAAGACGTGCAGCTGAAAAGTGCTCGTGAAGGTCACTCCAAGGTTCGTGACAGAGGGGAGGATGTTTTCATTGAGAGAGCCCAGAATATCAACCGGAGAGGCTGGAGGTTGGGGTCCAAAAAATATGACTTCAGTCTTGTTCTCGTTGAGGTTGAGGAAGCTGGTCTGTGCTGTTTCTTTTAGCTGGCCGGGATGGCCGGTTTAGCTAAAGTGTCCAAAACCCCTCTCAACAGGCTACACATACACACACACACACACACACACACACACACACACACACACACACACACACACACATACCATGTATACATCACTTCAGGGGACATTACATTGATTTACATGCATTTCCTGGAGACTTATCCTAACCTTAACCATAACGTACACACACACACACACACACACACACACCATGTATATTTCATGGAGACGCATTCCAAAGATCATAAGGGAGGGAAACCGAAGAGGCTCCTCATTGTGTCTTGGAGATGAAAAGATCCACGAGCTTACCACTGTAGGTCAGACTGAAATACCCTAAACTATGAAATTGAGTGGGCATATCAAAGATCTTTCTATGGCTCCATCAGCTAATGAGAAAATTATTTCTATTACAATGTCACTGTCACAACAATGACTTTCCCCCAGGATGAATATAGTACAGTGTTTGTCCTGAGTTACAGATATTAAACTGAGTTGGTGTATAAACAGCTAAACATCAGCATGTTAGCTTGTTAGCATGTTAGCCTCTCACAGCTCATCACATGATAAATTGATGCATTCAACAAATGAGCCTCCCAGCAGCAGAACATGTGACCCGGGTCAGAGGAGCTGCAGCTCAACCAAATGTGAGTAATGCTGAGCCATAAATACTTTACAGGCTGTAGAGCAAACTATCTATTAAACACACACACACACACACACACACACACACACACACACATACCATGCATACATCACTTCAGGGGACATTACATTGACACCCTTAACCTTACCCTTAACCTAACCCTTACCCTAACCCTAACCAAGTCTTCACCCTAAAATTAATGATTGCCCTCATGGGGACCTCCATGTTGTCCGAGGCGAGTCCCCACACGTGACTGTGTAAACAGATTTAGGTCCCCACAAGTATAGTAATGCTAGGCCACACACACACACACACATACATGCACACACACACTCACGCACACACAGTAAGTAGACGAATAAGCTTCTGGTTTTGAAGGCAACACAAGTATATTTGTATACACATTTCAACAACAAGGTAATTGAAAGTGCTTTACAATAAAAAATGTAAATCATTAGGACATAGTACAAAATAAACACGTTATAAAATCACATTGAAATACATTAAAACATCGAAGTTAATACTCATTAAAACAAGCTGAAGTAGAATAAGCCCAGTGTGAGATATTAATAGTTATGTGATTTATTTAAAAAGGATTCCCCTCTGCTTCAACCACACACACACACACACACACACACACACACACACACACACACACACACACACACACACACACACACACACTCTCTCTTCCTCCAGTTATGTCAGGGTAATCTGGGTCAAAGCGTGGAGCTGGCTGCAGCAGTGTGTGTGGGGGGGGAGGTTTTTTCCACTGTGTGTCTGTGGACGCTCATGCGTGCTTCTGCCAGTGGCTCCCATTCATTCCTCCTCTGTGTGATGGAGGGGTGACACTGGAGGTGCTGGGCAGAAACTAATTACATGTACTCAAGTTCTGAACACATTTAAGGTACTTTAGCTTTGCTTGTGTATTAAAATTAGTGTTTTAACATATATATCTTTATACAACTTGTGTTTTTATATCACAAACTGGATTTCGCTCCTTGGAGTTTCTTACATACGGTCATTTTGGTATCACACCTTTAGTCTTTAGCCGCATGGTAGAAATGTTATTTTTAATACAATGAAATACATTGCTACTTTTTGAAGTCCCATATGTTTAAAAATACATTTGAATATTCGTAAGAGACTTAAACGGATGCAAGGCTTTATTGTCATGTGCACATTAGCCAGTGCTTCTCAAACCTATGAGACATGTTGTCAGCCAGGTACCCCCTGACCGACCCCGAAATGTTTCGATCGAAAAAGCCTATATAAATAATTTCAATATAGTGATGTTCCCTCAGTGTGTGATTTATTAAGTCCTTTGTGCATTACAACAAACTAAGGATGTGTTCATCTTCATGCATGAAAGAAAATAACATAACAGATTTTTCCAAGGTGTTTTTCAATATGTTTAACAAACTAATGAACAAAATGATATATTGTGAAAAACTATCAAATACAATACACACATTTGACATGTTTATATGAGGACCCCCTTGGTGGTTCTAGGAATATTTTATATAAAATGGTGTTTTCTATTTAACTTATTGTACTAAGATTATTTTTGTAATCATGCAAGGTATTGTTTTTACATTACATTTCATTTAGCTGACGCTTTTTATCCAAAGCGACTTACAATGACCAATTACAGGGACATTCTCCCTGGAGTAACTGAGGGCTAAGTGCCTTACTCAAGGGCACACTAGTGGTGGTGTTCCTGGCGGGATTTTGAACTCACAACCTTCCGATCTTCAGCCCACCTCACTATCCATTAGACCACCACTATCCCTTTTTAAACCTCACGTACCACCTGCAGTACCCCAACGTACCCCTAGGGTTCCACGTGCCCCCATTTGAGAAACACTGAGCTAGAGTGTAGACATCGGTGTCTAATAGTCTTATGGCCTGTGGGATGAAACTGTCTCTGAGTCAAATGGACAATTTCATATAAGGTGTTACTTTTAATATAAGTGGGATTGTTGTAAAAACAACATCAAAATGCCATTGTTATGTTCACCTGTGAGTCTCCTTTCGGTGAGAACCCCTCACTACCTTCTGTTTCTTTCTTTGGTTTGTTGTTTTAAAAAAAAAATGTAGTTTATTTAAAATGTTAAATGAATTAAGCTTGAAGCACACATCAGTTTCTACAAGCAGTCTGTGGCAGGAAACTGAACTCAGAGATGTGCCTCCATTATGTCAGACTGAGTTCAGCGCATGATGTGAGGAATGAGTTCATGCTAAAGGAGGCCACACACACACACACACACACACACACACACACACACACGCGCCTTACTGTAACGGTTGTTGTGTCTCTGCAGGAAGATAAGGAGGATCCTGCCTAACAACACAAGTTAACCCTAAGGATTCCTGTTTGTCTGAAGCAGTTATGAATATTGAATGCTAGCTTGCTCTCTCGTGTGTTTGTGAAATTACTAATTAAATTTTTTTTTTTACTGCAATACAATTAATTGAACGCTTTAGTTACTTTACAAACTAAGAATTATTGGGAACTTATTTTAGTATTTTTTATGCCAACACATTTCATGGTTCGACTTTCTCCAATGTTAAGATTTTAGTCTTTTGCTTTTATTGTTTCACATGACATTACATTACATTACATTACATGACATGACATGACATGACATGACATGACATGACATGACATGACATTACATGACATGACATGACATTACATGACATGACATGAAATTACATTACATGACATGACATTACATTACATGACATTACATGACATGACATGACATGACATTACATGACATGACATGACATGACATGACATGACATTACATGACATGAAATTACATGACATGACATTACATTACATGACATGACATGACATTACATTACATGACATTACATTACATGACATGACATGACATTACATTACATGACATTACATGACATTACATTACATGACATGACATGACATTACATGACATGACATGACATGACATTACATGACATGACATTACATGACATGACATGAAATTACATGACATGACATTACATTACATGACATGACATGACATTACATTACATGACATTACATGACATTACATTACATGACATGACATTACATGACATGACATGACATTACATGACATGACATGAAATTACATTACATGACATGACATTACATTACATGACATGACATGACATGACATGACATTACATGACATGACATGACATGACATGACATGACATGACATTACATGACATGACATGAAATTACATTACATGACATGACATGACATGACATGACATTACATGACATGACATGAAATTACATGACATGACATTACATTACATGACATGACATGACATTACATTACATGACATTACATTACATGACATGACATTACATGACATGACATGACATTACATGACATGACATTACATGACATTACATTACATGACATTACATGACATTATATTACATGTTACATGCTAGACGCTTTTTATCCAAAGCGACTTACAGACTCAATACTGTGGACAATGAATGACCCGGATCCGGACCGAACTGCAAATCAATCCGGACCGAACCCTGTGTCCCATTATAAAAAAGAAAAAAATATATATTATTAAAAAAAAGAAAATTCTGATGTAAATTAAAGGGGACCTATCATGCTATCATGGAAACATATATTGTAGGGCCATACCTATACAAAACATGTCTGTGAAGTTTTTTGCTTAAAACACCAAACAGTTGTAGCCATGCCTCATACTGCTCATACCCCTCTTTTGCAGCCCTGTTAGAGAAACCCGGATTTTGGGTCCTTAGCTTAAAGAAAGAAAAAAAGAGGAGGCGGAGCTAATGCCTGATCAGAATTCTACCGGAGATAAAGTTAAATTCTGTTGTGATAAAACGCCAACCTGTTCTAAACCACATCAAGGATTATTTCTGAAACAGTACGGAGCTCAAATGCTTTTTCTCTCTCAGGTTTATCACAAGGTGAGTTCCTTTTTTGATTTCCTGCTTTTTAAACACATGTGCTCTCCAGTACAGGTTAGCTCTGAGTGTTAGCGATGCTAATGTAAACAAAGACGAGATTACGTCCAAAACACGTCAGGCATTGTTTCTGATAGCAACTCTCTGTGGGTCGGCTGCCGATTTGACGTCAGATCGGCAGCAAATCTGTATCCACTCGTTGTTCCCCTGTTTTTAAAAGATTTGGGTACGGAGGAAAAGAGAGAGGGTTTTATTTTCTGACGCTGCGTGAGTTCCCTGACGCACTGGGGATACATATTTATGTATAAAAGACATCACAAAGTGCATTTTGCATGATAGGTCCCCTTTAAAGTATATTTCCTTGTGTCTGACGCATTGTGAGAATGAATGTGCATATATTTACTTGTGTGCGCGAGCGTGACATGCATTTAAGTTAACCGCAAGTTTACCTTGACTTTCTAATGCCATTTTTGCCGAGGTTCAAGGCATTGGCTACAGACAAACAGTGCCATTTCCCCCACTAGTTCAAGCCATCATACTGTATGTATGTATTGAATGTGTGTGTGTGTGTGTGTGTGTGTGTGTGTGTGTGTGTGTGTGTGTGTGTGTGTGTGTGTGTGTGTGTGTGTGTGTGTGTGTGTGTGTGTGTGTGTGTGTGTGTGTGTGTATACAGGGGCGCCGTTTACCGACAGGCAAGTGCTTGGACCAGAAGGGGGCCCCCAAATAAAGTAGATTAATCCAATCCAACTTTATTTATATAGCACTTTAAAACCTCCTGACCAAAGTGCTGTACAGAGAGATACATAACATATAAAACCACACAGCTCAGCTCACAAAACATAACATAAATAAACACATTTAAAATAAAAGATATAAACACAAAACAAACCAGAATAATCGTAAACATTTTAAAAAAAAAGATTAAGAGGCTCCGCAGCAACGACAACATGAAACATCCTTTAATTCACTGCAACGACATGTCGGGAACCCCCCTGAAGGGGGCCCCATGCATAGCACGCCGAAACGGCTTCTTAATTTCAGGTTCGTTGCTCCACTCCGGGGGGGGGGCCGGACCATTGACCTTGTATAAAATTCACAAGTGGACCTTTAACAAAAAAGTTTGAGTACCCCTGCTGTAGGATGTCCTTTTTGTTGTTCTGTTTATGTTTCATGTGGAAACTACTTGAGCAGGTCTCCCTTGAAAAAAGAGATCAATGATCAGGCTACTATCACCTAAAGAATATATCTAGGATTAAAAGACTAATGTCACAGCAGGATTTGGAAAAACTTGTCCATGCTTTTATCTTCAGTAGACTGGACTACTGCAATGGTGTCTTCACAGGTCTCACTAAAAAATCTATTAGGAAGCTGCAGCTGATTCAGAACGCCGCTGCTCGAGTCCTCACTAACACTAAGAAAGTGGATCACATCACTCCTGTTCTGAAGTCTTTACACTGGCTTCCTGTGTGTCAAAGAATAGATTTCAAAATACTGCTGCTGGTTTATAAAGCTTTGAATGGTTTAGGCCCAAAATACATTTCTGACCTCCTGCTAAATGATGAACCATCCAGATCTCTCAGGTCTTCAGGGACTGGTCAGCTTTCTGTCCCCAGAGTCAGAACTAAACATGGAGAAGCAGCGTTCAGTTATTATGCTCCATCTGGAACAAACTCCCAGAAACCTGCAGGTCTGCTGCAACTCTGACTACTTTGAAATCCAGCAAGAAGACTTTTCTGTTTGTCGCTGCTTTTAATTGAACTATTCATATCTTAGACTGCACTGTAACTTTTATCCATGTATTTTATCTTTTAATGTTTATATTATTAGCTTTTCTTTTTAATGACTGATTTTAATTGCCATTTTCTTAATGTCTTTCATTTTTTGTAAAGCACTTTGAATTGCCTTGTGTTGAAAAGTGCTATATAAATAAACTTGCCTTGCCTCAATGGGATACGCCTGCATAAATAAAGGTTTGAAATGAAATGAAGAATACTCTTGGTCCATGTGATTGCTCTTATCCTCCAATTTAAGTCGTTTAACTTCTACTTCTCTACAGTTCAGAGGTAAATGGTGTACTTCTCCTCCACTACATGTATTTAATCCCTTCAGTTACTTCACAGATCTGAATGAATGATGTGAAATCTAACCAAGTGTTGAATCAGACTTGAGTTCCACCTGGAGTAAATCCACCAGCTACCCTGCAGTCTACAAAGCCATTCAGACTAGCTGCACCTTCACCAGCTACCCTGCAGTCTACAAAGCCATTCAGACTAGCTGCACCTTCACCAGCTACCCTGCAGTCTACAAAGCCATTCAGACTAGCTGCACCTTCACCAGCTACCCTGCAGTCTACAAAGTACTTCAGACTAGCTGCTCCTTCACCAGCTACCCTGCAGTCTACAAAGCCATTCAGACTAGCTGCACCTTCACCAGCTTTGAGAACACTTTCATGATCAATCATTATAAAACATATCATAGATATTATTCTGAAATGGACCAATCTGCACAACGAATACTTTCACTGTCTTTCACTATATTTTGATGAGAATACATTCCTACTTTCACTTGAGGAACATTTTGAATACTTTTACTGTAACAGAGTATTCCTACACTCTGGTACTTCTACTTTTACTCAAGTACAATATCTGAGTACTTCTACTTTTACTCAAGTACAAGATCTGAGTACTTCTACTTTTACTCAAGTACAAGATCTGAGTACTTCTACTTTTACTCAAGTACAAGATCTGAGTACTTCTACTTTTACTCAAGTACAAGATCTGAGTACTTCTACTTTTACTCAAGTACAAGATCTGAGTACTTCTACTTTTACTCAAGTACAAGATCTGAGTACTTCTACTTTTACTCAAGTACAAGATCTGAGTACTTCTACTTTTACTCAAGTACAAGATCTGAGTACTTCTACTTTTACTCAAGTACAAGATCTGAGTACTTCTACTTAAGAACAAGATCTGAGTACTTCTACTTCTACCGTCGCTACTTTAACTATATTTTAATAATACTTTTGCACAAAACTGATAGTAATTAGTTTCCATTCCCTTTTGTAAAATGTAAATCTAATGTCAGCTTCAGTTATAAGAAAATAAAAACTCGTCGACACAGAAATTGAAGTTTTATACACAAACATTTTATTCGGTTAAATAAAGCAACAATCTAATAAAGACAGAGTTGTGAAAGGAGGAGAGCGGGCCGTGTGCAAAGAGAGCAGGCGGTGCAGAGGCCTTTCATTACACACACACCAAAGGAAATATTTAAAACATCGTGATGACTTCCCCAAATCAAGGCTCGGACATTCCTCACTAGGAACACTCAGAAAAACAGAACGATGAAACGCACAGACTCGACAATGTTCCTTTTATTTCTCCTAAGTTCATGCTAGCTTTTCAAATCAGACGACGGAGAGTTGCACGAAGCAGCGGCTGGATGTTGGGAAATATGACCGTTGCTAAATTAAAACCGACTCAGTTCTGGACCGAGAGTAGAGACGATATTGGACATTAACAGTGTGGGAGAGGGGGTCATGTGATTTTTATTTATTTACAAGGCGTAGTCCAGCTCGTAGCGGACGTACGCGTTCTTCTCGTCGTTGTAGACCTGGGGGTAGTGAGCGATCAGGGCGTCCTGCGAGCCGATGTAAATGGAGTTGTAGATCTTCCAGTAGACGTCTCGCACCTTCCTGGCCGGGTGGAACAAACCCTGAAGACAAAACGACGTTAGTTTTTAAATCATTTCTGTAACGATTATAACTTTGAATTGAAGTGTTTTGCTGTCAAATCTTACTCCCTGGGACCCGATGATGAAATATTATTATGTGTGGCTTCCTTAGGAGAAGTGAAGAGATAACACGGCGACTTCCTCGCTCGCTACTTTCAATGGAACAGAGTTTTTCATTTGAGTTTAATACATTTGGTGGACAGTTATTGTCCAATCATGTTAGTTTATGTTCGATTTAATAGTATAAAAATATAGAAATGTTGACAATCCATTACAAGAAAAGGTAGTAGATAAGTGAGTCGTAGTTACATCTACTAAAAAGGGATGTATTGGACAAATCCATAGACTTTTCCACTTAGTTTTTCATTTGTCAATTTAATGCGTCATTCCGCTTTGAGGCTAATATAGTGGTTAAAAAGAATATGTCAGCAGGACAGTATTACTCTAATTATTATTACAAACACAGTGTTAAACATTTCTCCCTCCTCACCTGTAAGCAGTACTGCAGCATGCGGCAGGGCCCGATGGCGACCCGGAGACCCTCGAGGGCCCCCATCACCGCCTGGATGACGTGAGGAGACGTCTCGAACACGTTGGGCCACACGTAGTTCAGGAGGTGGTTCAGAGAATCCTCACACCCGAACCCATAGACCCCCAGAGACATGTGCTGCACCACTGCACTGGCCGTCTGTCGGTGGACCAGATCTCTGCGGGAGGAGGACCAGGAGGACAGGCGTTAGTGTCTTTGTAAACCAGGAGCTCCATGTTTAGTTAAGGGAGAGCGTAGTAATCAGCAGTGAACCGCTTCAACGCGTGTGTGTCGATGTATTCATGTTGTTAGAAAGTAAACAATAACGTTTATGGTTAAGTGTTAGCCGCCCCCCCCCATTGTGCAGACACTACAGGTAACAGTTAAAACATCTTAACCAATAGATTAAGGGTCCTGAAATGTATTGTTTGAACGTGTTAATTCTGGATGTCTTTCTTTCCACTGGTCTGAAATAAGACATGTGTTGACATGGTATGAATCTCACCGGTCCATGAGAGCGTCTTCCAGCAGCGGGGTGACGGCGTAGATGTAATCTTTGCCCATCTCTCCGATGTACTCGAACAGGAAGGAGAGGGACTTCAGGACGCCGTTCTGCACGTTCAGCTCCGGCACGCGGTACTCGTTCATGAGCGCCGGCAGCACGGTGAACGGAGAGCAGGTCTCAGCCACGATGGCGATGGCTACCGTCGTACAAACTCTGTTCTGACGCTCCTGCACCTTCAGGTTGTTCAGCAGAGTGGCCAACACATCGTGAGGGCTGGAGGGGAGAGGAGAGTGTTAGGAGAGACATGTCTGAGAACAGGGAACAGTTTGGTTGAAATAATCAATACTATGGGAAGCCGATTTAGCTTTTATTCATTTCTGAAGGATACAAAATAATTTCTTACTAGTAATAATGTTTAATTCTGATAACAAATTATATTTGAACTAGTTAGAAAGCAAATTCTTGATATCAGAAATTCAAATTGTAAACTAGTTGTAATGTGTATTCTTGATATCAGAAATGCGATTTTAACTCGTGAGATTTGCATCGTTTCTCATTAATTTCAATGGAGTTCAAATTCCAATTTCTGATATCAGTAATTCAATTTTTACTAGTTACAATTCAAACTAGTAAAAATACCAATTTCTGATATCAAGAATTAAATTTGAACGAGTCGAAATGCCAATTGTTGATATCAGAAATACAATTGTAACTAGTTATAAATACAAATTGAATTATAACTAGTTACAATTGAATTTCTGATAAAGAATTCTTACTAGTTAAAATTCAATTTGATCTCAGAAATAAACATTCTTACTAGTAAGAACAATTTTTTTTATATCCTCCAGAAATGAATAAAAGCTAAATCGGCTTGCCATACGATACAGAGCATCAAAGGGTTTCTATGGGTGTCAGAAAGTTCAATTTAAGGCTTTATTGGCACTTAAATAATTGATTTACGCTGAAATAAAGTATGAAAATGTAAGGGGATTCTAGTCGGGGAGATCTGACTGTAATTTAAGTTTTATTCTTATTAAATGTCGGTTTTTAGTGGTCAAATATAAGGGTTGAAGTAAGTAAGTATAAAGTACATTTCCCTCACTTTAGTTTAATGAATAAAAACATTGGATAGCTAGCATTACTCTCTTGAGCTGGAAAAGGGAAACACTCATTTCGTAAAATAGGTTTTCAATACATTCAAGACCCCTGATGATGAAAATCAATACGGAGCATCATCGGGTTTCTGCAGGCGTTGAATTTAAGTTTTTATTGAACCTTAAAAAGCATTTAAAAAACCGTTTAATGATCAAAGTATTGACATGTGAGGGAATACTTCACTGTATGCATGCAAACCAGGCTTAGTGCACATTTGAGTGTTGATTAATTAATTAAACTAAAGGATTTTTGAAAGCTCGGAGACATTCAAGATTTTTGTAAATGAGTTCCGCTTACGTTTTTATTTAGACATTCTGTCTCGTATGAAACTCGTAAAAAAAGGCTCCAGATACATAAACTAACAAAGATAGAAAGTCTTGTTGAAACTCACCCGATAGCTTTGGCGATGTAACCGAACGTGTTCACAGTCGCTCTGCGGATCGCTTTCTTGTGAGCCTTCAGCAGCTCCAGCAGCTCGAAGCAAATCCTCATCCACTCTCGAGCCGACACGTACTCCGCACCCCTTCAATGAACACGACCAGTTAGTAACACATCTTAAAGGTCCTCTATTGTCCTCTTCTTCATCAGTATATCACAGCTCTCAGATATATCCAGAGCCTGTCTCTGATTGGCTGAAACACCAATCAGATCATTGCAGCATTACCCATAATCCCCTCTGTTTCAGCCCTGTTTCCAAAGTGCTGATTCTCTGTCTGTTACTTTAGATGAAAATAAGGAGCCCCTCCCCACGCCCCTCTGAGAGACATTTGGTTACAAAGAACTCAATGGAGCTCTAGGAGGAGATTCAGGTGATAAGGGGGGGGGGGGTTACCTTGGTTGCTGATTGGCTAATGGGTACACAAGACAAACAATTGTTATGACATCACAAAGTGGCCAAAATCTGATCAGCTCATTTTCAGACAGGTTTTTATAGAAATGGATCAAAGAGAGAGAGAATCTTTAGGTCTTCTAACAAACTGTCCATGTTATTCCTGATTGAAGCAACCTTTGTGGTTTTTAAGTATACATTGTGAGATGTGGTAATGACTGTTAGTGTCTGTAAACACAAGAGACGTTCAGAGAAGGAAACTGAGGAGTCAGTTCAGAGACAAAGCAGATGACTCCGATGTAACCAACGGGTGCAGGGTGAGAACAGAGAGGCAGGGAGATCCTCTCTGATAATTCTCGTGCTGGTGTTCATCTAGCGACATACTAGCCCTGACGCAGCCATGTGGGGACTGAACAGGCGAGAATGAGTCGCAGGAAGTTAGCTACAGGAGGAGGTTCAGAAAGTTATTCATTCCTTTGTGAGTTTATGTATAAAAGACATCAACAAGTGCATTTTGCATGATAGGTCCCCTTTAATAATACACAGGTTTTATCCGACTGACCTGTCAGCGATTCTGCCCACCAGGTCGATGCAGTTCTCCTGCACCTTCTCGTGTCTGTTCTTCAGGATGGGAGTCAGACGAGGAAGCAGGTCTTTGATTGGTGGAGTCATCTTGTGCATTCCTGCAATGAGGAGAGGCATTACTTGGCAGCTATCCAGGTGTTTACTATTCGAAACCCTGACATTTGATAGAGAGCTTAAACAGATCTTCACGTTAAGGAGTTCCTTAGGTTTAATCAAAGTCAGATTTAAAGATTTTCTGAAATGTACCACCTTCACAATGGCACAAATGTAAGAAAAAATTATATCAATTACTTAAGGCGAGACACTACAGGTGAATAGGGTAATTTTTTTAACTTAAAGATATTAAGAAATGTCTCCAGTTAATTACTTACATTAAGACAATTGTTTTTTGTATTACAAGTTTTCCGAAATAGCATGTTTAAATATGCAAATGAGCCATAATCTCATTAAATGACTTAATGACTGATTTTAAATGCCATTGTCTTAAAGTCTTTCATTTTTGTAAAGCACTTTGAATTGCCTTGTGTTGAAAGGTGCTATATAAATAAACTTGCCTAAATATGCGCATATTTTAATACATTTCAGGGACACAAATCTGAACTTTGGATAAAGCCAGGTTCAAAATTCTTGTTTCATTTTGTAGTCATATTAGTATCTAAAGTTTTTACAGAAGGGATTTTGGATATCTCTCTTTATCACTCCAGAAAATACTGTCAACAGCCCTAAAATATCAATTTGCGCCATGTTTTTAGGTATAACATGTTGTATAATTCAGGCTTTGAATGATATATGAACAAACCCTTCTGTAAAAGCCTTCAGAATATTGATAGGAATATAACTGGAAGGTTTGGTGTATGTACGTGCAACTGAAGTTGAAATGTCGGGCTCAGAGTAGGAGAAAAAACTACCTTTAAAGATTGCAGTGTGGCGCTAGCTAAACCCTCCTGTTCTTTGGATGACAGCGTGCGCCTCGACGCACTCCGTGAAGGTATTTCATGTTCGGGGTCATTTGTTTAAGACCCCTTTGTGCTTTCATGATTGGTTGCCGATACAAAGGAAATGACCATATTTGGATCAGATGAGATTGTGCAGGAGAGACGCAGCTTTCCAACGATACCTCTGTTGACATGGTGCACACAGCGGTCACGGTACTTTATGTTACGTTAGAATGCTAACTTTGGTGAATTTAGGAGAAATCTACAGACGCAAATAGACAAACTATAGTAAAATAAACACTTAAATGTATATTTTGTACGTTTTCCTTCCAAAAGCCTGAAAGAAAACATGTTATAGAACCAAAATAGCACAATCTCAAAATTGACCAGTGCATGAAAAGCGATGTTTTTGCCTGCCGTGTCTCGCCTTAAGAGTTAAAGGTCTTCTATAATGCTATTGTTAGGCAGATATTACAGGTCTCAGAAATATTAAAAACATGTCTATGAAGTGTTTTGCTCAAAATACAAAACAGATTCTAGCCTCATATCCCTCTATTTCAGCCCTGTTACTAAAGTGCTGATTCTGGGTATAAAGCTTTAACCGGCAGCTACCGTCTAAACTAAATGCTGCCGTGATGAAACGCCATATCATGGATTATCAAGGATCTGAAACAGTCTGGAGCTCAAAGGCTTTCTCTCTTGCCGGTTATACCACAAGGTGAGTTCCTTTTTACTTCCTGCTTCTTCACACACATGCTCTCCAGTACAGGTTAGCTCTGAGTGTTAGCGATGCTAATGTAAACACCGACCATATTACGTCCAGAACAGTCGGGCATTGTTTCTGACAGCAACGTTTCTGATTGGCCCGTGGGTCCATATTTCAGATATTACGCCATATCGGACGCAAACCGGGATCAGCTCCGTTGTTCCCCGTTTTTAGAGATTTGGGTACGGAGGAAAAGAGAGAGGGTTTTATTTTCTGACGCTGCGTGAGTTTCCTGACACACCGGGGACACATGTTGATGTATAACAGACATCACAAAGTGCATTTTGCACGATAGGTCCCCTTTAATAATGTGACAATTTTGTAACAAACTTTCCATGTTATTCCTGATTGAAGCAACCTTTGTGTTTTTAAGTATACATTGTGTGATGTGTTAATGACTGTTAGTGTCTGTAAACACAAGAGACGTTCAGAGAAGGAAACTGAGGAGTCAGTTCAGAGACAAAGCAGATGACTCCGATGTAACCAACGGGTGCAGGGTGAGAACAGAGAGGCAAGGAGATCCTCTCTGATAATTCTCGTGCTGGTGTTCATCTAGCGACATACTAGCCCTGACGCAGCCATGTGGGGACTGAACAGGCGAGAATGAGTCGCAGGAAGTTAGCTACAGGAGGAGGTTCAGAAAGTTATTCATTCCTTTGTGAGTTCCCTGACACACGGGGACACATGTTACTGGTGTTTTTTCCTTTATTCGTTAATGGTTGATTTATTTTAGTTTTAAGCAGATTTAGTTTTTAGAAAAGTGTGAATTGTCACTTTTTATAATGCGTTTGTATGAAGAAAATATTGTATTTTTACATGTTCTAGATTCACATTTGTGTATTCACGCGAAACCCAATTAAAAAGCAGTGATCGTTGATATTGTGGCAAGACTTACCGATAACGTTAACGATGGCCTTCAGAGCTCCCAGGATGCTACCCAGCACTTCGGGGTATTCTTCTCCCAGATACTCGTACAGCACAACTCCCAAATGACCCATCAGCTTCTCCTGCAGGGACAGAGAAACAGAGCGTGCTTTAGTATCTCAAATAACTTGTATAGTTAAAGAAATGGCAATAGCTGCTTTCACACCAAGTATTGTTCCCAGGAATAGTCCCCCGAAATCTTTAGTTCCAGGAACTATCTAGTAAATCGCGTTCACACCGGAATAAGTCCCTGGGGGAGGATTAGGAAAATGAAGCCGCTGACGTCACTTCTTCTTCTTCTGCTTTGGGTTTACTGGCAGGCTACAAACAACTTCACGGCGTATAGTGCCACCAGAAGTCCCCGGCCGGAAGTCCCCGGAGTTGAGGACTGGCTTCAGTAGAAGCTGCTGGGACTCCCAGCAGCTTCTACTGAAGCCTTCCGAGTAAATCGCCAGAACGCCGACACCTCCTCATCTCCCATGTTTTTTTTGTGTTGCCATAAGTTAGTCTCTCTCCGTTTGTGCGCGGGGCTAATGCTAATAATGCCAGCAAATAAAATGGCGACTTCAAAAAACTTTTACGGGGCGTGGTTTGCAATCCGCCCAGCCAATCAGAAATGGGAACCCTTTTCTCCCCTGGAATCCCAGGAACTATCGGAGCTATTCCTGAAGCGCCTAAAACCTAGCTGCTGTTTTTTTTGTCTTCTAATGTTTTGTTCTTTTTTTTATCTTTATCCGGTTATTGTGTTTTTGGATTAACTTAAAAATAGATTAAAAAAGTGTATATGACAATACATGATAATAATAATAATTAATACTATAACAATTATCTTAATATCAATTTACATAAAAATAGGATCGGAAATGAAACCGTCTGTTATCTGAACATGGAGTTGTAGGAATTTATGTTTTACTTTTTTATTTTAACCCTGGAATTGGGTGTGTGTATGTGTACATATGTATGTGTATGAATATATATAATTTTGTTTATCTGTGTGAGTATTTAATTATGGAATTATCCAAAGGGCTGCCTCTGTATAAGCTGCGTTCAGCCCTCCCACCTCTACTCATTTTGCTTGTTTGTCTAAATTGTAGAAAAAGTAGAATAAATAATAAAAAAATAAAAGAAAGTTGTCTCTTAGATCTGAGTGTCTCTTAGCATACCTCTTGGCAGGTCTTCATGACGACAGCTGTGCGTGAGATCAGATCTGCAGCCTGCTGACGGACTTTAGCCGACTTGTTGTTGAGACGCCACAGCACCGTACCGCAGATCTGAGGCAGGTACGGCTTCACTCGCTTCCCGAGGGCGTTCACCACCGTGCCGAAACCGTTCAGCATCACAGAGTCCTGGAGGAACACGACAAGGGATGGAGTTAATAAAAACATTCTGGAAAGATAAGACCCTGACGCACTGAGCTGATTATTGGACTGCGGTAAAGTTGGAGTCAATTAGCGTCTGTTTGCCATGTTTTCTGATCATTGGCACTTATTCAAGATTCAAAGGTTTTATCGTCATGTACGGCACTTACTACATTCTTCGCCAACTTTTGGATTGTCTATCTAGTAATGAGTGGAAGAAATATGAATATTGTAGGCCAATATATCTTTCTGCAGCTCCACTTGTTTGACTTTGCAAGCTGTTGAAAGATGTTTCTGACACATCATGGCTCTCACCTCGGTGGTCTGTTCCTGGAAGGCGTACAGGATGCCGTCGATCAGCTGCTCCTCCAGCTTGTGGTCGATGTCGGCGGCGCCCAGGTTGCCCATGATCTTCTCGATGGTCTCCATCACCATCTTCCTGTACTGCTCCGCCTCGTCTTTCAGGTCATCAACGATGCGAGAAATTATCTCCGCTGCTCCCACTTTGTTGGCCAGCTCCACTGTGGTGTCCACCAACTGTGCAGAGGGAGAACGACGGTTAAAAACAAACGTCATGTGAATTTCAGAAGTTCCCAAAAACAGCAACATCATATCGTTACATCTTGACAAGACCACACCCTTTTACAATTTTCATTTCAAGTCTATAGCGTCTGCTTCACCTGGTTCAGACGCATAACTACACCATGACGCTGGGGATTGGAATGTGTGTGAGAAATGTGTTTGAGAAATGTTCGTGTGTTCATGTGTGTGAGAAATGTTCGTGTGTGTGAGAAATGTTCGTGTGTGTGAGAAATGTTCGTGTGTGTGAGAAATGTTCGTGTGTGAGAAATGTTCGTGTGTGAGAAATGTTCGTGTGTTCATGTGTGTGAGAAATGTTCGTGTGTTCATGTGTGTGAGAAATGTTCGTGTGTTCATGTGTGTGAGAAATGTTCGTGTGTTCATGTGTGTGAGAAATGGTGGTGTGTTCATGTGTGTGAGAAATGGTGGTATGTTCATGTGTGTGAGAAATGTTGGTGTGTTCATGTGTGTGAGAAATGTTGGTGTGTTCATGTGTGTGAGAAATGTTTGTGTGTTCATGTGTGTGAGAAATGTTGGTGTGTTCATGTGTGTGAGAAATGTTGGTGTGTTCATGTGTGTGAGAAATGTTGGTGTGTTCATGTGTGTGAGAAATGTTGGTGTGTTCATGTGTGTGAGAAATGTTCGTGTGTTCATGTGTGTTAAGAAATGTTGGTGTGTTCATGTGTGTTGAGAAATGTTCGTGTGTTCATGTGTGTGAGAAATGTTCGTGTGTTCATGTGTGTGAGAAATGTTCGTGTGTTCATGTGTGTGAGAAATGTTCGTGTGTTCATGTGTGTGAGAAATGGTGGTGTGTTCATGTGTGTGAGAAATGGTGGTATGTTCATGTGTGTGAGAAATGTTGGTGTGTTCATGTGTGTGAGAAATGTTGGTGTGTTCATGTGTGTGAGAAATGTTTGTGTGTTCATGTGTGTGAGAAATGTTGGTGTGTTCATGTGTGTGAGAAATGTTGGTGTGTTCATGTGTGTGAGAAATGTTGGTGTGTTCATGTGTGTGAGAAATGTTCGTGTGTTCATGTGTGTTAAGAAATGTTCGTGTGTTCATGTGTGTTGAGAAATGTTCGTGTGTTCATGTGTGTGAGAAATGTTGGTGTGTTCATGTGTGTGAGAAATGTTCGTGTGTTCATGTGTGTGAGAAATGTTCGTGTGTTCATGTGTGTGAGAAATGTTCGTGTGTTCATGTGTGTGAGAAATGTTGGTGTGTTTGAGAAATGTTCGTGTGTTTGAGAAATGTTCGTATGTTCATGTGTGTGAGAAATGTTCGTGTGTTCATGTGTGTTGAGAAATGTTCGTGTGTTCATGTGTGTGAGAAATGTTCGTGTGTTCATGTGTGTGAGAAATGTTCGTGTGTTCATGTGTGTGAGAAATGTTCGTGTGTTCATGTGTGTGAGAAATGTTGGTGTGTTTGAGAAATGTTCGTGTGTTTGAGAAATGTTCGTATGTTCGTGTGTGTTAAGAAATGTTGGTGTGTTCATGTGTGTTAAGAAATGTTGGTGTGTTAATGTGTGTGAGAAATGTTGGTGTGTTCATGTGTGTTAAGAAATGTTGGTGTGTTCATGTGTGTGAGAAATGTTCGTGTGTGTGAGAAATGTTCGTGTGTTCATGTGTGTTAAGAAATGTTCGTGTGTTCATGTGTGTTAAGAAATGTTCGTGTGTTCATGTGTTTGAGAAATGTTCGTGTATGATTGAAAACCTATATAGTGTGTTAGACTCTTCTGTCTGGGGGCCACGCCACGATTGACATGCTTGAAGCCGGTAGTGTTCCCATTATTAGTTTGTTGTGCAGCGAAATAATAATGAATCAACTATATCCGTGTTTTATTGATCTCTCTCTGTTCTATTCTTTCCTGTTGTGAGCGCCGTATTGCCCTAACACATTGGCATACATTTATGTCAACAAGCGTGCGTTGAGCCTGTACATATGTCATAAAAATGGCAGTGATTAAAATAAATCAAAGCGATAAACACAATTCTATAAGTGGAATATCTGTTTGTAACCAACGGGTGCAGGTTGAGAACAGACGAGAACTGAACGTCACGTCTGATAGCTCTCGTGTTGGAGTTTCATCTAGCGAACGACTAGCCCTGATCTGACCATGGAAAGGTTGAACAGGCGAGAATAGTTCGCAGCTTACATTTTTATCTTTTGATTACACGGGCTGACATATTATAAACAAGCAGCTTTCATGTTGGTGAGGGAGATGCAATATCAGCTTATTTAAGGTATCATGGATTCCTTGAAAAGACTGAAGACATCTCAGCCGACAGAGCCTTCTGGTACCGACATATTTTGGAGTTGAAGAGGATTTTCTGTGTGTTGACTAACCTGTCTGTAGTTGCGTCTGTCCAGAGCCATCCTGTGCTGCCAGAAGTGTTTGAAGAAGGGCGGCAGGATCTCAGTCTTAATGTAGTTTGCTTCCACACCATCAGTGCCACAACACTGCTTCACCACCTTTAATGAGACAAAAACACAAGAGACGTTCAGAGAAGGAAACTGAGGAGTCAGTTCAGAGACAAAGCAGATGACTCGGATGTAACCAACGGGTGCAGGGTGAGAACAGAGAGGCAAGGAGATCCTCTCTGATAATTCTCGTGCTGGTGTTCATCTAGCGACATACTAGCCCTGACGCAGCCATGTGGGGACTGAACAGGCGAGAATGAGTCGCAGGAAGTTAGCTACAGGAGGAGGTTCAGAAAGTTATTAATCTCTTACCTTGAGTACAATCTTCTTCATCTCCTCGTCAGGGGACTGGAACTCTCTGATGAGGATCAGCATCACCTCTCTGGTGTAGTAGTTGGCGTACTCTGCGTCCATCAGTGGGATCAGGTAACCGATAGCTTTGAGGAACGCAGCCAGACCCTGGTGGCAAGGAGGGGGAAATAAACTGAATAAAAGCGTGTCTTTCGTACCTAAATATATGATGAACAGGGTTCCTATAGCTTTTCCAAAGTCTAGCCCTTAGTTTGAACCCACATAGAGTGCCACAGTGACGCGTCCTAAAACCCGCAAGTAAGTTAGCATTTTACCACTTCCGGTTCCTTCGACAAAAAGCAATGCCTCCAGGATTTAGGAAAATAGCTTTAAATAAGGTCGGTGGTTGAGACGCATTGAAGAGACGGATCACGAGAAATTGCATTGCGTTTTTGTCGAAGGAACCGGAAGGAGTTTACTTCCGGGTTTTAGGACGCGTCACTGCGGCTCTATGCAAACTGCAGCAACATGCAGGCTTAGTGTGCAGTGATTTTATTTGACTGTGAAGTCCTGATCACTCCCTAATGTTCGTACTTTTTACTGTTTGACAACCTTAAGATGTACAATTCCTACGTCTTGAAAAAACACTGTAATTGTTTGCCGTCAAATATAAATTGTGTTGTGGAATCAATTTCGTTTCGTCTTCTCACCTTTCCTCTGTGCTGTCGGATACCCTTCCAGAGGGGCTTGAGGACAGAGTCAAAGGACTCGATACCGTACGGTGTGGCGGCTTCAGCGAGGGCAGCGATAGCCAGAGCGCTGATGGTCCTGACCTTCTGCTGCTCGTCCACAAGACCTGCAGAATCACAGATCAAACGTCAGAGCGTGAACACAACTTAGTCCAGACATGATGTGTGTGTTGCTCTTTAAGAAATCAGCGGGTTTTGTAAAGTTTAGGCACTTTAGGTTCGGATTAGAGCGATAATGAAAATACGTATGTAGCAAAATAATACCTGGCAAACACATAATTGTACACATTGTGAATTGAGCTGGGTGTGGATCCTGCAGTATATACTGTGTTGTGCTTTGCATCATGACAAGTGTTCTTGAAAGATTAATGACATGAGGAGAAATAGACAGGAGCGGCTCAAGGAGAATATGCATGCGACATTTAAAAAAAGAAATAATGAGAATAGTTTAAAAAGTAGAAAATTATACACATGTGTAGACGGCAACACGGCACATACATCTAACAGTAGCCCACTGGACTCTGGGGGGGAATCAAATTGAAATGTTGCTTCAAAAAGGTTGTAAAAACTCCCTGAATGCTTCCAAGCTCCTCCAACAATGCAACATATATAATAAAATACAAAAACCATGACTCACCGTGTTCGATAATCTCCACCAAACTGCGGAGGTGGGGCAAGATGGCGCAGCCCATGAGGATGGCGATCTGCTGCACGATCTTGATGCCCGTGTGTCTGGCCTGCCACGACTTCTTGCTCTTACACACGGCTTTGAGGAAAGGCAGGAGGGAGGGGATACCGAGAGCAGAGGCCACCACGGCGAAGGCTCGTGCGGTCGTGTTTCTCACGTACTCGTCCATGTTGTCGATATCGGGTCTCATCGTGGAAATCATCGTAGCCAAACCGGCAGCCTGAGAGAGACGGGAAGGAGATGAATGTTAAATATCTCCAGATGTTAGGGATCAGATGTAGTCGGAGACACGCAGCACAAAAAACGGCTTACTACATTGAAAGATTTTTACAATTATTTATCGGGAAGGAAATTGTTGAGCCAGAGTTACAAAGGAACACCGCAGCATAATAGTAACACTGTCCTCTAACAGTGCGGTACAAAGAGCAATTAAATATCTACTGGAAACACTGGATTATTATTTCAGCCAGAGATGAAATCCAAATAATGTTTACTTTGATCAAACTGTATCAGAATCCCTTATTCGTCCTTCAGAGGTGGAAATTACATTGTTCCAGCAAACTATAGATTGAGGCAAAAATACCATTAGGTGAAAGGCATGCACATCGGGATGGGTACCGAGCCCCGGGGCTGAACTATTAAAGACCGTTAAGCCCAGACGTTATCGGTCTTTTTATTTATGTAACAAATATATGTCATGAATTAGTGCTACACAAACATTATATTGCAGTTTTAGTGTCGCCAACAGTCAAAAAGACAAAAGATGCGTCTGTGATTATTATAGTATTTTCGATCTTTCCAATCCAGTCGAGAGATCTCTCTCTGCCCCGTCTGTGTGCGAGGGGGCGGGGCAGTTTACACACACGCGGCTGCTACATGCAGCAACACACACACACTGCTACATGCAGCAACACACACACTGCTGCTACATGCAGCAACACACACACTGCTGCTACATGCAGCAACACACGGAGGAGGTGGCAGAGAGAACGCGCTCCTAGGTGGTTAAACTTTACCCGTCTCGATGCTCGTTGCCTAAAGTGCAATAAGAGTTTAGCATGTGAGGGCGGTAACACGAGCAATGTGTCTAAACATTTATCAAAAGTGCTCCACATCCAGACGGAGGGATGCACCGGGTTCCACTGTCTTTCTAGCAGCTCTGTAGCTCCATCCACGAGGAACGGTTCCACGTCAGGTGTTCTGTATGCTAGCAGCAACACACGGAGTTAACTCAATGATAATAATAATAATGGGTTCCATTTATAAAGCACTTCATATTTGATTTCAAATCCCGAAGTGCTACAAGTAGTGAACAGTATAAATAAACATTACACAACACGGTAGAATGATACAAACATGGGTTAATGATTAGAGGGAACCGAGTTAGTTAGTTTGTTAAAGTTTCAGCTATTCTGTTCACAGTTCTGTCATCACATTATTTAATACCATTTGTTAAAACACTGTTGTTTCTTTTGATGTGAAATATTATTTATTTAATTGAAATAAAAGCAATGTTAGTTTTGTTCACAATTTGTTTACCTTTTTTTCTTCTCCAAAAGAACCGATAAGAGAACCGTTAAAAGACCGGATCGATAAAGGTAGTAGTATCGTTAAAACCTTAACCCATGATATTTAACTCTGTTTCTTACCCTGGTTGCACTTGTGTCAAAAGGTCTGCATGTGTGGAAAGTGTTGTCCGTGATTACAGAGTTTATTATTTAAATCCATCTATTTTCTGTAATGTCTGCTTGTAACCAACGGGTGCAGGTTGAGAACAGACGAGAACTGAACGTCTCGTCTGATAGCTCTCGTGTTGGAGTTTCATCTAGCGAACGACTAGCCCTGATCTGACCATGGAAAGGTTGAACAGGCGAGAATAGTTCGCAGGAAGCAAGGCAGAGTGTGTGTGACAAAACAATAAAAGGTTTCCATTACCTTTGCCAAGTTGGAGATGATTTCTCTGCCTTCTACTCGGGCATAGTAGTCCTCATCAATCAGCAGCGGCTCAATCACCACCAGGATCTGGACATGAGGAGGACAGTTAGTTTCAGAATCTGGTAGATTTCATTCACAAGGAATTGCTTTGGTGTATTACACAGAACACAGTGAGAGACATTCAAATAATAAATAACAGTGGATGAGATGTGTAATTCTTTTTGTCGTTGTATCGTTGTTGCCATTCTTAGGGACCCCAGACACCACAGTTAGGCGACGGGGCTCGTACCCTGGCTTTCATTTGGCCAGATGTTTTGAAACAACAGCTGCATGGCACAAAGCACAGCAGCTGCACTTGTCTGGCAGGAGATGTGCAAAGCGTCACTATGGCGTAAGAGGGAGTAGGGCTGCTCGATTAATTGTATTTTAATCGCAATTACGATTTTGGCTTGCAACGATTATTTATTTTTTGTATTGGTTTTTCAGTTGATTTATACTTAAAGTTCAGGGTAATCAACTGTTCAATTGTTTTTTTCAATAAATGGGTGTTTTCAAAGTAAATGGATAATCGTTCATCAATTATTGACCCAAATAATTGAGATTATGATTTGTCATAATCGATAAGAGGGAGTCACAAATATGTACCTAATGTTAATGCAAACATTAATGTAACGCCTTGTGTCTATAGGAGGAGTCTATGTCATAGATCAAAGTATGCTTTATTGCCAATCTTTCAGTATGCGTGTAGACCAAGCGGCAAACTCTGGGGAACAGCCGTTACGCCAATACGGAAGTGCCACACACTGCAGTTCATACATGGGCCGCTAGGGACTGGCTGCAGCAAGGAGCAATCTCCATAGACCCCCATGTTAACATGCCCAACTTTACAGCAGACAACGTTAGTTAGTCATAGCACTAAAATGATAATATTTTACATGTTAACCCCGTTCGCAGGTGTTTGTGTGCTTGGTAGCTTAGCTTGCTACTTATTAGCCAGCTAAGGACGTAACCCTTTATGCATACATATACATTTTAGTTTATGATTCAGCCTTGGGTAAGACTTTTATAGTCTATGGCTATGACGCCCATAATGCTAAACGGAAGCAAATGTGACCCAATTATCCCAGGGGTGGCCGCCGGAGCTAACAGAGCCGCAGGGGGCTAGCTCCAGCCGGCGTCCCGGAGCTAGCCCCCTGCGGCTCCGTTAGGTCCGGGCGGTGGAGTCCGTCTTTTCTCAACGTGTGAATGACAAGCATTAAGAATAACAAAATATAGCTAATTCTCTTGCAGATTGTCTCATTTGATTATGTAAGGTTTATATAGGGGAACTACACTGTTAGCAGTAACTTGGAATGCATGTATTTCATGTTAGCTTAGCTTCTTAGCCTGAGCTAGCTCTGTTTACTTCCAGTTCGGAGGCAGGCAGGCGGGATTAGACTCTGACGCCACAGTCGAGCCGTTAGTGGCCGACTCCGCCTACTAAGGGCTTCACGGCAACTCTGCAGAATCCTATGGGTGACGTCACGGACACTACGTCCATTTATATATACAGTCTATGGTGTGGACAGAGATCGAAATACCGTTTCCCACAATATCAAGTTGCTCACACACAATGCACTAAATTAAGCACTGATCTTTACCGAGCCTTACCTTGTGGACATATGGTCGAACCAGGTCGTCCAGTTTGTAGAGGATGCGGTCGATGACTTTGACCAGCAGATGGCGCTCCTGGTCCTCCAGGGTGGGAGACATGAGGAGCGGCAGGATCTGATTGAACAGAGGACCCGCTCCGAACTCACGAGCTTTATCTGTGATCTGACGCAGAGCGGCCTAAAGACAAGCGAGAGGAGACGATCTTTAATCATTCAGGGAGAGACAGTGAGACAGACAGGAACCATCATGAGACTGAAGCCTGTCTGCTACTCCCAGCAGAGTGATGGCCGACACTTCGACCTCCACTGAGAGCAGCAGCCCCTCAGAGAGGAGATTCTTTAGCAAGCAAATATTCACACTGCAGCCACGGAGAGGCTGAGCGCTGGGTGTGGATCTTGCAGTAGGTACCATTGTTGAGTTTCATGACATGAGAACAGATACACAGGATTGCTATAGGAGGACATTTGGTGAGGTTTTAAAAAGGGATATTGATATAAGTAAAACAAAGAACGCACATATTTATCTAAAATGTCATTTGGAAAGAGGTTCATTGTGCGCTCTAGGATGGTAAAGGTAAAGTCTTTCTGAGTCTTTGTTTCTAACCGAATGAAACCGTAATAGTTTTTCATACTCCCAAGACTTTATTCAGATGCTGGTTCCTAAACAGAACTGGGTAGCTTTTAAATATGCTGCCCCCACTGCTTGGAAGAATGTGCAGAAGGAGCTGAAACGTTTTATCACCTTTGAGGGAATTCAGGTCCATCTTAAAGGACAGAACACGAGTCCATTGGTAGATGTGAGTGCCCGTATGTACAAACACTGACATGTTGCCAGTTTAATGATTTTTATTTAGTTTTCCATATTGACTGGCTAATGTGTGTTTGTGTGCCTGTGTTTTATCTGTTGTAACTTTGTTCATGCTGCCCTTCTTGGCCTTGGAAGAGATTTTAATCCAATGAGTTCTTTACCTGCTTAAATAAAGGATATATACACACACCAAATATCTTAATCAATTAACTATGAAATTCATAAAATCCTACTAGTTCTGGAGAACCGAGAAACACTTTCATTCGTTCCTTTAAAAAATAAGCTATCACTTGTCCCTTGAACGGGTGCTCGTCTAATTTAATTTCCTGTCGTATGCCTTTGCAGTAAATAGGTCTATATAGTGTAAATGCATTCACCTTTTTCCTCTCTTTCAATAGAATGTTTCAACACGATTGGTTTTGGGATGGGTTTGTTTTCCTGCTAGTATTATTTAATACGGTGTTGAAGTTGCTTTTATTATTATTATTTAAAGGACTCATAAGATCACAACAGCGACAAACCTTTCTCATGGGCGGTGTTCCATTTTTAATCTTCAGCAGCAGCTTCATGATCTTCCTCTCTTTCTGCTCCTCGGGGCTCAGAGTGGACTCGTCGACCTCCACCTAAAACAAGAACCACAATCAGCATCTGAACTTCAGACAGGACAAACATTATATATATATTTGTGTTGTGCTCACCAGCAGTTTGTCAAAGTACTGGATGTCGTCAGGTTTGAGGAAGGGCAGGTTTCCTGAGGGCTGGTCGTTCATCTGTTTGGTGGTTCGGTCCTCCACCTGCATGTGGAAGCCCGTCATGCCTCCCATGGGGGTCGGTGTGGCGGATAGTTTACGAGCTGGAGTACGGATCGGCACGTAGCCGGCTGGTGGAGGCAAGACCTGGAGAGAGGAACAAACCGTCAGTACTTTGGCTACCTTTAAAAACCTTTTAGTCAATAAATGACTCGGATGTAACCAACGGGTGCAGGGTGAGAACAGAGAGGCAAGGAGATCCTCTCTGATAATTCTCGTGCTGGTGTTCATCTAGCGACATACTAGCCCTGACGCAGCCATGTGGGGACTGAACAGGCGAGAATGAGTCGCAGGAAGTTAGCTACAGGAGTCAATCTTTATTTATTTTAATAATAATTATTACAACAGAGAGAAGAAAAAAAACGTTCAATACGTCTCCGTCATGTTCAACAGGGAAAAGAAGAAGCATAAAAACGTTTCTGGTCCGACCCCCTCTAGCGTACATTGTTCTTGAAAATAAAAGAGTAGGTCATCAGCGTCATGTTGTAAAGAAAAACTATCAAAAGGAAATAACTTTTACAGTTAATTCCATTGAACACGACGTTTGATCAGAAACAGCTAAAGGTAAGAAATGTTTTCCTCCGTAAAGCTACGTGGTGTGACGTCTGGGTTTGCTTCCCCTGGCGCGACCTTTCATCGCTCCGTGATGAGACCTACATTTCTAGAATCTGTGGAATCTCAGCTCAGATAGTAGGGCTGCTCGATTACGGCAAAAATCATAATCTCGATTATTTGGGTCGATAATTGATATCACGATTATTAAAAACGATTATCCATTTACTTTGAAACATCAATTTATTGGAGAATTATTTTTTTTACGGTTGATGACCCTGAACTTTAAGTTTAACTCGATTACGTTGTTTTCGTAATCGTTGCAAGCCATAATTGCGATTAATTGAGCAGCCCTACTAGACATCTTGTTTGTGCAGATCCGATAAGTAATAAACTATTTCTAAGTTCTGTGTGTGTGTGAGTTCACAGGTCCTTCCCATAACCAGTCAGGATTTGGTTTCTAAATAATAGTTTAGCATCATTACCTTTATTCCACAGACCTTTGGTTGTGATGAAATGAAGTTTTGAATTTCTTTAAATCATGTTTACTTGCATCTCAAGAAATAAAGTACAAGTATTTACCTTGTATCCCTCTGGGAACATGGCATCGAGCTCATCGTCTGTGAGAGGGCGGTTCCTCTCGTCGATCTCACGCTCCCACCTCCACGCCTGCAGCTGCTCTGGAGTCATGCTCATCAGGTGACCTGAGGGAAACCCAAGAGGCGACTGATTTAACAACATTCAATCCTCACTTTGTTCATTTTACCAGCTGTTCAGATTAACTTTGTATGTTTAAAAAGAAGGATAGCTAGATGTACTTTACCCAAATTGGGAAGTTACCCATAATGCTTAGCTATCTCACTTTGTTTTATATTGTTGCATTGACTCGGTCTCTTACAGTATCTGTTGGAGAGAATGAATGTCATATTTTGCTGCATGAACCGGTCGAGTTAACAAATAATCTGAGGGGATTTCCTGTTTCTTTTTAACCCGTTAAACCCGGAGCCTGTTTTCCAGGTCTCCAAAATGACATGCCCAGAACAAATGACTATATCTTCACTTCTAAAAAGGGTTAAATTAATAATCTTTAATCTCAAAGCACCTGTGAGTTGGATGTAGAAAATAAAGTAAATTCAGATTGAACATAGTAAAACAATGTAAATTATTGTGTCCCTCCAAAGGAAAATAAATTACTTTTAGTGAAAACCACCTAGACTAGAAGCTTTAGGAATCCAAACTACAACATAAGTACCCTGTATCAAGATTGATGCAAAACAAGTGACATTTGACCTTTTTAGAGAGGTTTAGAAATTCATTTGCCAAATCTCTGGCTCCCCTTGTTCGATTTTGATGATTGACAGCTCTTTTGAACCGTTAGAGCCAATAGAGTCGAGGGGAAGTTCCTAAAAATCCATCTAAATATTACCATTGGTGAATGAGTGATGCCAGAATGCCCAAAACCTGAAGCTGTCATAGACTCTCGTAGCAGCTAATATGAAATCTCTGTTATTGACATAAATATAAGTGACAGACACATTGGATTAACCTATGGATTAACCTTCAACAGCGTTTTAATGTGATTGAACACGACTTTTGATCAGAACAACAGCATAGGTAAGACATTCCTCCCGTTTTTCCTCCGTAAAGCTACGTGTTGTGATCTCTGGGATACTTATAGAATCTGTGGAATCTCAGCTTGCCAATCGATATCTTGTTTGTGCAGATCCGATAAGTAATAAACTATTTCTACCGTGAGTTCTGACACGTTTGCTCAGGTCTCATTTAGACGCTTCTTGTGAGACTTGTGTTTTGTTTCGGTAAAAGTGGTTGGTATCGTCAGTTAGCTGAGTTTCTTCCCGTTAAGTGGGTATGACACATTCATAGGTTGTTAAATGTTAAGCCCTGAGACAGTGTTGCTCACAGTATGCTCCTGGTGTCAGATGCCCAGAGACATTAATGCGTGTTTACCTGGTGATGGGGTCGCCATGTTCATAGCTGGCGTTCCGATGGGGGTTTTTCCCGGGGTGAATGTTGGTGTTGAGGATCCCATCTGACTGGCGGGGGTTTCGTCCCAGCGAGACTTCCTCTTACTGGCCCCTGGTGTGGGAGTCTCTTCCACCGACTCGTCTCCTCTGTCTGTGCGCGGGGTCTCAGCCCAGCCGCTCCCGTGTCCCGGGGTCTCCCTCTCCGTCTTTGGGGTTTCGTCCCAGCGGTTCTTTCGTACGCTTCCCGTGGCTCCTCCATGTCCGGGTGTGGCGTGGCCCGGTGTGTCGCCCCTGCCTGGGGTGGCAGCACCTGCGGGGGTGTGGCTGGGAGTGGGGTCCCACATGCGGTTACTGGGAGTCGCCCCGGGGGTCTCGCTGCCTTTGGGGCGGCCGGGGGTTTCATCCCATCGGCTGTTTGAAGGTGTGTGTGCAGGGGTGTGTCCTGGTGTGTGTCCTGGAGTCTAAAAAATACAAAGACAATATGGGATTTACAAAGTGAGTTCGAGCAGCAAGGCTGTGTCGTTGCAAAACGTCCATGTTTTTTTAATCTAACAAAGTCTTCCGTTTCATTCCATTTCTGCCAGCGTTTAGCCCTAAAGGACATCATGCTATCTGTAGGCAATAGCATAGGTCTCAGATATATAAAAAATCATGCGGGACCCGGCAGCTACCGTCTAAACTAAATGCTGCCGTGATGAAACGCCATATCATGGATTATCAAGGATCTGAAACAGTCTGGAGCTCAAAGGCTTTCTCTCTTGCCGGTTATACCACAAGGTGAGTTCCTTTTTACTTCCTGCTTCTTCACACACATGCTCTCCAGTACAGGTTAGCTCTGAGTGTTAGCGATGCTAATGTAAACACCGACCATATTACGTCCAGAACAGTCGGGCATTGTTTCTGATAGCAGCTTTCTGATTGGGCCGTGGGTCCACATTTCAGATATTACGTCATATCGGACGCAAATCTGTATCGGCTCGTTGTAGCCACGTTTTTAGAGATTTGGGTACGGAGGAAAAGAGAGAGGGGGTTAGTTTCTGACGCTGCGTGAGTTCCCAGACACACCGGGGACACATGTTGATGTATAGAAGACATTAAAAAGTGAATTTAGCATGATAGGTCCCCTTTAAAATAACATCAATTTTAAAATATGTTGAGGGTTAGCTATATCCCTCAATATAAAATATGCCAAAAATAAAGTTTGCCGTCTTACTTGCAGCACAAACACCTGTATAAACAGGGAGGTTTAGCAGCAATATAACAGGACCATAAATTAAATTTTATAACCACAACGTCACAAGTCTATTCTTACACCATTTTAAAGACCACTTGCCTTTATGTCTGGATTCGTACCAAGTACTTAAAGAGGAATCAACCAAAAATAGGCATCCCCACAGTAAGGAGACTAAATTCAGTAAGAGTCTGAAACATGAAGGATCGCTCACCTCAGCAGAGTTGTCTGCCTGGTCCCAGCTGGACACTTTTTTGGGTGTAGTATTTGTGGGGGTTTGGTCAGCTGTCTGGTCCCAACGACGTTTACGTTTAGCGGCGGCGGCAGCTTGTGAGGCAGCGGACCCGTTGACAACTTTCAGCTCCCCAGCTTTGGCCTTCTCTACCATCTGCTGACGAATCTCTCTCTGCAGGCAAAACAATGATTGTTGATGTAGAAGAGACATGAAGAAGAGGGGACACATGTTGATGTAGAAGAAACATGAAGAAGAGGGGACACATGTTGATGTAGAAGAAACATGGAGAAGAGGGGACACATGTTGATGTAAAAGAGACATGAAGAAGAGGGGACACATGTTGATGTAGAAGAGACATGAAGAAGAGGGGACACATGTTGATGTAGAAGAAACATGAAGAAGAGGGGACACATGTTGATGTAGAAGAGACATGAAGAAGAGGGGACACATGCTGATGTAGAAGAAACATGGAGAAGAGGGGACACATGTTGATGTAAAAGAGACATGAAGAAGAGGGGACACATGTTGATGTAGAAGAGACGTGAAGAAGAGGGGACACATGTTGATGTAGAAGAGACATGAGGAAGAGGGGACACATGCTGATGTCAAAGAGACATGAAGAAGAGGGGACACATGTTGATGTAAAAGAGACATGAAGAAGAGGGGACACATGTTGATGTAGAAGAGACATGAAGAAGAGGGGACACATGTTGATGTAGAAGAGACATGAAGAAGAGGGGACACATGTTGATGTAGAAGAGGGGACACATGTTGATGTAGAAGAAACATGGAGAAGAGGGGACACATGTTGATGTAAAAGAGACATGAAGAAGAGGGGACACATGTTGATGTAGAAGAGACATGGAGAAGAGGGGACACATGTTGATGTAGAGGAGACATGAAGAAGACGGGACACATGTTGATGTAGAAGAGACATGAAGAAGAGGAGACACATGTTGATGTAGAAGAGACATGAAGAAGAGGGGACACATGTTGATGTAGAAGAGACATGAAGAAGAGGGGACCCATGTTGACCCCCGCTCACCTCTTCTTTGGAGAGGTTCTGCTCCAACATGACGTCCACATACGACCTGACTTGCAGCTTGGGGTCCGGCGTTTTGCCCCCTGCGCGAAAGAGCACGAACAAGAACATAGGACACTCGTTAGTAGACGCTCTCGGGACCCGAGTGATTACAAAACACAGCAAGCACAAACACAGCCAGCTAACCTTGACTCTCTTTACCAACAGATTAACTTACGTTCCTGTTCTTAGTAAGAGCTGATTCACAAAACATTCCTACATACAAATATGTCTTTCTTCTTACATACAGTCATAGCATTCTATTGAAAACAAGCAGATACATAGAGAGAAGAGCTGAGGTTGTGGTGTGATCTTTTAAGTGGATTCAGACGTTATAGCCATCACTGATGCAGGGGTCCTGGGCTGTGCTCTTCAGAATACGTACACTTTCAATGCCAAGGGTCCTTCTGCAGTCAGACTTCAACCGGCAGAATAGAAGCCTAGAAAATGTCTCTTTACCATTAGTAACACTTTGGAAAAGGGTTTGAACTCACTCACACACAACAGTATACCACCTGTGTTGCATTGATTATGGCAAAAAAAACGACGTATCTTCTTGGGGGCATAACCACAAAATTAAATAAGCTGCATCTAGTGGGCCAGGTCCAGAATGTCTATACTAGCAAATCAAAATGAAGTCAAGATGCCGAGGCTACACCTAGGATTAACATTACCACAAAATATGAGAATCTACTCTGACATTCAAATGTAAAAATGAAGCTTTGTACATCTAAATCTTGACTTGCTTTTCAGGACTAGAGTTAGGGCTGTGCGATTATGGCAAAAAGTCATTTGTGAATAATTGATTACATTACATGTTACTTAGCGACTTCCATACTCAATACTGTGGACAATCCCCACAGGAGCAATTTGGGGTGAAGTGTCTCAGGGACACAACGACATGCTGACTGCAGTGGGGTTTGAACCTGTGACCCTGTGATCCCAACACCAAGGTTCTATCCACTGCACCACACGCCTCCCTCCCTATTGATATCACAATTATTAAAAACGATTACTTTGAAAATGTTAACAGTATGTTTTTAACAGTTACCCTGAACGTTAAGTATAATTCAACTGAAAAACCAATAAAATATATAAATAATATAAATAAATTTAATAAATTAAAATAATAATTGTTTTATTTCGATTACGTTGTTTTCGTAATCGTTGCAAGCCAAAAACTAATTGCACAGCCTTAACTAGAGTACCTGATAATCTGTAGGTAAATATTTGGGCAGTACTTTTCCATCATGAATGCATGGGAAATTATACATGTGTAGAAAAATGAAAAAAACTAAGTGGCTCTTGGGGGTTGAGGTGTGTTGTAGCATCTGATTCTCCCCAAACAAGTAGCCAGAGGACCCTGACCAAACTGACAAGTGCACATGTCTCTGTGATCCCCATAACCTACACAGGAGGAGTTGCTGCACCCTTAACAGAGTGCAGTACAGGACTGGCATAGCAGTACTGCTGTAGGAGAGAAATTAAGGACAGTTAGTATGGGCCTGTGGTATACAATTTTTCTTGATAACATATTTATATTTTACAGAGAGTAAAATAAAAATATATTTACACAACAACTTTGTACAAAGAGCTATGTCTACATGCAGGCTTCAGATAAGACCTACTGAGACTGAAGCACTCAGGCCATTTTATATAGTCAATGTGAAGATGCAATATATACTAGCTCCCTGATTGTTGAATTGTTTACACATTAAACTGTACATTGCCTTCTTAACTTATCAAATGGTTTAATGCATGAAAAAATAGATTAACTCAAAAGAGAAACTGGCCACGTTTAATCGGTTAAGACCTTGCATATCTATGAGGTTTCTCAAGCCCAAGAGGTGGTTCAGTTCCCACAAGTCTCTTAAATTACAATAGAGACAATTATTTTTTAACCCTGATAGAAGTCTAATGATCTGAACATGACCACGCGTGTTTCTCTCCACTGCCTGGCTTGGGATCTAAAATGACCTACGAGCGAGCTGGTTGTTGTTCTTCATCAGTTACTGAGCATAGCAGTTGGTAAATTACACCGTAGATAACCCTCAAACATAACATTTTATTCTCAAATGCTTCGACAAGTGGACACTTCACCGATCCTAATTTAGGCTGATGCTCACATGGGATTGTTAACCCTTCGACTCACACACAACCTATCTGCGACCCACGTTTCGTTAGGTGCAAAAAACGCTTTTGAATATTTAACACCTAACCACCTTTCCACTGAAACAAATGGCAACCCTTCGCTGTCTTTTACTGGACGCAACAATTTCAATTTGCACATTAAGAGCCCATACTGACATTTGCTGCAAAGTTGATTCAAATGCAGATCCTATATACATTAGGGAAAGAAAGAAAACGACACAAAATGGTCTCTGAACCTCAGAGGATTGACCACGGGGAAGGAATGAAGTCTGGGAAGCAAGCTGTTGCATTGTGGTCGAAGGGTTAAAACAGTAAAACTATGGGTGCGAAACCATTGGTAGTCATGGGGGTCACAAAAAAGTGAACCATGAAAAGGGGGAGAAAATGGGGAAGGCGTAATGAAGACAAAAAGTAGATGAATTTACCATCTGCAAAAGGATCGAGACGCTCGGGGGAGATGATCATCATTCTGCGCCGGCCTTTGTATTCATCTTCCCGGTCTGCGATCTTCGCCGGACGATGCTCTGCAAATGGGTCATACTGCAAAGGGAAGGGAGTGTAAGTGTATGTCTGAACCAAAAAGGAATGCATGTCAGGGTTCATGCTAGGGCTGAGCGAGTAAGGCAAAAATCACGATTATTTTGGTCAATAATTGATTATTAAAAACTTTGAAAAACATCCATTTATTAATCAAAAAGTTGAACAGAATGTTAACAGTTGATTACCCTGAACTTTAAATATAACTCAACTGAAAAACCGATACAAATAATAATCGTTTTATTGCGATTATGTTGTTTCCGTAATCGTTGCCAGCCTAAATGGAGATTAAAATACGATTAATTGCACAGCCCTATCAGGACCTTTACCTAATTTCCCATGACCAAAAGAATTACTCTTTCTCAGCGTTCCACTGAAAATGGTTTATTTGAACATGGAACAGGAAATAAGGTCTGCATCTGAAACACGGTGTGCCTCTAAAACAAATCAAAGGCTTGCTAGCTTCACGCTGAAGCAACTCAAATCTCTCACCAGCAAAACACCTCGTCAGTTAAAAGCCATTTTACGTTTCATTACTACACGACACAGTATGTATTATCATTATAGTATTACTATTTCGGCGATTAGATAAAATATAAATTATATTTGATGCAACTTTAGTTACATTTCCATGGCTTTTCCAAAACTTTGGGAAAAATATTGTTTTCCAAAACTAGTCCAGGGCCTGGAATTAGCATTTTGAATTTCCATGACTTTTCCAGGTTTTTAATGACCGTAAGAACCCTGACATTTAAAAAAGGAAAACTCTGCTATTTTCTAGGATATAATAAATCCCACGTTGACGCCACACAAGAAGACAGCGATGAAAATGAATATTTAAGAACACCTACTTGCTCGTCTGACTGAGGAATGGCATTGAGTATCGCCACCGGCGCGTGGTACCCTGGCTTCTTTTGTCCCAACAAGCTTGTTGATGAATCCTCTTCATCGTCCTGAGGAAAGACAAAGAAACAAGAGTCTAGTCAAATCTCACCAAAAAGGCAAGACTCTCCTAGCTCACACACAAGAGGCAAAGCGCAAAGGCAGTCAAGCTCCCAAAACACTGTGGAATTGAAGAGGAACAGTACAAAGTCATGAATGCAGAACTTTTACTTGTAGTTACAATTTTCAGTGTTAAGTAGGGATGGGTATCGTTAGGATAATTTGGTGCTCAACATGATTACAAGATGTGAAGAATAAACAGTCATTTTATTGTAATTTATTTGTATTGAATGTAACTTTTTCAATGTCATACCAAGCAGGTATGAGTGTGTTCGACAGTGTGTCTCTGGAAGGGGGGGGGGGGCGGGAATTAGGGGCAGTTCATACATCCACGTAAAGATGACCATTCTTCAGATAAAGCGAGACGCTGCTCCGGTCAGCTAACCATTATAATCAATTTATTGCGTTTATTATTTATAATTGTAATGATGGATTATCAGTTATCATTTTAAAGTTACACAGAGACATTGGATTAACGGTTTTTATGATAAAATGACGTAGAAAAGATTGCTTTTGACAGTTATGTGCTAAAGTAGCCATTTTGTGTTGATCTAGACTCTTGGTGTTGGACTTCTGTTCTGTAGGTAAAATGGTTAATATCGTCTGTTAGCGGAGATTCTTCCCGTTAAGTGGGTATGCATCATTAATAGGTTGTTAAATGTTAAGACGCCTTGAGACGCTGTTTCTAGCAAGATGTTGCGTCTGCCCCTGGGAGTCTCACAATAATAAGAGCGCTGTTAGGAGAGATGACGAGTGGCATTCACAGTGGCCAATCAGAGAGGTACTCAAACCAGATACGTCACACGGGATGAGGGTTCTCAACCAACCAGAATTGTTTAAACTAAGGAAGTAGCGTAATTCATATACCGATAGCAGCACCGTTTGTCCAGCGGCTTACAGTATACCAATACCGTCCAATCAGGTACCGACTTAGTACCGGTTCTCGATACCCATCCCTAGTGTTAGGTAACAAGAGATCTTTTTTACACTGGCTCTGGGTATGAAAATACTTACATCCTCCTGTTCATTGGCAGCAATGGAAGTGACATATCCAGCAAAGCGACTGTCGCTGCCTCCATAAATCTCCTGGTCAAAAAAGCCAGTGGAGTCGAGGCCCACTCCTTGGTCGCCTTCCTCCAGGAGATTGGCCTTCATCCCCTGGATCTCGAGGATCTGGGCCTCGATGTCTACGTGGAAATAAATAAGAAAAGAGAGTGAAACATTGACAAATCCCAATCTACAGTACATCTTTATTTTAGATCAATAAGATGTTCCTGGTGGCTTCAATAAGGATTTGAATGCAGGACTTTAACATACAACAGTGTTGTATAAGTACTTAACATGCAGAGTTGGAAAAGTACTAAGATCTTGTACAACATTTTACTTAAGTACATTTACATCAATGCTTTTAACGTAACTCAAATAACGTTAATGTACTTAAGTAAACATGTCAAGTACTTTTGTTTAGTTTATGCCTATTTCTACTTCACAACATGTATTTGTTAGTTGTAGTTACTTTATGCATTTCGATAAATAATAGCAACATAAAGGATTTATTGTTATAGATGCGGTACATGTCTTAATCAAAGTAACCAACCGTACAATGATAGAGGCTACAAGACTGCACAGCCCATCACTAATACACTGTAGTTTGGTATATATTGATTGTCCTAATTTTTTACATTTAAATGTTGTGTAAATAATTATCTTTATTCGTTTTTAATGCCAACAAGTTTTAAATACTTTCTTATATTATAGATATATGTTTGACCTACTCTTACAACATATTTCCTTCGATTGTTTACGATTGCACTATTCTACACAGAGGCAAATTCCTTGTATGTGCAAACGTACTTTGCAATGTGCGAATAAACTTGATTCTGATTCTACTGGCCTTATGTGTAGCGTGTTGTGTTGTTAAATGAAGCTAATGCTAACTGCGCTATTATTTGTATTTAACATTAAACAACGATATATATATAGCAATTAGCTGGATGTACCATATGAGTAAAACATGTGTTTATTTACTGATGCAATTATGCCGGTAAGTCTGGTGGGGAAGTTGACTGAATATCTCAAATAAAGTGTTAAATATTGCATGTTGTCGGTTGCTAAAAAGAAGCTAACATGCTAACTAGCAACCAGCGCCATTATCTAAACCGTCCGCGTTGCAAAAAGGCCTAGTTTTCATCGCGTTTGAACACATTTAAGACACCAAAATGGAATACAGACACGGCAACAGTTGTGAGATAACTTCTTAAAACATAATATATTGAGAAGCAATGTTACAAAGAAGCTTGTTATTGATTTCTTTGGAGTTAATTTACCTTCGTGGGTTTTGGCGATCTTCGCCATTTTGGTGGTGGATGGAGTCTGACACCGGAAGTGTGCTCTTCAAGACTTCCGGCTCCTTCTAGCTGATCTCAGATCCGTTTAGGAATGTTTTTATTTATTTAGTATTTAAAGCTTATGAAATATAATAAATCAGCGGATGAATTAAACATATCATACCATACCCTATATAAAGTATTGATACCAAACTGTGTGAATAATAATACATAGTTACAACGTCAAATATGTTTTCTTTAAAATGCCTCACAGGTTACATCTATATATATTTGTATAGTTATACAGTCTCTATGCTTACATCCAACTAATCATATTTTGCAGAAATTAAGTAAAACATTAAGTTGTAACATTAGCTGGGAGCTGAGAGAATTGCTGCTATGTATTTTGGTCTTCCCCAGATACAACTTACATGCATACATACATAACTTAAAATGTGTAACGAGTAAATATAATAAGATAAGAAGTACTTTATTGATCCCAATTTGGGAAATGTTTGTGTTGCAGCCAAAGACATGGCATTGTACAATACAAATTAAAAGACAATAAATAAACAAGAAAGTAGAAAATATACATGTTGAATTTACAAATGAACAATAACAAGATATAAAGCAAGATATTAAATATACAGATGGAATATATCTCACTTTACATTACAACATTAGTTTACAAATCCTTAAACACTTTTGCCGTAATTTTATTCCTATCATTGTTTTAGGGTTTTATCTCTACGTCACATCAAGAGCCCAAATAAAGGGAAAAGAATGGAAGAAAACCAAAATGTAAATACAGTCTATATTTATGTCTTTATTATTTAATTTCTTTATGAATTCCTTAATGTACCCATTATAATGTGTCTGTGTGGCTAAAGACTTAATATGGTACGATACCAAAATGACCGAATCTAAGAAACTCCAAGGAGCACTATCAGTATGTGATATATAAACACAAGTTGTATAAAGATGTATATGTTAAAACACTCAGAAAAAATACATTTTAATTCACAAGTAACGTAAAGTACCTTAAATGTGTACCTAAATTCAGAACTTGAGTAAATGTAATTAGTTTCTGTCCGCCACCTCCAGTGACCCCCCTCCATCACACAGAGGAGTGAATGGGAATAATTGACACTAAAAAAATAAGAATCATGCATGAGCGCTCACAGACACACAGTGGAACCCCCCCCCCCAAACTGCCAGCTTCACACTTTGACCCAGATTACCCTGACATGTGTGTGTGTGTGTGTGTGTGTGTGTGTGTGTGTGTATGTGTGTGTGTGTGTGTGTGTGTGTGTGTGTGTCAGGGGCGGATCTAGAAAAAATATTCACGGGGTGGCAAGAGGGTGGCAGGAGATTTTGAGGGGTGGCTTCCCTGGCAGAAGTATATGCTGATTTAATCGCAGTCATATCAATCAATGTTAACTTGGAAAGCCACAATATTGATATTTTAACTCAATAACTTTAGGTGGCACATCAGTAAATCCTTAAATATAAATATATAAGGTGGCAGACATAATTAAATGAACAATAACTGAATGAGTTTGTTTCACTGTTAGACCAGCAGGGGAACCACATCTATGCAGACAGCTGCAATAAGTACATTAATTAACGGTCTCATCGATGTGTGTCTGAATGAATATGATAATATTAACAATCACATTATTCCTATCAGCTGTCAATCGCTGTTATGATTCACATTCAGTGTTATTATTTAATAAACTATATTTGCTGGAGGAGTTAATGATGAATGTTCCTCAAGATGCTTGCTCACCCTCCTTCAAATTTGAAAGATAAGTAATCACGATCATATCAAAATTCAAAAGATTCAAAGGAACAGTTCAGCGCCGCACAGCTTTACAGTAAACAGTTACAACCTTGACTTTACATCAGAAAGAACACACATTAAAGAAGTGACTAACTGCATCAGTTATTACCCAGTGGAAAGTCCTTACCTCCTGGCCTATTTAAATGAAAGTGGTTACCTTTTGTTTGGCTGGGCAGTGTAGTTTAGTAGAGACCCCCACAAAGAAAAAAATATATTTACACACGTAAGTTCATCATCTTAACAGATTGTTATGCTCATCGAGTCATCCGTGAGCAGAGCATCAAGGCACGCCTATGAAAGCCTCTACACACCAAACTGACACCAAAGAACACGTCCCGACGGAACGTCAGCTCACGTCTCCTGCGTCTTGGCCATGTTTCGCACTGGAACACACCGCAAAGACTTCAGCCGATGGCCAGGTTGCACGTACGAACTGCGCATGCGTGAGTGGCAATAACTCTCCTTTCGTGACGTTTTGCTCTCTCAAAAGTCTTCATGCGCCAATGAGCAACTCTCATCGACGGCCCGACATCTATCGACGCCGATAATCGGCTCGGTGTGTAAGAGGCTTAGCAGCTGAATGCGGCGATTACCATCTTGTTCGGCCAAACGCCTCACTAGTATTAAGATCTAAAGCTTTAGTGCGTTTTGATTCAATGCTGAGTGCAGCCAAACTTGACAGTCTCTTCTCTGTCATTGTAGACCGCAAACACCTCATTCCTGTCTACTTGGGTCTGAATGCTTCTCGTGTTGCGCCGTCCCGTTAAAATGAAATCGCCGCCAATCATATTTCCACGATCGCGCCAGGGCCGGGGGAGGGGTTACAAGACTCGAATCTTGTGCTGCATTCACTTGCACTCGGACATTAGAGACTTTCTCTCATAAATGTCCGATGAGCAGCAACTTTTCTTTCAAAACAAAGCTGCCACCTGGGGTGGCAAGGCCTATTTTTAGGGTTGCAGTTGCCACCCCATGCCACCCCGGTAGATCCGCCTCTGACTGCAAAGTATGCTGATACATGGACAGAAAGACTCAAGTTTACAGTACGGTGCATGCTCCTAACATCAGTTTTCATTCAACATTTTTTTATTGCATATTACAAATATGTTTTCAAACCAGGTTTAAAAGTAAATACCACCACCTGCTGTAATGGATACTGTATGGATGCTGCTCTGGTTATGTCACAGACACACAGAGGTGCTGCGGCAGGGGATTCAGGTAAGAGGGTGGGCGGATGCTAACTGTAGTCGTTTGTTGCTAATGCCGTACAACCCACAAATGACGTCAAAGATTAATGTTACGTCACGTATGAACCCGAAACATACACTGAACAAAAATATATATATGAGCAGTGAAAACGTGCAATTACTAACACACGCAGTTGCATATTTGTCTCAAAAAGCGTGGGATGTTGGTTCTTTTCTCCATCTATCAATCAATCAATCAATCAATGTTTATTTATAATGTTTATTTATATATCTAGGAACCAGAAGCCTCCAGACGTTGGGTTTCGCTCTTGAGGAAGTGTTATTGAAAGTGCTGTATTCTCCGCTAGAGCTTCAACTCAGCCATTCAGAATGTGGCGCGCTCAGCAGCAGATTGATGCGCTGCAGAGGTTATGATTATGCGCGGTCCCGCGGGGGAGAGGTCTGAGGATTTAAACATTAAACTAAATTATTATTATTTTAATACATTTATTATGCAATACCCGCGACCCGACCCGCATCATCTTTGTTTTACCCAGATCCGAACCCGGAAAAAAGCGTTTGAAAAAATACCTCCAGTGAATCACCTTTTTTGCGGGTCACTCGACCCGATGCAGGACTCTGCCAGACATCGACCACACTATTGAAATTGAACCATAAAGAGGCAGATCAACGATCTCTAATGACATTATTTAATAGTTTGCCTAACTGACCATCATAACTGGGCTCCTTGTAGATAAAAGAAAGGGCTGGTATTATAAATATTTTGATGTAAAATATGTAAAATCCATTCAAATGACAGCGAGTGTTTTCACCCAAAAGGGGCGTGGTCTTGCGTAGAGGGAAAGTACCCAGATCGTTGCTCTCATCTATTTAGATGTCATGTAACTACTATAGAAGTCATCATCTGGGGTTATTTTTCAAATGTTTCTTCTGGTGGGGCATGTCTAAATGTAAAACAATAGTATGGTATGTCTGATAAGGCAAGTGTGAAAGAAATTATAGTATGTCAAACATTTCATGAAAGAAGTAACAAAATACAAGAATCCTGCAAAAATTAAAAAGGCGTCCAAGAGTTGAATACTTTATTGAGACCTCTAGATTAAATACACACTGTATTTGTTGAGTTAAACTTATTTTTGCACCTTTAAGCACACAGTCTTTTCCTCCTACAGTAGTGAGGCATTCACAGAACCATGAAAAGCCAGACATATATTCTATCTAGAAAACACAAAGTGTCTCACAATCTTAACCCTCAAAGGTTTCCAGGATGTCTCAGTGTGTAGAGAGCCAATCCAACGGCAGCATTACATTCCAATTGGCAATAGATCGTTGCACGACCCCTGGTGAAAAACAATATAATAAAAAATTAAAACAAAATAAGGTAAAATACAAATGCATGAACACAAGCTTTAATACAATGTGTTTCTTCAAAAGGTATATTCAGAAATAACACTCACCTTTTCTATCTCACCCAAACTGCAACCTGAACACATTGAGAGAAAAGAACAACACTGAAAATGTGGAGCTGCTAAAGGCTCCAGGCTACATTAGCCACTACCAACAAATAAACATTAAAGGGACTGATTTAACTCTGCGGCTGAGTTGCATTATGGGTAATGTAGGCAAGTGCTGACTGTGAATTTGATGGTGTCACTTGAGCACAAAGCCAAAACTGTGAAATTATCTTTGAAATAAATTGTTTTTGGGATTAAAGAGATCAACTTCATTTGCTTATGCTAAACATGTAGCTAGCAGGGGTTAGCTTCTCTTAGCAGGAAGTCAACCGAGGTGGGAAGTAACTAAGTACATTTACTCAAGTACTGTACTTCAGTACAACTTTGAGATACTTTTACTCTACTTGAGTATTTCCATGTTATGCTACTTTGTACTTCTACTCCACTACACATGGAGTGTAGTAATCTGTAGTTACTGTGCAGATGTGGATGAATGGTGTGAAATCTAAATAAGTGTTAAATCAGACTTTAGTTCCACCTGGAGTAAATCCTCCAGCTACCCTGCAGTCTACAAAGTACTTCAGACTAGCTGCACCTTCACCAGCTTTGAGAACACTTTGATGATCAATCATTATAAAACATATCATATATATTATTCTGAAATGGACCAATCTGCACAACGAATACTTTCACTGTCTTTCACTATATTTTGATGAGAATACTTTCCTACTTTCACTTGAGGAACATTTTGAATGCAGGACTTTCACTGTAACAGAGTATTCCTACACTCTGGTACTTCTACTTTTACTCAAGTACGATATTTAAGTACTTCTCCCACCTCTGGAAGTCAATACTATCTGCTTAACTGTCTGGCAACCATTGTGAATGTAATCAGGCCATTAAGAAGCCGTCATCAGCTGTTTCCAATGTAAGGCAGATGGGCGACTGTAGCTACGAGGGGGTGCGGTCTTCTTTCAACCAGAAGGTCGTGAGTTCGATCCCAGCCCATGTAGTCAACATGTCGATTAATCCTTGAGCAAGATACTTGCAGTATACACTGCAGTATCTTTAGGGGTGTGGTTTTGCTCGGTTAATGAATAATTATAATCAAAACATATCATATATATTATTCTGAAATGGACCAATCTGCAGAATGACTACTTTTACTTTTGGTACATTAACTATATTGTGATGCCAACAGCTTTGTACTTTTGCTTGAAGAACATTTTGAATGCAGGACCTGATTAACTGTCTGGCAACCATTGCGAATGTTATCAGGCCTTTAAGAAGCCGTCATCAGCTGTTTCCAATGTAAGGCTTCAACAGGGGCACACTGCACCCTCACACAGCCAACACTATGAACGTTTTACAGATGTATACATTTGAGCTACGTTAGATTGAGGTACCAAAAGTATGTGGTTATGTTTAGGAAAAATATCATGTTTTGGGTTCAAATAAGTGTGCCTTCGTTTTATATACATAACTATTACGTTTTTTATGTAAATTATGTCTGTGAGGTTGATTTGGTTTAGAAATGTGCATACAAACATTGTGACATGGACTCGAGTTGGACTTGTTAAAGACTTGTGACCTGAATTGAGGCATGTCTAAATGAATGAATTACATTTTTGATAATTCAAAATATTTTATGTTTTTTGTGTTTATGAGACTGTATACCTGCAGTATAGAGTGCTCCCCCCCTATATTTGGGGGTGTGGTCTTACTCGGGACTTGACCAAAAAGCAAAAAAACTTGCTTGGGTATTCGACTAAATTACTTAGTTGTTGCTTTCCGTAAGCAATAGGAGCTTTCACACCTAGTACTTTTCCGTACTTAGTTCTGATGAACTAAAGAGCAGATCGCGTTCACACCGGAATAAGTTCCTGGGGGAAGATTAGTCAAATGAAGCCGCTGACGTCACTTCTTCTTCTTCTGCTTTGGGTTTACTGGCAGGCCGCAAACCACTTCACGGCGTATACTGCCACCAGAAGTCCCTGGCCATAAGTCCCCGGAGTTGGGGACTGGCTTCAGTAGAAGTTGCTGGGACTCCCAGCAGCTTCTACTGAAGCCTTCCGAGTAAATCGCCAGAACGCCGACACCTCCTCATCTCCACCGCTCCCATGTTTTATTTTGTGTTGCCATAAGTTAGTCTCTCTGCATTTGGGCGCTGGGCTAATGCTAATGCGATGATAATAAAATGGCGGCTTCACAAAACTTTTTGGGAGTTTTACGGGCCGTGGTTTGCAATCCGCCCAGCCAATCAGAAATGGGAACCTTTTTCTCCCTTGAAACTACCTGCTCTCTAGCAGGGGGTACAAAGCATAGATATATGTTGGAAAGGTTCTCATTAACTAAGTTCTGGTTCAAGATTTTTTTGGTGTGAACGCACATTTTCAGAACTATATCGGAACTAAAGTGGGAAAAGTACTGCGGTGTGAAAGCGCCAAACGTCTTTTAAACAACAATGTTCAAAAATATTTTAATGGCATTGAATATGTAACAAGCTTTAAATTATACTTACATTCAGAAAGCTTAACTTTCCCACGAGTGCACCGGGCTACAGAAAAATGATAATAAAACCAGCCATCTCTGGAACATCCCAAATTCTCTTCTTCACCATTATTTATAAATCTGACTCCAACAGATTTTAGGTGAGAAAGTGCATTAGTGTCCACAGAACAGTAGGTGGCTGGAAAAAGAAACAACACATTTATTTACACAGCCAAGTTCTCTGAATGTTAGAGTGGACTTGTTTTTACCTTTGCAGGTGGGTGCTTCGGACCACTTGCCATCGCTGTAACATTCCACCATCTCCGGACCCACTCGTTCGTAATAAGCAGCGCATTGGTACCACAAATACCTTCCAGTGTTTTCCACAAAGTCACCGTTAGCAACCAGGGGGGGAGTTCCACAGGTCACGACTGAAATAGAAAAAGATAAATTGTTATTTCAGAAATAATTATTTCAAGATGCCATAGCAGAGTAAATCATCTCAAATGTAAAACCTTCTTTGTCATTTTAACCGTTGTTCATTTGTGTCAACTAGTACAATTGTAATTTAAAACGTATTGTATATATGAGGGTTATTATAATATCTAAAAGGAGAAAGGAATAAAATGTTGCTTTCAATTTCTTCATCCGTTTTGAAGCTGCTAAGATCCTGAAAGATAAAGCGACCCATAGCACATTTTAAAGTGTAGCACCTCTAGTGGTCGTGTAAGAAACAACATGCTCCCGTTTATTCACAAATAACCCTCTCTGAAAAATCCTAAATTGTAGAATAGTTTGGCCATTAAAATGCTTTTTGATTAGATTTCTAGCGAGAAGTGTATATTGTACTTTTAGAATCCACATCCAGTGGAATTGTAGGATCTATAGTTTGATTGATATTTACGAAGATGATCTGGTCTCGCCAGGATAACGTGTATATGCGGCAGCTTCCATGTAAAGTTAGCGTGGGTGAAAACAGTTTTTCCGGTCTCGAAGTTTTCATAATAAAACCGGATATATTCCCCTCACTGTCAAATGATTACACAGTGATATCTGCATTACTCATCCACTAAACAACATCAGTTTATCCTTGTTAATTACACAATATTGATTGGTTTAAATTGTGTAGTATTATTTTGTGTTTTTAACCTTCAATTCAGAGAAACAAATAGTTTTTTAGGAGTTTAGACACTACAGTTTCCGAAGACACTACACTACCCAGAATCCCCAGCTATCGTTTTGGACTACAACATCCGCCTTGCTTTACAAACCCCGTGATTAGTCATCAAGCCCTGTGATTGGATGTTGGAGTGGCAGTGCGACAAGGTTACGCTGAGCGTCAACAGCTCTATGAAATGGAATGGAACCATGGCAGACTTTCCAAAACTGGAATTGGACGGGTCCAGCCCCCGGGTCCAGCCCATACATCCATGGTCTAGCCCCCACCTATATTAATGGGTGAATTAATATACCCACATGACAGCTCAGGTCAGAAGAGCTTTATTTAACAGCTGGTCTTATGTCTGTGACCCCTCCAGTTGTTCATTGATAAGCCTGAAACATGCACTTGTCAAGGTTCAGAGGCAAATTTTGCAAATATGGCAGTCACCCAGACCCGGCGTCATGGGCGGGCCCCATGGGGCCGGGTCCGCCCATCCAGGATTTGGGCCCGCCCATCCAGGATTTGGGCCCGCCCATCCAGGATTTGGGCCCGCTGTTTTAATCAGGGCTGAATACAACATTTTAATTGTTTTATTATTATGTTCAGTGGCGGCGCCAGGGTATACTGGGGTAGGCTACAGCCATACCAAGAAATGGCTTAGCCCCACCATGAAAAATGATTTTAAAGTAAGCCAAATAAAGTCCGCTAACTCGCGCAGAGTAAATTGCACAGACAGCAGTAAATACCGAAGACTAGAAACGGTTTGAAAACTTTTGTCACGTAGTGATGTCTTCTCAATAGAACATCTTTGATAATGTCTTCTGGCCAATCAGAATCAAGATAACGACGTGGCGTTGTTGCAGGAAGTCCCGACGGAGAATACTTTTGCTGTAGTACATCTCTATACACATCGATACAACATTACGTGTTGATAGAAATCAACACGTAATGAAATAAGACCCCACGGTTTGATGATTGATAGGTGTGTGGGCTGTCTTTCATTTTGACACACAGAACAATGGGGGCTATCCACCCTTATCCACAATGTAAAGTAATTCACAGCCTCTCCTCTTCTCTCTGTGAGGAGCAGCAGGTTCAGCTTTCAGAACAAAGTAACAACAAAACTAAAATGGCATTCATTTTTTTTTTAAATATGTCGTGTAGAAGGCCTAATAGATTTATTTATTTTTCTTCTCAAGAGAGTACCAGAATGTGTATTTTATTTCATATTGAATAAACACCATATCCCGAGATGCATTGCGGCGATGTTTTAGCCTATCAAATCCTCTGAAAAAACAAAGAGAAAAACCTATGGGAAAAACACAAAAGCATTGTACTGTAGTGCCGAGAGAAAGGGAGTCGGAGGCGGTGCATCGAAGGTAGTGATGGCAGTTTGACACTGAAGCTTCGAACGGAGCTTCAACCCTGGACTTCCTATTCCATAGAAGCAGTGCTTCAAATCACGTGACATATGACGTCCGAAGCAGCAACTGCTTCAAATCACGTGACATGTGACGTCCGAAGCAGCAACTGCTTCATTTCCTGAATGAATCACTTGACTGGTTCGCGGTCCATTCACGCGATTCAATGCACTGCCTCGTCTCGATGCTGACAGGTGACAGGTTGAAACAGTTTCAAATTTGAGCGCTTCAACACTTTATGACCGCTCTAAACAATGCGCAATGTGTGGGTTGTTGTCGTAGTTTGCGTTGTTGCTGTTGAGTTGTTGGTATTGCATTTGAATTGTAGTATCATTATAGAGCAAGCCAGGAAGAAAGATGGGTCGTTCTGGCTCGGGAAACACTTTGAAATGTGGAGAAGTTGTGAACAAAAAGACAATTATCAGTAATATAAAAACAGTTCAATATTTCAAGGAATAGATAGCCCAGTGGGTAGAGCCGGCGTCCCGAATGCGGCGATGTCCTCCGTGCAGCTGGTTCAAAGCCCGGAATGGATGTATTTTAATTAGGGCTGTCAGTCGATTAAAATAGTTAATTGCGATTAATCGCAAATTAATCGCACATTTTTTTTTTTTTTTCACTTAAATTTTTATTGACATTTTTATAAACATACAAAACCACATACAGTTCAGTATACACTTGAATTAGAGACTCATTGAAGAAGAAAAAAGAAAATACAAATAATAATAAAAACAAGCAAACAGTGACTTGGAAGCTTTCTATCCTATTTTAATGCAACCTCATGGTCTGGTTCCAACTCTCAATTTGTGGTGTCGTTCATTTTTCTTTTATATTCAACCCATTTTTCCCATTTGGACTCAAATTTCCCTTCCTGGATCTTCAATATGTGTGTGAATCTCTCCATATCAAATATTTCCTGTATTACTCCCAGCCATTGCTCCTTCGTAGGTGGATCTGCTTTGTACCATGCTCTGGTAATTGTTTTCTTGCTGGCAGCCAGCAGCACCTTAATCAGGTATCTGTCCCCACCCTGTGTGTTTTCCTGCACCAGATTCCCCAAGTATAACATCAGGCCGGTCTTAGGAACCTCATAACCTAATATCCCCTTCAACACTCCCCACACTTCCTCCCAGTATCCCTTCATCTTTTGGCATTTAAAAAAAATGTGTGTGTGGTCTGCCCCCACCTCGCCGCATTGCCTCCAACATGCGTTCTGTTCCGGGGCATACCTCCCTTTTATCTTTGGGGTTATGAAGTATCTGATTATGTTTTTCCACCCAAATTCCCTCCATACCCTTGACCCAGTAGTTGAATGCTGCACTCTACATACATTATACCATTCTTCCTCTGTCATATCAATCCCGAGTTCTTTCTCCCACTTTTCTTTTATATATAGAGTTGAATTCCCCCTACTCTCCAACAGAGCTTGATATAGAGCTGAAATCACCCTGCCTTTCTTCCCTTCATATGCTTCAATCATGACCTTAATTACCCCATTTTGTTTAGTGTTTTTATCCATTTTTATTTCCTTTATATAATAGTCTCTCACCTGTAAGTATCTAAAATGGTCACCCCTTTCCAGATCGAACTTATCTCTTAGATATTGAAAACTCTGCATTTCCCCTTTTTCCACCATCCTACATATTGCTGTGATGCCCCCTCGGGCCCATCGCTTAAAACCTGCATCTTCTTTTCCCGGCTGGAATTTATTATCATTTGTTATCCATCTCAAAATCTTTGTCTGTTTTCCTATTTTGTATCTCTTTATTACCGTGTTCCAAGTGTTTAAAGTGAATTTTGTGATTGGGTCTAATACGTTTTCCTGTGTCCTGAATAATTCTTTATCCCCGAGTAATTTTTGAATCTGGTTGTTTTCCCCATTTGTTTCGATGTCCTTCCATTTAGCTACGTATTCCATATTACACCAGCATGCCACTGTTCTGATTTGTGCTGCATAATAATAATCCTGGAAACTCGGCACTGCCAATCCTCCTCTCCCTTTGGGTAGCTGCAGTGTTGCAAGCCTAATCCTGGGCCTTTTCCCCCCCCAAATAAACCTTGAAATCCATTTATCCCATTCCATAAATTGACTTTGTGGAATAGATATAGGTAGTGATTGGTAAAGGTACAGTAGCCTAGGCAGTATATTCATTTTAACTATTTCAATCCTTGAACTAAGGTCTAAGGTCTGTATTGTCCACCTACATAAATCCCTCTTGATATTCTGATTGATCTGCGTATAATTTGCATTGTATAATTTGTCTAATCCTTTTGTGATGTTAACCCCTAAATATGTAATTGTATCCATGTCCCATCTAATTCTGTATTTGTCTTTGATCTCTGGTGTTGGTGTGTAGTTTAGTGCTAAAATCTGTGTCTTTGTCACGTTTAGTTTGTACCCCGAGTATTGTCCATATTCCTCCAGTAAATCCATCAGTATCGGGAAGCCCACGTCTGGTTGCCCCATATATGCTATCAAGTCGTCCGCAAATAGTCCCAATTTGTGTTCTAAACCTCCTGCCTCAACCCCCTTTATATTCTGGTTCTGTCTAATTGCTTGGGCCAATGGTTCGATGAAGATATCAAAAAGTGTTGGGGAGAGACAGCAGCCCTGTCTTGTCGACCTCTCTAATTTAATCCGATCCGTCAGACTACCGTTCACTTTCACTCTAGCTGTTGGTTCATGATACAATGATTTTATACATTTGATTGACTTTTCATTAAATCCAAACTTTTCTAAGACATTATACAAATAGACCCAGTTCACACTATCAAAAGCTTTTTCTGCATCTATACTCACTAAAATTGCACTGTCTCCCCTCCTTTGGGCCTCCTCCACTATATGAATTGTTTTCCTTATATTATCTTGTGTCTGTCTCCCTCTAATAAAACCAGTCTGGTCCTCATCTATAATGTCGGGCATGAATGTCTCAAATCTTTTCGAGATGATGGACGTATACATCTTGTAGTCTACATTAAGTATGGATATTGGTCTAAAGCTACTACATAATTCTTTATCCTTGCCTTCCTTGGGAATTGTAGTAATGATAGCCTCTTTCCATGACGGGGGAGTTTTGTTCTCTTTCATAGTATAGTTAAATGATGCCCACAGTAAGGGGCTTAATTCCGATTTGAATATCTTATAAAATTCGGATGGCAGCCCGTCGCTGCCTGGTGACTTGCTATTTTTCATTCTACTAATTGCATCCCCCATCTCTTTTTCTGTAATATCTGAGTTCAATAACCTATTCTGTTCTTCTCCTATCGATGGTAGGTCCAGCCCCTCTAAAAATGCCTTCATACTCTCTTCCTCTGCTGCAGTTGGTTGTGCGTATAGTGTCCTATAATAATCCTCAAATGCTCTCTCTATGTCCTCCGGCTCTCTTAGTAACTCATTGGTTTTAGGATTCCTAATCTTATGTATAGTGTTTAATGTTTGTTGTGCCCTTATCTTTCTAGCCAATAATCTAGTTGCTTTGGGCCCCCCTTCATAATATGCCTGCTTTACAAACCTAGCTTTCTTCTCTACCTCTATTAATAATATATTTTCTATCTTCCCTCTAATGTCCTTAACCTTCCTAAGTGTCTCTGGGTCATTTGTATTTTTATGTTGCCTCTCTAATTCTTTTAGTTGCCCAGTTAAATGTTGATAGAGTTCCAGTCTGGTTCTCTTAAGGTGTGCCGTTTGTGCTATTAGTTTCCCCCTTAATACTGCCTTTAGTGCATCCCACAGAATAGTTGGGTCTACTTCCCCATTATCATTTTCCTCCTTATATCTGATTATCTCTCTCTTTATTTCTTCCACTAACCCCTTATTGTTTAATAGACCCACATTCAATCTCCAGACGGTGTTCTTCTTCCTACCATTTAGATTCAATGTTAGATATATTGCACTATGGTCAGACAGGTCTGTAACACCTATTCTACAGTCTTCTACTCTATATTTATCTCCCTTTGACATAAAAAAGTAATCTATCCTAGAATAGACTGAGTGTGCGTGTGAGTAGTGTGTGTAGTCTCTATCTAGTGTGTGTATATCTCTCCATATATCTGTGATTCCTAGTTCCTTCAGTTGTATGTTCATGTATCTGACAATATGCGTCCTAGCCTTCCTTGTACTTGTTGTATCTAATTCATAGTTTAGTACCACATTGAAGTCCCCCCCGCAAATCAGGATTCCTTCCATTTCCACAGCTATGATATCAAACAATTCCTTAAAAAAAGTCTTATCGCTGTCCGGTGGGGCGTAAACATTAATTAGTGTAACCATTTGTCCTTCCATTTTCCCCTTGATCACCACATACCTCCCCTCTCTGTCATATATTTCTTTGTTTATTTCAAATTTTACTGAGTTCCCAATTAGTGTAGCCACCCCTCTCCTACCTTGCTTAAATGCACTATAAAATGTGTTGTTATATCCATACCTTTTCAGTTTTTCATGTTCTTGTACTGATAGATGAGTTTCTTGTAATAAGATAACCTGCATCTCCTCCTTTCTAAATTTGGTTAATACTTTCCCCCTTTTAATCGGATTGTTCAAACCATTGACATTTAACGACACCATTTTGATTCCCCTACGTTGCATTATATTTCCCTTCAAAGCATCTTTTCGTTCCCTCCATGTCACAAAACACAATATATATAGTAGCAGCAACCGCTAAGCTAAACAAATACAAATTAAACACCAGAACTTGGTCTTCCAAGGTTTTCGGGGGTTTCAAAGATATCCCCCTTTCCCCCGCTGGTGGGTGGAAGGTAAGGCCTCTCCTAGTGAGAGGGCCCCCCCTAGTGGCGGAGATCTCTCCTGTGGCTGATCTCCCAAGCTCACTATAATTGTCCAGCGTGTGGTTTAAACTCCGGAGCTCCCGGCCGGAACTTTGTGAACATTTTTCATATAGTCTTTAAACCCCTGGTCTCTGTATTGGCGATGGAGGTGATTCTATGTTTCTAGTGAATTAGCACTTCTTTAAATTAGTCCGAATCAAATTGTAAAATGCTATAGATAAATAATTCCCCAGCCTGCATACATGTCCTTTTATAAAAACATATAACAATCCTTCTTACTCACCCACTGCAGTGTTTCAGAGGTCTTTTCGGGGCACAAAATAAAAGGCTATAGCATTTAAATTATAAGTAATTTGGTTAAATCTGTTTGTGTCTGTGCTCTGTCCTTTTCTGATCGCCGTGGCCCGTCACCTCTCATCCTTCTGTCTTTTCAACGCCGTATCTTGTTCCCTCATAGACTACTCATCAACACCCTCGATACGGTGCCGGTCTTCCCTCACTCCCATCTCGTTGTTGTCTCCCCGCTCTTGTCTTCGAAGTCTGGTCCACTTGCGCGCTGCCTCCAGTCTCTGCAGCAGCGTAGGTCTCTCTACTCCCGGGTCCGGCACCTGCCAGCCTCTCTGCCGCATCGCCCTCGCCGCGTCCTGAGCACTCTTATACACTATTGTTCCTTCGTTCCAGTAAACCCTCAGTGTGTCCATTGGAGATTGAAAACGAAACCCCTTATCTTTGAGAATTCTCTTGAGCCCCGCATATTTCCGACGTTTAACCGCCACCTCAGAAGAATAATCTTGGTCGAATGTCACTCTCCGTCCCTTCACTTCCATCTCCGTTCGCCAGGCCGTCTTAATGACGTTCTCCTTGACCTCGAACCTCAAGAAGTTGACAATAATGGCTCTTGGGGGTTTGTCTGGTTGTGGTTTTGGAGCAGGTGCCCTGTGCGCCGTTTGAATCTCCAATTTAATATCCTCCGACATTCCCAGCTCCTTGTGAATGAACCTGTCGACGTACTCGGAGACCGAGTCTCCCTCTATTCCCTCCTTCAACCCCCAGATTCGTATATTATTTCTTCTCGACCTCCCTTCTATGTCGGACAGCTTATCTTGGAGCTTGGTTTGTTGTTCAAGAGAGGCCATAATAATGTCCTGGACGTCGGTACTCCACTCCTCGACCCCAGCCGTACGCTCTTCTAGGATCTCCATATCCTTCTTTTGGGCCCGCATCTCCGCCTCAGCGGTCTCGAATTTTCTATTTGTTTCCTCTCTGAAGCTATCAAGCCCTTGCTTCATATCTTCTCCGTGTTTGTCCATATGTTCTCTCAGTTGTCCCATTTCTTCACGTACTCCTCTTAGATTTTCTTCCATCCGGCTGCCAATTTGATCCAGTTTAGCATCCATGTTGTGCTGGGCTTTCTCGAGTTTATCCCGCATGGCATCTAAGGAAGTCTGCAGCGCCGACACCCAGCTAGGTTGCTCGTCGTTGCTAGCTATAGCGTTAGCCATTAGCGGCTGACTGTGTTCCGTCTGGACCTGCATCTCTCCCAGCTGTTTTTCGGCTTTCGTCTTTTTCTCCGTTCCTTTCTTATTTACTAATTTGCTCATGACCTATTCTTCCAACTTCGAATCACATTTATCGGGGTTTTCTTCCTTTTTTAACTTATTTGGCCGGGAGCTCCTCTTCTTAGCCGCTTATCGCCTCATGTGTAAACCGGAAGTCTAATCGCACATTTTTTATCTGTTCTAAATGTACCTTAGAGGGATATTTTTCAAATTTGTAATACTCTTATCAACATATGAGTGGACAAATATGCTTTATATGTGTGTTTATTATCATTTGAACAATGACAAATATTCTCATGAATATTAAACAAAACAACCTCTGAACATTACAAATATTCGCCTCAATTCAACCTGGAACCTCTCATACAATAATACAATACTGTGTGTGTGTGTGTGTGTGTGTGTGCACACGCACGGAGAGAGACACTGTGATGGATCGTTGGAGCTATGTGCAACTCAAGGCATATGCTCGAACGGGAGCTGCCTGGACGCTGCAATCATGTTGCGCACTCTCCGTGCTGAGTGTGCTGACTTCTCGTACAATGTCCCGCTGTCTGGCTTCCTGCATCAAGTCAAGTGCTCGGCGCAGTTGTGGCGAAATGTCGTTCCTCTGTTTTCATTGAAACAGCTCCTTATATCCGTTAGCGCAGCTAGCTAGCACCAGATGCTAACAACAGCAATACACGTAAGGTCTCTCTCTCGCTCGCTCGTGCCACACATACACACACCCTCCCGATCCTCCCGATGGCCAGTCGGTGCCTGCCGGTGAGCGTGGAAGTGTGGTCTGCCACAAGCGGACGGCAGGAGCGGGGCTGTCAGCATCAGCTTGTAGAATGTATTTTAAACTCGATGCGCTCTGAAACTACGGGGCGGCTGAGGATAAAAAATACACATGCGTTAAAATAATTAGTGGCGTTAATTTTTTTTTGCGTTAACGCGTTATTAACGCGTTAACTTGACAGCCCTAATTTTAATCATTGCTTTTCAACTTTAATACTTTAATAACTGATAAAAGGCTGTCTCCTCCCAAAGAAATGTCCAGCACTCTCTAGTCTCTTCTCAATAACCCAATACACACAATTATCAATATTTAATTGCAAATATTCAGTCTTAGTGTGTGCATCGAATATTTTTCAAGGCAAAGATACGTTAAACCCACTGCAGCCTTGCACTTCGCCAGGAGAGGTCGCTGTAACTGAAGCTTCGAGAAATTAACCTATTTCCGACACAATTGTCCAAGTGGCTCGACGCTTCATTCAAAGCTTCATTTTGCCATCACTAATCGAAGGTGCAAAGCTGTCTTTAATGAGCGGCAGAAATGCAGGTGTTGTCGGGTCGCAGCCCGGGACAAAAAATCCTTGTGTCCGGGAGGAAACACAACAGGGGCTGAGGAGGGTGAGGTTGCAGGTGAGGGCCGGGCCATGGAACGGGCCCGCAGGAGAAGGTAGGGGCCCCAACGAGGGCGGCCCCACCGGGGGTGGAATGGCGGGCCGTAACGGGCCGTAACGGGCCGCAGCAGGCGCCGTGGCGAATGAAGTCCTCACCGGCCAGTCGGTGAAAGCCGGGTCGCTGAGCCGCTACGGGCGTGAATAACCCGGTGGTCCCCAGCAGGAAGGAGCGCTGCCCGGTCGCAGGCAGACGTGCAACGGCGACGGGCACGAAGTCCTCGGCAGGTGTCGAGGTACCCCCGGGAAGCAGGTGTCGAGGTACCCCCGGGAAGCAGGAGAGCAACCCGGCCGCAGGCAGACGTGCCGCGGCGGAGGGCATGAAGTCCTCAGTAGGCGCTGAGGCATCCCCGGGAAGCAGGAGAGGCCAGACAGGGTCCCGGAGCGCGGAACCCATGGGCCGATGAAGGCATGGGCGACGTCCGGAACTGTCGAGGCGAGAGGGGTCCAAGAGTGCGCCACCCAGGCGCCGATGAACGTGAGTGGCGTCTGGATATCCCCGGGAAGCAGGAGAGGCCAGACAGGGTCCCGGAGCAAGCCACCCACGGGCCGTTGAAAGGCATGGGCGACGTCCGAAACTGCCGAGGCGAAGGAAGAGGCCAGACAGGCTCCGGAGCGCGCCACCCACGGGCCGATGGCAGCATAGGCGACGTCCAAAACGCCAGGAGTGCACCACCCAGGCGTTGATGAAAACGTGAGTGGCGTCTGGAACCGCCGTCGAGGTGGTGAAAAAGGTGAGAGTGTCCACATGAGGTCAACCGGCCGGTCGAACCTCCTCTCCGGCACCAGAAAAAAACCCTCAAAAGGCCGATAGCCGTTAGCACTAGCCATTAGCTGTTGCCGTTAGCTGGCAGCCATCGGTAGCTGCTAGCCGTCGTTAGCCCCACGTGGATAGCTGCTAGTTGTCGTCAGCTAGCGCAGCCGGGACCCGAAGAAACCAACCCACGAGGCAGCAATCGGGTTGCTGGTCAACCCAGCAGGTCGTGCATGGTCTCCCTGTAGCTGGAAGGCCGATGCGGGAATGGCGAACAACGTCCCCAGCCATTCCGTGGGGCGCACACCGAGCCTCAGTCCGCGTGCCGGTGGCAGCCGATTCCAAAAATCCCCGGCATTTCGAGAAAGAAACCTGAGTTTCCTTTGCCGTGTTCGGGTCCGTTTCGGAAACTTCTCAAGACGCCGTCGGGGTCACCAGTGTAGTGCAGAGAGAAAGGGAGTCTGAGGCGGTGCATCGAAGGTGCAAAGCTGTCTTTAATGAGCGGCAGAAATGCAGGTGTTGTCGGGTCGCAGCCCGGGACAACAAGAGAAAGAGCCAGGAGGGCACACAACATATATAGATAACACATATACAGTATGTCCGTGTGGAAACAATACCCCTACCCCACAGTTCCGTGTGTGAATGATGTCCCAGTGTATTAAATGTGGTCACCACAGTACACAATTTAAACCAATAAATGTTGTATAATTAACAAGGATAAACTGATGTTTTTAGTTGATGAGTATGCAGATATCACTGTTAAATAATTTGATCATTGGTTTTATTATGAAAACGTCAAGACCGGAAATACTGTTTCCAACCCGTAACTTTACATGGAGGCTGCCGCATACCTCAAATCATCTTCGTAATATCTATCAAACTATAGATCCTACATATCGACTGGACGTGGATTCTAAAAGTACAATATACACTCGAATCAAAAAGCGTTTTAATGGCCAAACTATCCGACAATTTAGGATTTTACAGAGAGGGTTATTTGTGAATAAACGACCATCTGTAACGTTTGCATTCAACGGGAGCACTAGAGGGCGAAAGCTTTAAAACGTAATTATAGGACGTATTAAGCGCTTGAATAATCGGCATATTTGGTCGTATGAGTTGGAGGACTTGTTGAAAAGTTCCCTGGTCTCTCACCAAAATGCAGTTTTGGATTATTTATCTGTTGTTGAAATTAAACATGTTTTTGTAGTTCTTGGTCAATTCTAGATGTAGTTTGTTTTTTACCGTTAGCTTTTTACTTCTGGTGATTACATCTAGGCTTCCAAAATCACAAAGTGGTGTTAATATGTGGAGATTATCCTGCTGAACAGTTTTGATTCTGGTAACTGATTTAAAAAAAAACTTAGACAGACTTACTTTCACAGATTGGCACAGAGGTCCATGTTCCGTTTATACACTCCGCTGTGGTGTCACGGTCTTTGTGTTCATATCCTTCGTCACATCTTACCCTGATTTTGTCTCTCTCCTCAAACCAACCATCTGTGCTTGCATCGTAGTTTCCATTTGGGATGGTCAGTGGCACACAGGCTTTTTCATCTGAGTTGGAAAATAAATTGATACAATTTGAAATAGAGTGCAGCACACTACAGCTCCTATGCATTGTCCTTTATTCAGTGGACGTTAGGGCCCCCAAAGACTTTTTCAAGATCAACAATGAAGAAGAAGACATTACACCATCTTGACAGTCTATTCATTTTTAAAATGCTATTATTTGAGTGAACAATATCTCTAAGGTTTCATTAAACCAAACATTATTGTTAAATGTAACCAGAACTGTGGTGCCGTGGTGCCCTTGAGCAAGGCACCGGACACCCCCCTTCCTACCATTGCTCCCCGGGCGCTGTACAATAGCTGCCCACTAGACTCCTGGTACTAGGAAGGGTTAAAAGCAGATGTCACTGTGTGTGCTGTGTGCTCTGCATGTGTGACCATTACAGAGGGTTTCATCCCTCCAAATATTATATTTATTTCATTGTTTTATATTAAATAAGTTCGGCACAAAATGAACCAGCATCATTCAGAAAAGAAATAAAAACTCTTTAAATGTTATGCTAACATAAATCTCTCAAGTAATACAGCATGACATTATCCTTTAAATCCCAATCAGAATGAAATGAAAATAAATCTTGCAGTATTGAAAGGTTTTTCCAAAAGGGATAATAAAAAAAAGAAAAGTATAACACACACTGAAAAACACAACGTAGAGTGGCATATTTAAACAAACCACCAGAAAAACTAAACGTACCTATACATTGGGGATTAGGAGACCAATTGCCATTTTGACACCTGCTGCTCCCCGTCACTGCTGGTTTAAATCCGTCATGACAGGCATAACTGAGCGTGGCTTCGTGATTATAAGCTGATGGTCCAGGGGGAAAAAACCCGCCATTCAGACTGGGAGCAGGACAAGGCTGAGCTGCACTTTGTGCTGAAATATAACGACACACATAACTTTCAGATGATATATATCCAGACAAATTCAGAAGTGTCTACGCAGAGTTGAATTCCCTTACCATGCAGCACTTGTGGATTCCAAACCAGGAGAAAAACTCCAAGGTATCTCACGCACATTTTGTCAGGAGTGAAATAATGATGCCAACAGGGTTTCAGTTAAGATCAGGACCAGTTAATAATTGTTGAGGGCAGTCAGCCCAAAAGCAAAGAAGTTAGGAAATAGTAAACGTTCAGCTGAGTTACGGTCATCATGCTGTACACACAAACAGCCTGGACTTCAGTCGGATCATTCGCATTTTACAAAAACACGTTTTTATCATTATCCTGCTTTGGTTAACACATTTCTTTTTTTTTACCAAATTAAATTCACCTCCAATATTTATACTAAATATCATTGGAATCATACCCCTTACTTATTTTGTGAAAAATGATTTGAAGTGAGCACTCGTTCTCTGTAATTTCCTGTTCAAGGACACATTTTAATGCTGACACACATTCTGTATTGAGCTTCTTCTGCCTGCCATATGCTCCCAACCTCATGTTTTATTCATTTGTATCTACATCTAAAACTTAGTATTGCAAATCACTATTGTGTTGTCAGTCAAACCAACTTTAAAATTGCATTCCACTACCGACTGTATCTGAGTGTTGAATAAAGCGCTTGTTAAGTAAATAAAAGCAATTTGGCTTTGTATTATGGTCCAAGAGTTTATCGACTATAACTTCATTATCCGAATATTACATAATAATATACATTTTCGGCCGGAGCATTGTCTTTACAGGATAATCCCATTTATTTATTTTTTACATATAACTGTAACTCAATACATCACTAAAAGCCTTGTCTCTTCATTACAATACAATATAAAAAATAATTGATTAATTCATTTGAATACAAATTCAAAGGCATAAAAAGACAGAAATGTATAATTCTTTCTATAGAAATGTTTCTTCTGCCCGTAAAGTGTCCAAACCAGGCTTTTCTGGATAAGCGCATTTTTAAAACAGTCATTGTCCATGCCGGTTTCAGTTGGATTATTTGTCACAGTTTCTCTGATCAGATCGGTCTCCTCCATTTTGTAGATTATTTACGACTTTTGAATCCACATAAACACATCGGCAAAATCCGGCTTACTTTGAGCATGTGATTTAAACAGTTTAATCCCTTTGTGAATTGTCTCCACTTGCGCCGTCCTTTCATTTCTTCATTCAGCGGGAATCCAAATGAATTAATCCTGAGTCCAGTAACCATCAAAGTCACTCCATAGTGTCCTTAATTACGCTTTCATCCTCCTTTAACAACATACTTCACATTCATCCAGTTTGTGACAGTAGTTGTAGCATTTTGAGAGTTTTAAACTTTAATTACCGCTGTTGCGCACCCCCCCCTGAGTGTGTGTGTGTGGGGGGGGGGGGGTCCAACAGGAGTCATTTGGGGGGGTGGTTCTTGGGAAAAAGGTTGGGAACCACTGATCTAATGTACGGTATGACTAAACTACCTCCCTCTGCTCCTGGTGTGACTGTTATGATTCTGTCAATAAACCTTCAAGATGTGCACTTTTATACACGTGTTGGTTAGGCAGCTGAAGGCCCATCAACACAACAACAACAACAACACTGTAAATATTTATTGGAAAGTTGAGTTTTCTGTTTTGAAAATGTGTTTTGTTGTGACACCATGTCAACCGGAAGAAGCTCACTAAAGAACATTACTCCATGCACACAAAGGGAGAAGTGTTTGATGCTAAATGTTTTTTTGCTTAAACGACAGAGGAAGAAGATGAAGAAGACCCCACACACACACACACACACACACACACACACACACACACACACACACACACACTTTTGTGTTGTACAAGACGCAGTACAAATACACACAAGTAAACACAAGCGCATGCATTTTGGAGAGGTCCAGAGCGGAGAAGCAGCAAGTCGGTCCTGTGCCAGGGAGCAGTTGGGGGTTCGGTGCCTTGCTCAAGGGCACGTCAGCAGGGCCCAGGAGGTGAACTGGCATCTCTCAGCTACCAGTCCACTTACTTTATTTGGTCCAACTGGGACATGGACCGGTGACCCTGCGGTTGCAAGGCCAAGTCCTTACAGACAATTTAAGAAATGATTTTGTTGCAGGGCATACATAACACATACATTTAATAACTAAATAACAAGCCATGAATAAATAATAAAAACAGTTGATTAGAGTAACGTATAGGTGCTGTGAGATGCCCGTATAGGTGCTGTGAGATGCCCGTAAAGGTGCTGTGAGATGCCCGTATAGGTGCTGTGAGATGCCCGTATAGGTGCTGTGAGAGTAACGTATAGGTGCTGTGAGATGCCCGTATAGGTGCTGTGAGAGTAACGTATAGGTGCTGTGAGATGCCCGTAAAGGTGCTGTGAGATGCCCGTAAAGGTGCTGTGAGATGAACGTATAGGTGCTGTGAGATGAACATATAGGTGCTGTGAGATGAACGTATAGGTGCTGTGAGATGAACATATAGGTGCTGTGAGATGAACGTATAGGTGCTGTGAGATGAACATATAGGTGCTGTGAGATGAACGTATAGGTGCTGTGAGATGAACATATAGGTGCTGTGAGATGCCCGTATAGGTGCTGTGAGATGAACATATAGGTGCTGTGAGATGAACGTATAGGTGCTGTGAGATGAACATATAGGTGCTGTGAGATGAACGTATAGGTGCTGTGAGATGAACGTATAGGTGCTGTGAGATGAACGTATAGGTGCTGTGAGATGAACGTATAGGTGCTGTGAGATGCCCGTATAGGTGCTGTGAGATGAACGTATAGGTGCTGTGAGATGACCGTATAGGTGCCCGTATAGGTGCTGTGAGATGACCGTATAGGTGCTGTGAGATGATGCCCGTATAGGTGCTGTGAGATGCCCGTATAGGTGCTGTGAGATGCCCGTATAGGTGCTGTGAGATGCCCGTATAGGTGCTGTGAGATGAACGTATAGGTGCTGTGAGATGCCCGTATAGGTGCTGTGAGATGCCCGTATAGGTGCTGTGAGATGAACGTATAGGTGCTGTGAGATGCCCGTATAGGTGCTGTGAGATGAACGTATAGGTGCTGTGAGATGACCGTATAGGTGCTGTGAGATGCCCGTATAGGTGCTGTGAGATGCCCGTATAGGTGCTGTGAGATGAACGTATAGGTGCTGTGAGATGCCCGTATAGGTGCTGTGAGATGCCCGTATAGGTGCTGTGAGATGAACGTATAGGTGCTGTGAGATGCCCGTATAGGTGCTGTGAGATGAACGTATAGGTGCTGTGAGATGCCCGTATAGGTGCTGTGAGATGCCCGTATAGGTGCTGTGAGATGAACGTATAGGTGCTGTGAGATGCCCGTATAGGTGCTGTGAGATGCCCGTATAGGTGCTGTGAGATGAACGTATAGGTGCTGTGAGATGCCCGTATAGGTGCTGTGAGATGAACGTATAGGTGCTGTGAGATGCCCGTATAGGTGCTGTGAGATGAACGTATAGGTGCTGTGAGATGACCGTATAGGTGCTGTGAGATGCCCGTATAGGTGCTGTGAGATGCCCGTATAGGTGCTGTGAGATGAACGTATAGGTGCTGTGAGATGCCCGTATAGGTGCTGTGAGATGCCCGTATAGGTGCTGTGAGATGACCGTATAGGTGCCCGTATAGGTGCTGTGAGATGACCGTATAGGTGCTGTGAGATGCCCGTATAGGTGCTGTGAGATGATGCCCGTATAGGTGCTGTGAGATGCCCGTATAGGTGCTGTGAGATGCCCGTATAGGTTCTGTGAGATGAACGTATAGGTGCTGTGAGATGACCGTAAAGGTGCTGTGAGATGCCCGTATAGGTGCTGTGAGATGAACATATAGGTGCTGTGAGATGCCCGTATAGGTGCTGTGAGATGAACATATAGGTGCTGTGAGATGCCCGTAAAGGTGCTGTGAGATGCCCGTATAGGTGCTGTGAGATGAACGTATAGGTGCTGTGAGATGCCCGTATAGGTGCTGTGAGATGATGCCCGTATAGGTGCTGTGAGATGAACGTATAGGTGCTGTGAGATGAACATATAGGTGCTGTGAGATGCCCGTATAGGTGCTGTGAGATGAACGTATAGGTGCTGTGAGATGCCCGTATAGGTGCTGTGAGATGATGCCCGTATAGGTGCTGTGAGATGAACGTATAGGTGCTGTGAGATGAACATATAGGTGCTGTGAGATGAACGTATAGGTGCTGTGAGATGAACGTATAGGTGCTGTGAGATGCCCGTATAGGTGCTGTGAGATGAACGTATAGGTGCTGTGAGATGAACGTATAGGTGCTGTGAGATGCCCGTATAGGTGCTGTGAGATGCCCGTATAGGTGCTGTGAGATGAACGTATAGGTGCTGTGAGATGCCCGTATAGGTGCTGTGAGATGCCCGTATAGGTGCTGTGAGATGAACGTATAGGTGCTGTGAGATGAACGTATAGGTGCTGTGAGATGAACGTATAGGTGCTGTGAGATGCCCGTATAGGTGCTGTGAGATGCCCGTATAGGTGCTGTGAGATGAACGTATAGGTGCTGTGAGATGCCCGTATAGGTGCTGTGAGATGCCCGTATAGGTGCTGTGAGATGAACGTATAGGTGCTGTGAGATGAACGTATAGGTGCTGTGAGATGAACGTATAGGTGCTGTGAGATGCCCGTATAGGTGCTGTGAGATGCCTGTATAGGTGCTGTGAGATGAACGTATAGGTGCTGTGAGATGCCCGTATAGGTGCTGTGAGATGCCCGGTCACAAGTCATTTGCTTTCTGCTTCAAAGCTTACAGATTTGCATTTTTTATTGATTTTAATTTCCTTATTCTTTAAAACTAAATACACATTTAAAATGCATTTGTGCACATGGAGATCCAGCAGAAGCCTTCCACAGTTGAAGATGGACCTAAAAGCAGACTATAAGACCGTGACTTCATGATCACGTGACTACGAGCTCATCTGGACCATGATTATGCATCTATGTTTGCTTCATATGAATGCTGTTGAGGAGTAAGGCAAGGCAAGGCAAGTTTATTTATATAGCACTTTTCAACACAAGGCAATTCAAAGTGCTTTACAAAAAATGAAAGACATTAAGAAAATGGCATTTAAAATCAGTCATTAAAAAGAAAAGCTAATAACATTAAAAGAAGAAATACATGGATAAAAGTTACAGTGCGGTCTAAGATGTGAATAGTTCAATTAAAAGCAGCGACAAAAAGAAAAGTCTTCAGCCTGGATTTAAAAGTAGTCAGAGTTGCAGCGGACCTGCAGGTTTCTGGGAGTTTGTTCCAGATGGAGCATAATAACTGAGCGCTGCTTCTCCATGTTTAGTTCTGACTCTGGGGACAGAAAGCTGACCAGTCCCTGAAGACCTGAGAGATCTGGATGGTTCATAATTTAGCAGGAGATCAGAAATGTATTTTGGGCCTAAACCATTCAAAGCTTTATAAACCAGCAGCAGTATTTTGAAATCTATTCTTTGACACACAGGAAGCCAGTGTAAAGACTTCAGAACAGGAGTGATGTGATCCACTTTCTTAGTGTTAGTGAGGACTCGAGCAGCAGCGTTCTGAATCAGCTGCAGCTTCCTAATAGATTTTTTAGTGAGACCTGTGAAGACACCATTGCAGTAGTCCAGTCTACTGAAGATAAAAGCATGGACAAGTTTTTCCAAATCCTGCTGTGACATTAGTCTTTTAATCCTAGATATGTTCTTTAGGGGATAGTAGGCTGATTTAGTAACTGTTTTAATGTGACTGTTGAAACTCAGGTCAGAGTCCATGACTACACCTAGATTTCTGGCTTTATCTGTTGTTTTGAACATTGCAGACTGAAGCTCAGCGCTAACTTTTATACGTTCTGCCTTGGCTCCAAAAACCATTACCTCAGTTTTATCTTTGTTTAATTGGAGAAAGTTCTGACACATCCAGTCATTGATTTGTTCAATGCACTTACTCAGTGTTTGAATTGGAGCATAGTCTCCTGGTGAAACTGTTACGTAAATTTGTGTGTCATCTGCATAGCTATGGTAACTTATTTTGTTGTTTTTCATTATCTGAGCCAGTGGTAGCATGTAGATGTTAAAGAGAAGAGGCCCCAAGATGGAGCCTTGAGGAACCCCACATGTCATATTTGTCAACTCAGATGTGTATTTACCTATAGAAACAAAGTTGTTTCTGTCCTTTAAGTAGGATTCAAACCAATGTAGAACTGTTTCCGAGAGTCCCACCCAGTTTTCCAGTCGGTCTAGTAATATGCTGTGGTCAACAGTGTCAAACGCAGCACTGAGATCTAATAATACTAACACTGGAGTTCTGCCACTGTCTGTGTTTAAGTGGATGTCATTAAAGACCTTTACAAGAGCAGTCTCAGTCTCAAGAGTAATGTGCTTAGGAATTCAACCTTTGACACAGATCATCATGTTCTCCTCTCACTGTCTCCTTTCCCACGGCATAGGTCTACGGCCTTGGGTATTGCTGCTATCTCTCTTAAGGAGGAGCAGCTTGGGCGCATTGTTGTTGCCAGCTTATGACCGAGCCCAAGCCGACATGAGATAGTTTACAGTTCAGGGCAGGGCCGGACTGGGACAATAAGTCAGGCCGGGAATTATACACCCAGCCAGGCCACTACCAGTTTTCTTCTGTGCCATTTTGCTGGATTTATTTGTCAATATTTACAGCGTTGCTGCCCGTAGTGATAGCCCTAAACTTTAAATCTACTACCTCAGAATAAACATATGGACATGGGTTACTATTTTTAGTACCTATCCATGTGAACATATTTTAAGTGGAGGTGGACCTCAAACCCTCTAGGTGGGTCCGGGGGCATGCTCCCCCGGTAAGATATATATTTTTAAATGTTGGACTTAAATGCATCAATCTGGTGCATTTTGAGGGGGAAAAAAAGAGACTACACCCATATGAAACAGAACTGTATACATTTAGATAATCATAAATTCATAAGAACGTGGCCATAACCAATAACATACCATATCCAATATGAAAAAACATTTAAACTTGTTTATTTGTTTTTGGTTCATTTATAGTTGTGAGTGTGTCTGTGCTCCTGAACCAGCCTCACTCGTCTCCCCCCTATCCCCCGGCTCCTCTTTGAGGAAGCAGCAAAGACTAGTTTTAGCTCTCAACAAGTTTTTAAAGTTTATCTTACCTTTTTTCACCTAGTTACGTTTTATTTTTTTATTATTCATGCATATTTTACTAATCACTCCCCTTCAAATGGAAATATGTGTTTACATAAATGGTGACCAAACCGTTTGAGACCCACTGAGAGAACTTAGACTAAGTTAACTATCTAAACACTCAGAGTCCTTTACCTCACCTGAGCTGTAGTTATCAGTCTCTCAGTCTGACAGGAGAGGACTCTCCCCCCCCTTGTTGACAGCTTATGATATCCGTTAGCGCAGCTAGCTAGCACCAGATGCTAACAACAACAACAATACACGTAACCGGTGCGCGCGCTTTCTCTCTCGCTCGCTCGCGCCACACACACACACACCCTCCCGAGCTTGAATGACACACAGAGACCAATCGAGGGCATTAGTGTATGATATGTATGAAAGTGGCCATGTGGGCAGACCACATCATGTAGACAGCCAGTCACCCTCTGTGAGGCAGAGTCAGACCCACATTTGCGCAGCGTTGCGTTCACAATACATACATACAAAAAAAATTTCCTCAGGCCAGCAGGCCACTTAACAGGCCAGGCCATCGGGAAACCTCCCGGTCCTCCCGATGGCCAGTCCGGGCCTGGTTCAGGGACATCTAGAAGCCCTTCTTTTTAGGAACGTGGGTTCCCTGGCGCACGTTCTTTTCTATGGACGACAGCTCTAGTTAGATTCAGGGTCCATATTTGTTTAGTGTCGCTGATAAAGAATTTTGCTCATTACACTCCAAACCAGTTAAAACCTGGAGCTACAGGAGGGTTCTTCAGAATTGATTTGGCATCTCTACCCTGTGGTCAGACCGTGGCCCGTGACATGTCTTGTGAATTCTCCGGCCGAAGCTCCAAATAAACCGTCAGTGTTTGCCATCAAAGCTCCAGCTCTCCTCGTGTCTCTCTGAGTCCTGACTCCCATTGCTTCAGAAGTTTCCCCCACAAATGTGTCCTTACAAAGGGTCCATCCTTTGACCTGTCTGTGTTTTTGTTATTTCACAACACTGACCTCTGATCACAGTCTTCCGGGTAATCAATTTGAAATGTGGACTGTAAACAATATCATGGACTTTGTGGAAAACATTGTCTTGAGCAATCCAAATAATCATTTTGGGCTAAACACAGACCTGTGTTTTATGTAGAACATTCACCCTCCTCTTACGTGAAGCTGGACAGACTGTTGATATCAATCCTTATTAAAGATGCTTTTGTAAAACGTGACTGATCTGCCTGCAGTACACAGAGCCTGTTTGTAAGTACTGTCCATACCGGCCAACCCTACCGATTTGCGCGGTAGTCTACCGCTTTTGACATGTTTCTACCGCCTACCGACTTAGCTGGCTTTCCCTACTGATTTTCAATCTTCCCAAACTATAACAAATAAAAATGACTCTACATAGACACTGGACTCGACTTTTGGCGGACACCGTTTGCAGCGTGTCTGTGATCCCATCACACAAAAGAGGCTTCTCAATACTCAAATGTCCCCTCCTCGACTCCTCGGTCCTCCGGTAGTGACCCGGAAATGAATTTCAGCCTGCCATTTTGAAGGACATCTCCTTTCTCTAAATGCACACCGTCACAGAGGACCGAGGATCGAGTGTCGAGGAGGCTCTCTGGAGTAGCTATAACCGAGGATACACTGATGGTTCCTCCACGGCTCCTGCATTTCCGGGAACGGTGGAGGCTTGACGCACGGCCGGACTTATCTCAGCCAATCACAGCTCTGCATGCATCCCCTGGATATTATTTTAGAAACTGCTTTCATCGCGTCACGATAGAGGCTTCTCAATTCTTACATTTCCCCTCCTCGACTCCTCCTCGAGACTTAGTCCCGCCCACAGAAGATGCGAGCGGAGGACTGAGGAGGGGAACCGAGGAGAGAGGAGGGGAAGCAGCAGGCAGTTAGAGAAATGAGAACTCCTCTGAGCGGTCATTTTAAAGAGACGTCCATTAATGATGACAGGAGGCACAGCAGCCCTCTGTCTGATGGACAGATGTGTTCATGACCACTTATATATTTATTCATTCACAGTGCGGTATAATGAGACAATAACAGGCTACAGATGCGGACACACACACTTTATACAATTTAAAGTATGAGAGCACTCTCATAATAACGTAACACAATCAGAGACTGGATATATCCCCCCGTCTCTCTGGTCGCTGAAATGGGGAATTGAAAGTACGGGCCAAAAGTTGTATTTACAGAAGTAAGCATGGACACCAAACCAACTGAGATCCGTCTGTTTGCCGCATCTACACACTGTACAACACACACACCTACACACTGTACCACACACACACCTACACACTGTACCACACACACACCTACACACTGTACCACACACACACCTACACACTGTACCACACACACACCTACACACTGTACCACACACACACCTACACACTGTACCACCACACACACACCTACAGCTCCTAAAGCATAGTCAGGCTACAGCCGTTGTGTATTTTATTTTGTGAAGCACTAAATGGTCTTAGAAAAATATCGACTCTTTGTTTGTAGATATCTACTAAACTAAAGCAAATAAAGAGAGTAGGCCTGTTATACTGAGTGATATATATTATACACACTGCTCTGCTTTCTGCACGGACCTCACAGCCGTAGCCGTACTACGGAGCCCCCCTGGTGACATTGGTGAGAAAAATATTAATGCGTGGCCACGAATTAGTTATTGTGTTCCCACGCATTAGTAATTCGTGGGAACACAATCATTATTACGCAATAACTAAATCCAGATAGTCTATAGAAACCAGAGGTGGGACCAAGTCATTGTTTTGCAAGTCCGAGTCAAGTCTCAAGTCAGCATGGGCAAGTTCAAGTCCAAGTCCTAAACTTTGACAAAACGAGTCTTAAACAAGTCATTATGTGTTTTTCACCAAATGTAATGACATCGATCAACAGAATACTTAATAATCAAACTGCTCTTTATTAGTCACATTCATAATTTAATAATCCATTTTCTCTCTGCTGGTAAAGTAACATGTGTTTTCTATTTTGAGAGGGATCAGTAAGGTAAGGCTATACGTGACAGTTTGATTCAGAAGGAGTTTAAGTATAAGATCCCTGATGTTGAGGTAAACAGAATGTTTATTTCCACTGTGTACAACATGTTGTAAGGGACCCACAATCTATCTCTATGCAAGGGATAATGTGCAGCCAGGCGTCTCTATGGGGAAGAGAACACCTGCATCGAGATCCCTCTGCAGGTACTTTAACTATATTTTGATGCTAATACTTTTGTACTTTCACTTGTAACATTTTGAATGCAGGACTTTTTATTGTAACCGAGTATTTCTACACTCTGGTACTTTTGTACTCAAGTACAAGATCTGAACTTCTCCCACCTCTGACAATAAATCCTGAGTGGTTACCTAAATAAAGGTAACCAAAAAAGGTTATTTTCATTTTACAAATCCTGCACTCAGCTTTGCGTTCTCCAATATCACTGAAAAGCAGCTTCTTTTTTCGGTTTTCGCTCATTTCTTGACTTTTTCCGACGCACTTGCATTTAAATCCGTCTCCCCGTCGCTCTGTGCAGCTGGCCTGTACCACTACACCTGCTGTGCCCCCCACCCTTCTTTCACATAATGGTATGATCCTAGTGTGTCCCCGCATATGATTGGCCGCATGGTGGCCCAGCTAAATAAAGTCCCGCCCCTGCCTGCAAGGATTCACAGCAAGAGTAGGAGCGGCTGGAGATTCTGCTCTCCATTACGGGAGTCTGCTCTTCTAACGGCAGCTCGCGATCGGCGTGTTGGAGACCTCTGAATTAAATGATCAAGTCACCTCAAGTCAGAAGGCTCAAGTCCAAGTCAAGTCCCGAGTCATTGGTGTTCAAGTCCAAGTCGAGTCGCAAGTGTTTTGTGATTTTGTCAAGTCGAGTCTCAAGTCATCAAATTGGTGACTCGAGTCTGACTCGAGTCCAAGTCATATGACTCGAGTCCACACCTCTGATAGAAACTGATGACTGAGTGACAACAAGTCGAGTAAAGTTTGAACGATATTGGCAGATTCAGATTTCACGGATCAATAACATGAACAAAACGTTGTTCGGACACAAATGATGTCTCCTAAGTACCGTGGTTAGGTTGACAACGAACTACAATCACATTTTGATTAAAAAAAAAGCCAATACGTGCCGTCCTCCAAACTGGAGACATCAGTGACGTGCGGTGAGGTTCATGGCTGGTGAGGCACCGAGTCAGATTTACAAATATTATATTTTGACCTTAATCGAAATATTCGGTTATTTTCAAAATCTTTTTAAGTTTGACGCTTCGATTCATTTTAAACAGACCGTTCTACAAAAGGATACCCAACATCTAAATATTGGATTGTTCTTTCTTAGTAAGATCCCATTTTCATTACAATGGTGGTCTTACCTTGACTTGAAGATGAAGTCCATGCTATCCTTCTGGACAACAATCTATTACTTCTTTGTAAAAGTCCTCCTCATCTTCCTGTAGTTTCAAAAGTCTAGTTTGTTGTTTGCGTCTACCGTCTCTGCGTAGAATAACAGTAGCAACAAGAACCTGTGGGCTCACGTGCGCCCCCTGCAGTGCGGCATAGGGTATGGCTGCCTCCCCTGGTGCTTTTTTCATTACCGTTGTATGATGAGACCAGCGAGCCTAAATATCATACGTGAAATAAGTTATTTAGAGACGATGGATGGCGAGGATAAATGTAATAAAGGGATCTACAAACATTACATTGGTGACATCCAGTGAGATGGTGCAGGCATGCGCTTAGGGCCCGCTTTCCAGCCAGTTTCTGTGGGGTGACGCATTCTGAGGTGAGGCAGAGCTCATCTGATAATTTTGGTGAATATTTATAGTGTAAAATCTTCAATAAATATGGCATCATCTTCAATAACGTTACTATTATAAATATTCACCAAAATTATTCCAAACCATATTCTTCCACACTCTCTGTAGTATGAGCAACAGAAGACTATTGGTGTGTGTAATGAGTTTGGTAGTAATATACAGTAGAATAGTGAAGTGATTGAATATTATTATATTCTCTTTTTTCGGAGTTGCACTTTGCAGACGGTCCCTGAGCACTGGTTTCTTCTCCGGCTGCAGATAGAGACCAATGTAATGTGTCCAGCTGGGAGGACGGCGCATATTGGCTTTTTTTGATCAATTGATTGATTGATTGAAAAGTTTATTAACAGCTTGTATATTGGGTACAGTACAGTACAGCTCAAAACATACAATTGTTAAGGGGATGCAGACCAGAGAAAGACTTTCGTCTTGTTTACATCAGGGTCCCCCATTTCCAATTCATCAACATGTGATTGTAGTTCGTTGTCAACCTTACCACGGTACCTAGGAGACGTAATTTGTGTCTGAATAACGTTTTGTTCATGAGTTATTGATCCGTGAAATCCGAATCTGCCAATATCGTTCTAACTTTACTCAACTACGTTTCAAACCGTGCATTTTCAGCAGCCGAATCAAGTGCCTTTTGCTAAGGATGACACTGTGCTTAACTGCAAGGGATTGCAGAATATCATTATAATTCATACCCAAATGAAAATAAAATAAAATCAAAATGATCCATGCTTCGCGATAATAGCCGTAGCCTACGCTACAGAGTTTAGCAAGTGTTGTCACCTTTATATATACAGTCTATGGTTGTCACTCAGTCATCAGTTTCTATCGACTATCTGGATTTAGTTATTGCGTAATAATGATTGTGTTCACACGAATTACTACTGCGTGGGAACATAATAACTCATTCGTGGCCACCCACGTATTAATATTTTTCTCACCAATGTCACCAGGGGGGCTCCGTAGCACTGTGAATGAATTAAAAGTAAATATATAAGTGGTCATGAACACATCTGTCCATCAGACAGAGGGCTGCTGTGTCTCCTGTCATCATTAATGGACGTCTCTTTAAAATGACCGCTCAGAGGAGTTCTCATTTCTCTAACCGCCTGCTGCTTCCCCTCCTCTCTCCTCGGTTCCCCTCCTCAGTCCTCCGCTCGCATCTTCTGTGGGCGGGACTAAGTCTCGAGGATAGGAGTCGAGGAGGGGAAATTTAAGAATTGAGAAGCCTCTTCACAGTCCTCTGTGTTTCTGAAAGAGAAACAACGTGCAGACCGGGGCCCTTTCTCATTTCTCTAACTAATATAATGAGACAATAACAGGCTACAGATGCGGACACACACACATATATATATAAAATACCATTTCAGAATCAAACAGAGCACTCTCATAATAACGTAACACTATCAGAGACTGGATATATACCCCCCCCCCCCTCTGGTCGCTACAATTTACACCCAAAAGTTGTGTTTACAAGTATTAAAAGTAAGCAGAGGAGACCAAACCAACTGAGACCTGTCTGTCCGCCGCATCTACGCACTGTACAACACACACACCTACAGCTCCTAAACTTAAAGCATATAATCAGGCTACATTCGTTGTATATTTTATTATGTGAAGCACTAAATGGTTTTAGAAAAAATATCGACTCTTTGTTTGTAGTTATCTACTACAGCAAATAAAGAGAGTAATGTAGGCCTGTTATACTGAGTGATGTATATTTTACACACTGCTCTGCTTTCTGCACGGACCTCACAGCTGTTGTCTCTGTAAACATCGCGTTGCAATGAGAGCAGTTAAGACAATAATATCCAGGGGATGCATGCAGAGCTGTCATTGGCTGAGATAAGTCCGGCTGGTCACGACTCTTTGAAACATCTCTGTTCCCGGAAATGCATCCACGAAGGAGCCGTGGAGGACCGTGGAGGATCCATCAGTGTATCCTCGGTTAGAGCTCCTCCAGAGAGCCTCCTCGACGCTCGATCCTCGGTCCTCGAAGTGCATTTAGAGAAATTAGATGTCCTTCAACATGGCGCGCTAAAATTCATTTCCGGGTCACTACCGGAGGACCGAGGAGTCGAGGAGTCGAAGAGGGGGATTTGATGAAATGAGAAAGGGCCCGGGGGTAACGCTGACTTTCCTCTGCACCCCCGGGGCTGATGGGTAAGCACTCCCACAGAGACGAGGCATTTGAGTACTGCAGTTAGTAGCTTATCAGTGTCTCGAAAACACATGTTGGCGACTGAAAGACATCCAGTGTTTGGTCTTTTCCTGAAGCATCCTTCACCTACAGTGTCTCAACTGAAAGAGGACCACAAACTCACACACAAAATATAATACAATTTTGAGATTTGGGGATATTTATCTCCCATTCTTTCAATATTTCTGACATTTTCAACACCAAGCATGTCATTAATGTCTCTGTTTAGTGAACTACAGCAATCTGAAAGCCTGTACATTATTTATATCACACTTTATCAGTAGACAAATGCAGGAAATGACTTTTTTAATGCAGTATTTTCTGATGTATGGCGCAACACAAAGACTAATGTCAACAACATGAAACAAGAATATGAACCTGGCTTTATCCAATGTTCACACAAGAGTTCTACATCCTGACACATCCTTCATCTACACTGTCTCAACTGAAAGAGGACCAGAAACACATTACAAATACAATAAAATGTGGAGACTGTGGGATATTGATCTCCCATTCTTTTACTTTTCGGGCATTTTACAGACATGTCGTTGATGTCACTGTTTACCAAACTACAACTTTTTCTGTGCTTTAAATGATGCAATATATGTTAAATACATGGTTTATACATGTAATTACTGGGTTCCATTTCTTCTGATTACCTAATTTGGGCGTGCACATTTGCCACGCGCAAACCTCTTTTGGATTTGGAAAGGTTGGCATGTATGCTGTACTGTGACGGTAACTCAGCGGACCATGTTTACTATTTCTTCACTTCTCTTTGGGGGAATGCCATAAACAATTATTAACTGGGCTGAAAGACTTCACTCTGTTTTGTCTCTGTGATTTCATTGCTGACACCATGTGTGGGAGATATCTTGGATTTGTTCTCCTGGTTTGGATTCCACAAGTGCTGAATGGTAAGAACATGTAATTCTGCCACTTCGATGCACCCCTAATTCTTTGTCCTTTGATATGTACCTTTGTCTGATGTTTTATTTCAGCACAAAGTGCAGTTCAGTCCTGTGCTGTTCCCATTCTGACTGGAGGTTATTTCGTTTACACTAATGAAACAACGCTCACTTACGCCTGTGATAACGGACGTAAACCAGCAGTGGAGGGCTGGTGGGCGACAAGCATATGTCAAAATGACAAATGGTCTCCTACACCACAATGCATAGGTAAGAGTTTGGTTAATATCTTGAGTTTTAGTCAAAGTGGTCTTGAAATTATTTGTCTGCTGGAAAGGAATACATGTATTAATTTAACTCTTATACATACAAGAAGAAGTAGGTGGATGGATTCAATGAAATACAGAATATATCATCAGAATAAAATGTTTTTATGTTGCTGCGAAGTTAGATGCGAGATTTTCCAAGGGGCCGGTGTCCAACTTTAAAAGATAACTAATAATAATATGCTCACAAAGGAGTGGCCACATGTTTTGTATCATACAAGGAGGACATATTACGCACATTTTCAGGTTCATATGTGTATTCTGTGCCTCTACTGTGACCAGGGGCGCCGCCGCCGCCAGGGATTTTGGGCCCCATGAAAAGATATCACATTGGTTACTTAAACATATTTTTCTGCACTGTAACTTTTATTCATGTATTTCTTCTTTTAATGGTTATTTTATTATCTTTTCTTTTTAATGACTGATTTTAAATGCCATTTTCTTAATGTCTTTCATTTTTTGTAAAGCACTTTGAATTGCCTTGCGTTGAAAGGTGCTATATAAATAAACTTGCCTTGCCTTGAGGTTCTAAAATTGTTTGGGCCCCTGTCAGATCCTGCTATTGTTTAACCTCTAAGTAATTACATTCAATATATTTTAGAATTGACAGGAATTATACAGATTATAATTAATTTCAATACATTTAAAAAAATATGAGTATTTAAATAAAATCAAATTTAGATTTAAATGCTTAAAAATAAACTCTACCATGATTCATTTCTGTGAGTGCACGGGCCCTTAGAATCGTCCTAACTTTTCACCCCCTTACGGCGCCCCTGACTGTGACATGTCTCCATGCTTTAATGCGGAACCAATCGGGCTCTGGGGGCACAACTGGGGCTAAAAAGAAGAACCGGTTCAGAACCAGAAGAGCACTAGCACGGAGTTAGAACTGGAACTGGTTTGGTTGGAAAGGGGTATTAGTGATGTCTCGCCCCTTAGGCAAGGCAAGGCAAGTTCAAGGCAAGGCAAGTTTATTTATTGTCACGGTTATCATGTCATGTCACAGTTCTATGTCTAGGTTTGGGTGTTTCCGCTGTTCTCTATGTCATGTTTTCCTCCTGTCGTTAGTTTCCCTGGTGTGTCTCGTTAGCTGATTGTGTTCACCTGTGGCCCTTGTGTTTCTCCTCCCCTGCCCGGCTGTTTCTCGTCTTGTAATTATCCCTCCCTGTATTTAGTCTTGTCTCGTCCTGTGTTCAGTGTTGGTGCTTCTTTTGTTGGTGACTGAATTCACCCCGGTGAGTGTTCTGTTTTGTATGTATTAGTTTCATTATCCTTGAAATAAAGGATTATCAGAGTTATCTGCATTTGGGTCCTGCTTCCTTCACTCAACCGTGACAGAAAGCACCAACCAGAAATGGACCCAGCAGATGATCCATTTGAGGTGGAACTACAACATTTTTCCTTTGATTTGGCTTGCTGCTATGATTGGTGGAGGGGAGCGTCCAGTGTTCTGCAGAAGGAGGCCGCTCTGGTAGAGGCGCACCGGTTGGCTATGGAGAAAACAGACTTGGTGAAATTCTTACCTGGCTGGATTTTGAACTTCATCTGGGTGTGTGATTTCCAGCCTGCTGACTATAAACGTCTCGGTGTGTTCCGTCTGGAGTCAACCAGTGCTTCCGCCCCAGTTCCTGCTCCTGTCCAAGAGTCGTTTTCTGGAACTCGGCTGGCTTTTGGAGGTCCACGGAGCCTTCAGGCGGCTTCTAAGAGAAGGAGTCGCAAGTCCAGGCTAGCAATCCGAGCCCCAAGAGCCATGGTTCCGGCTACAGAACCGGCCCACACAGCCATGGTTCCGGCCCCAGTACAGGCCCCAGCAGCCATGGTTCCAGCCCCAGTTCTGGCCCCAGCAGCCATCATTCCGGCCCCAGTTCTGGCCCCAGCAGCCATCATTCCGGCCCCAGTTCTGGCCCCAGCAGCCATCATTCCGGCCCCAGTTCTGGCCCCAGCAGCCATGGTTCCAGCCCCAGTTCTGGCCCCAGCAGCCATGGTTCCAGACCTAGTTCTGGCCCCAGCAGCCATGGTCCCGGCCCCAGCAGCCATGGTTCCAGCCCCAGTTCTGGCCCCAGCTGCCATAGTTCTCTAGTCTCTCCTCTTGTCCCTTCCCTAGTCCCTCCTCAGGTCACTTTCCTAGTCCCTTCTCTAGTCCCTTCTCCAGTCCCACCTCCAGTCAACTCTCCAGTTTCCTCTCGAGTTCCCTCTCAAGCCCTCTCTCGAGTCCCTTCTCAAGTCCCCTCTCTAGTTTCCCCTCAGGTCTCCTCTCGAGTTCCCTCTCAAGTCCCCTCTCAGGTCCCCTCTCCAGTCGCCTCTCGAGTCACCTCTCGAGTTCCTTCTCGAGTCCCCTCTCGAGTCACCTCTCCAGTCGACTCTCCAGTTTCCTCTCGAGTTCCCTCTCAAGCCCTCTCTCGAGTCCCCACTCAAGCCCCTACTCCTGTGCCGTTGGAGGTCCCGCCGACTACTCTCCTGCCGGGGGTCTTGCCAACCCTTTGTCCTGTCTCGTTGGAGGTCCCGCCGACTACTCTCCTGCCGGGGGTCCTGCCAACCCCATGTCCTGTCCCGTTGGAGGTCCCGCAGACTAGTCTTCTGCCGGGGGTCCTGCCAACCCCATGTCCTGTCCCGTTGGAGGTCCTGCAGACTAGTCTTCTGCCGGGGGTCCTGCCAACCCCATGTCCTGTACCGTTGGAGGTTCCGCTGGGGGTCCTGCCAACCCTGTGTCCTGTCCCGTTGGAGGTCCCGCAGACTAGTCTTCTGCCGGGGGTCCTGCCAACCCCATGTCCTGTCCCGTTGGAGGTCCCGCAGACTAGTCTTCTGCCGGGGGTCCTGCCAACCCCATGTCCTGTACCGTTGGAGGTTCAGCTGGGGGTCCTGCCAACCCCATGTCCTGTCTCGTTGGAGGTCCCGCCGTCTACTCTCCTGCCGGGGGCCCTGCCAACCCCATGTCCTGTACCATTGGAGGTTCCGCTGGGGGTCCTGCCAACCCCATGTCCTGTCCCGTTGGAGGTCCCGCAGACTAGTCTTCTGCCGGGGGTCCTGCCAACCCCATGTCCTGTCCCGTTGGAGGTTCCGCTGGGGGTCCTGCCAACCCCATGTCCTGTCTCGTTGGAGGCCCCGCCGACTACTCTCCTGCCGGGGGTCCTGCCAACCCTGTGTCCTGTCCCGTTGGAGGCCCCGCCGACTACTCTCCTGCCGGGGGTCCTGCCAACCCTGTGTCCTGTACCGTTGGAGGTTCCGCTGGGGGTCCTGCCAACCCCATGTCCTGTCTCGTTGGAGGCCCCGCCGACTACTCTCCTGCCGGGGGTCCTGCCAACCCTGTGTCCTGTCCCGTTGGAGGCCCCGCCGACTACTCTCCTGCCGGGGGTCCTGCCAACCCTGTGTCCTGTCCCGTTGGAGGCCCCGCCGATTACTCTCCTGCCGGGGGTCCTGCCAACCCTGTGTCCTGTCCCGTTGGAGGCCCCGCCGACTACTCTCCTGCCGGGGGTCCTGCCAACCCCATGTCCTGTGCCGTTGGAGGTCCCGCAGACTACTCTCCTGCCGGGGGTCCTGCCAACCCTGTGTCCTGTCCCGTTGGAGGCCCCGCCGACTACTCTCCTGCCGGGGGTCCTGCCAACCCTATGTCCTGTCCCGTTGGAGGCCCCGCCGACTACTCTCCTGCCGGGGGTCCTGCCAACCCCATGTCCTGTCCCGTTGGAGGTCCCGCCGACTACTCTCCTGCCGGGGGTCCTGCCAACCCTATGTCCTGTCCCGTTGGAGGCCCCGCCGACTACTCTCCTGCCGGGGGTACTGCCAACCCTGCGTCCTGTGCCGTTGGAGGTCCCACCGTCTACTCTCCTGCCGGGGGTCCTGCCAATCCTATGTCCTGTGCTGTGGGAGGCCCCGCCGACAACTCTCCTGCCGGGGGTCCTGCCAACCCTGTGTCCTGTCCCGTTGGAGGCCCCGCCGACTACTCTCCTTCCGGGGGTACTGCCAACCCTTTGTCCTGTCTCGTCGGAGGTCCCGCCAACCGCTCTCCTGCTGGGGGTCCTGCCAACTCCTGGTCCTCTTCCGTGGGGGATCCTGCCGAAGCCTGTCCCGCCGGCTCCGGTTCCTGTCCGGCCGACACCGGGTCCTGCCCGGCCTCCGGAGCTGTCTGGTCTTCGCCCTCGATCCCGACCCTCTGTGAGCCGCGGTCTTCGTCCGCGGGCCCGGCCTCCTGACTCTTCCTGCCGCTGCCCTCGTCCTCGGGCCCGGCCCCCTGACTCTTCCTGCCGCTGCCCTCGTCCTCGAGCCCGGCCCCCTGACTCTTCCTGCCGCTGCCTTCGCCCTCGATCCCGACCCTCTGTGAGCCGCGGTCTTCGCCCGCGGGCCCGGCCTCCTGACTCTTCCTGCCACTGCCCTCGTCCTCGGGCCCGGCCCCCTGACTCTTCCTGCCGCTGCCCTCGTCCTCGAGCCCGGCCCCCTGACTCTTCCTGCCGCTGCCTTCGCCCTCATGCTCGGCCCCCTGAGTTCGCCCGCTGTGGCCTTCGCCCCACCATGGACTCTGCCTTGCCCCCGGGCCGTCCGCCCGAGACCCCCACCATGGACTCTGCCTTGCCCCCGGGCCGTCCGCCCGAGTCCCCCACCATGGACTCTGCCTTGCCCCCAGGCCGTCCGCCCGAGTCCTCCTTCTCGGCTTCTGCCTTGCCCCCGGGCCGTCCGCCCGAGATCCCTTCCTGGTCCTCTACTGTGCTCCTGGGCGGTCAGCTCAGTCCCGTCCTCCGGACCCCCTCCACCCACCCTGCTGGACGTTGTTGGATTTTTGTTTTGGTGTTTAGGGACGTCTAGAATCCGTCCCTTGAGGGGGGGGTTCTGTCACGGTTATCATGTCATGTCACAGTTCTATGTCTAGGTTTGGGTGTTTCCGCTGTTCTCTATGTCATGTTTTCCTCCTGTCGTTAGTCTCCCTGGTGTGTCTCGTTAGCTGATTGTGTTCACCTGTGGCCCTTGTGTTTCTCCTCCCCTGCCCGGCTGTTTCTCGTCTTGTAATTATCCCTCCCTGTATTTAGTCTTGTCTCGTCCTGTGTTCAGTGTTGGTGCTTCTTTTGTTGGTGACTGAATTCACCCCGGTGAGTGTTCTGTTTTGTCAGTATTAGTTTCATTTCCTTGAAATAAAGGTTTATCAGAGTTATCTGCATTTGGGTCCTGCTTCCTTCACTCAACCGTGACATTTATATAGCACCTTTCAACACAAGGCAATTCAAAGTGCTTTACAAAAAAATGAAAGACATTAAGAAAATGGCATTTAAAATCAGTCATTAAAAAGAAAAGCTAATAATATAAACATTAAAAGAAAAAAATACATGGATAAAAGTTACAGTGCAGTTTAAGATGTGAATAGTTCAATTAAAAGCAGCGACAAAAAGAAAAGTCTTTAGTCTGGATTTAAAAGTAGTCAGAGTTGCAGCGGACCTGCAGGTTTCTGGGAGTTTGTTCCAGATGGAGCATAATAACTGAACGCTGCTTCTCCATGTTTAATTCTGACTCTGGGGACAGAAAGCTGACCAGTCCCTGAAGACCTGAGAGATCTGGATGGTTCATCATTTAGCAGGAGAAATGTATTTTGGGCCTAAACCATTCAAAGCTTTATAAACCAGCAGCAGTATTTTGAAATCTATTCTTTGACACACAGGAAGCCAGTGTAAAGACTTCAGAACAGGAGTGATGTGATCCACTTTCTTAGTGTTATTGAGGACTCGAGCAGCAGCGTTCTGAATCAGCTGCAGCTTCCTAATAGATTTTTTAGTGAGACCTGTGAAGACACCATTGCAGTAGTCGAGTCTACTGAAGATAAAAGCATGGACAAGTTTTTCCAAATCCTGCTGTGACATTAGTCTTTTAATCCTAGATATGTTCTTTAGGGCAGTGGTTCTCAACTGGTCAGGCCTCGGGACCCACTTTTTACTTGGTCAATAAATCGCGACCCAACATTTTGAAGCACTCAAATCTATTCAACAAAAAATCGTGCTGTAATATAAACGCTTTTCGGCATACAATATTAATAAAAGTGAAGTAGCCTACAGTGCATATATCCCTTATATCCCTTCACAGAACTAAAGTATGCTTTTAAAGAAGGTTTAATGAGATGATGGAATCAAAGCTGAACTATATAAGAAGGTACGCATGCTGAAAATCCAACCCCAGCAGGGGGTCTGGGGGATTCTGCCCCAGGAGATTTTTAGAAATACTAACATAAACTATGCATTCTGGTTCTCTGAGAAGAAAATAAATAAATCTATTACTAGCTGCCCGACATATTAATAATATTTTATGCCATTGTTTGTTTTTTACTTTGTTCTGACATCTTGCTGCGAGAAGAGCAAAGAGGAGAGAGTCTGTGTGACTTACTTTAAATTGTGGGTAAGGGTAGATAGCTCCCATTGTTCTGTGACCTGTCAGTCATCAGACTGGGGGTCATATTTCATTATGTGTTTATTTCTTTCTGAAGTTGTAACCATGGATGTATAAAGAAGAGTTCTACCGCAAAGTTATTCTTCGTGGGGACTTCCGGCAACACTCTTGATTCTGATTGGCCAAAAGACTCGAAAAAACATCAGCAAAGATATTTTATTGAGAAGATGATCACTATGTGACAGAAGTTTTCAAAACTGTTTATGGTCTCCGGTACTTCCAGTCCAACGCTGACTGCATGCACAGCGTTAGAAAATCGTGCCTTCAAAATAAAAGTTTGACTTTTCCCCTCCCCAAAAAAAACAAAATTCCAATTTTTTTTTTTCCCTTTTTTTTTTTCTTCACTCACACATCAGTGACCCACTCGAAACGGGTCCGCGACCCACTTTTGGGTCGCGACCCACCAGTTGAGAACCACTGCTTTAGGGGATAGTAGGCTGATTTAGTAACTGTTTTAATGTGACTGTTGAAACTCAGGTCAGAATCCATGACTACACCTAGATGTCTGGCTTTATCTGTTGTTTTGAACATTTCAGACTGAAGCTCAGCGCTAACCTTTAATACGTTCTGCCTTGGCTCCAAAAACCATTACCTCAGTTTTATCTTTGTTTAATTGGAGAAAGTTCTGACACATCCAGTCATTGATTTGTTCAATGCACTTACTCAGTGTTTGAATTGGAGCATAGTCTCCTGGTGAAATTGTTACGTAAATTTGTGTGTCATCTGCATAGCTATGGTAACTTATTTTGTTGTTTTTCATTATCTGAGCCAGTGGTAGCATGTAGATGTTAAAGAAAAGAGGCCCCAAGATGGAGCCTTGAGGTACCCCACATGTCATATTTGTCAACTCAAGTGGTTTCTGTCCTTTAAGTAGGATTCAAACCAATTTAGAACTGTTTTCGAAAGTCCCACCCAGTTTTCTAGTCGGTCGACAGTGTCAAACGCAGCACTGAGATCTAATAATACTAACACTGAAGTTCTGCCACTGTCTGTGTTTAAGTGGATGTCATTGAAGACCTTTACAAGAGCAGTCTCAGTGCTGTGGTTTGGACGAAAGCCTGACTGGAACACATCGAAACAACTATTTAAATGCAAGAAATTACTCAACTGTTGAAAAACAACCTTTTCAATGATTTTACCTAGAAATGGCAGGTTTGATATGGGCCTGTAATTGTTCATTACTGAAGCATCTAGATTATTCTTTTTTAAGAGTGGTTTAATGACTGCAGTTTTCAGGGCCTGTGGAAAAATACCTGAGTGAAGACATTTGTTTACTATATGAAGTAGATCTGAGGCCATGCAACGAAAAACATCTTTGAAAAATCCCGTTGGAATAATATCAAGGCAGCAGGAGGAGGATTTCAGAAGTTGAATAATGTCCTCTAGGTTTTTATCATTAATCTGATGGAATTGTGTCATGGTGTTTGAATTGATGTTAAGTGGACACAGAGACAACACATTTGCTGTTCCTGATGCAGAGGCACTGACTGCTTGTCTGATTTTCTGAATTTTGTCAGTGAAAAAGGCAAAATCATTGCACGCCCTGGTGGATAGAAATTCAGAGGCTACTGACACTGGGGGGTTAGTTAATCTGTCGACGGTAGCAAACAAGGCACGTGCGTTGTTTTTGTTTTTGGTAATGATGTCAGAGAAGAACGATTGTCGTGCGTTTTTCAATTCGAAATTATAAAGGCCAAGTCTCTCTTTATAGATTTCAAAGTGAACCTGGAGATTTGTTTTTCGCCACCTGCGTTCAGCTTTTCGACACTCTCTTTTTTCTGCTCTCACGGTCATGGCCTTTCTCCATGGAGATATTTTCTTGCCAGACACTGCCTTTACCTTAGTTGGAGCAATGGCATCTATAACATTTTTAATTTTTGAATTAAAATGATCTACTAGCTCATTTACTGAGATGTTAGCAGGGGCAAGTGTTGAAGAAAAATTCTGAGTAAACATTTCCCTACTATTTTCAGTTAAATATCGCTTTGTGGTTACCTCTTTTTGAACATTTTTGTGAACAGAAATAGAGCTCTCAAAGAAAACACAGGAATGATCAGAGAGTGCAACATCAGTCACCACAACCTTAGAGATATTCAGACCCTTTGAGATAATTAAGTCCAGAGTGTGCCCCTTATTGTGCGTGGGCTCCGTCACATGCTGAGTCAGTCCATGGCTATCAAGAACACAAAACAGTTATTTTGCCCCTCTGTCCTGAGGGTTGTCAACATGGATATTAAAATCACCAACAATGACTAAACGGTCAAAGTCAATACACACTATAGACAGCAGTTCAGTAAAGTCATCAAAAAAGCTTGCACAGTATTTGGGTGGTCTATAGATATTTAGGAACAGAGCTCGAGAGGAGCATTTCAGCTGAAGGGCCACATATTCAAAAGAAGCAACGTTCCCATAAGATGTCTTCCTGCATTGAAGGGAATCATTGAACAGAATAGCAACTCCACCTCCTTTCTTATGCATTCTTTCCTGACTCATAAAACTAAAGTTGGGAGGGGTTGATTCGATAAGAACAGCTGCACTGTTATTTTCTTCAATCCAAGTTTCCGTTAAAAACATAAAATTGAGATTTTGCTCAGTGATAAAATCATTGATTAAAAATGTTTTTCCTGCCAAAGACCTGACATTTAATAAAGCTAGTTTAAGTTTGTTAAACACACTATCAGTCAGGCTTTTTGTAACAAGCTGTGGCTGACATGGAAGTCACTGCTAAATTAGATAAACTCACACTAACGTTTGAGCGCTTCCTGTATCTAAGATGATTCACCGCTCTTAATCTATTACCTATCAACACAGATATCGGCAAAGCTATAGGCAGGCAGGGCCCCGGCATGTCCTGGAAAGAGTTGAGAGTGCCATACGCCCTTGAGCCTGGACCCAGCACATATCAGTAAGAGTTTGTTGCGTTTTGTACACACACATCCTTATCAGGCTTCGGAGACTGCAGATGCTTTCTTGAAGGGAGGGGAGGTGGTTGACGTAGGCACGGTGATGGAGACGGGGGAGATGGTGCGGGGGTAGAGGACATGCTGCCAGGGGGTGGAGGTGGTTGACGTAGGCACGGTGATGAAGACGGGGGAGATAGTGCGCGTCTCTGCGGTGATTTTGGTGGGCGTCGTTGAGGAGCGGGGGTAAAGGACATGCTGCCAACCCTGCGTATCGCCTTAGTTTGGTCTTTGGACTCCAGGAAGGAATCGGCGCCAACCCTCTGTATCTCCTTTGTGTGTTCAGCGATCTCCAGGAGGGTGGGCGAGGGTGAAAGGGTGAACGGAGAGTAGAGAGAGCTGTGGGGTGAAGGAGGAGTATCCTCAGAGGTGATAGGGGGGGTGAAGGGCGGTGGAGAATCCTCCATGTGTCTCCCATAATCAGAACATTCCTCAGGCGGGTGCAGTGATAGATTTTCAAGGTTTTCTGAGCAATGTGTTGTGTCTTTCTCTTGTTTTGATTCCTCTTGTTGCTTGTCCTTGGCAGAGGGAACAGATTGATGACGTAGGCAGTTGAATACGTTAGAGATAAACAATTTCACTCCTGACTTGTTCAGACAAACTCCATTTGCCTTAAAAAGATGTCTGCGGTCCCAGAAAAAGTTAAAGTTGTCAATATAATTTACAGAATGGTCAGTACAGGCATTGGAAAGCCAGGTGTTCAGTGCAAACAATCTGCTGAATCTCTCCACTCCTCTTCTGACTGGCGGTAGAGGGCCACTGATGAACACCTCTGCATTTAGAGAGCTGACAGTTTCCAACAGACATTTAAAGTCTTCTTTCAGCACTTCTGACTCTTGTTTCACAACATCATTTGTTCCAATGTGCAGTACCACATTCTTTACAGTCGGATGTTCAGCCCCAATATGCAGGATCTTCTCAGCCAAGTCAGAGACCATATCCTTAGGAAAACAGAGTACTTTGATGTTGTTCTTATTACACAGACTTGTTACATCTCTTACAGCAGAGTCACCCACAATCAGAGTTTCAGACCCAGTCGTTAGCTTTCCCTCTAGCCTTTTACTTTTGGAGTAGCTATTGGTCCTTACCCTGCTGTGTGAAGAGGACAGGTTATCCAGGTCATCAGAAAGAGATCTCCGGTTCTTGGTCAGCGGAGCGTATCTGTTCTGGATTGGCACACTTGGTGGTTTAGGAGGATTGTTTGTAATTCTCCCTTTAGCAGCTGTCCTCGGCTGTTTCCTAGTAGGAACAGGGGTTGAAGAGGCGCTCTTCCTGGGTGATAACAATGCAGGCCAGCCGGTCGCATCACAGCTTTCAGAGCGCTGGGCTCTGCCTGTTGTTCGTCCTCCTAAATCCCATGGAAATGATTTACTCTTCGGCCTTGCACCCAGAGAGTTCGAGGGAGGACTACCACTTGTAGATTTATTATCCGGTACACAGCCCTCCTGTTCCTTGGAATCCTTGTAGGTGCTAACTAGCTTTGAGTTAGCATGCCTTTGTCCATTCTTTTGCAACACTGGTAAAGTGGTGTCATTCCAACCTAGTCCATTCACTTCCACGTTAACTTACAACCGTTGCATTTTCATTTCCAACACGGCCATCTTCTGTAGAAGTTTGTGGAAGTAATCTGTAGAGAACGGAGGCATTTTAAGCTTAAGCTAAATAGCATGCAGTACCAGGCTTTAGCTGTTGCTAGGCCACGCTACTGTAAGACTGAGGTTGTTGTAAAAATATTGAAATATGGCTGAAACCTTCCGTCTATTTACGAAGAATAACTGCCCCAGTGATAAGTTAATGTCCAGGAGCCGCTGCTCGAAGTTTTCAGAAAAGAAAAATAGAAAAAGAGCATAAAAAAGTAAGCAGAGGCAAGAGCATGCAGAAAAGCGTCTGCACTGTAAGAAGGCAAGGTCAACAAGTATAGCCTTAGCCTATAATGTACGATGTGTTGGAGCGCTATCCAATAGAAGGGCAAATGTTACATAGTGAGTCCATATTATACACATTAATTATACTCTTATGTATGTAGATAGAATAAGAAATGTGCAGAATATGACAGTTTAATGGTGGAGGTACACACACATATATGGAGTGTGGACTGCTACTTGGAGAGGTCCCAGTTCACCTCCTGCCCTGCCGTGGTGCCCTTGAGCAAGGCACCCGATCTGCCCTTGAGCAAGGCACCCGATCTGCAGATAAATGTTTAGTCTTCTGAAGCACCAACTATCAAATATCTCTCCTGATTGTTGGCACTTGACAATCACCTTCCCTGAATTTCACTCAGGTGTAACTAAAGTCTGCTTTAAGGGTTGTTTATATTTCACATCATTAATCAGAATCTGCAAAGTAACTAAAATAAATGTAGTGGAGTAAAAATACCAGGTTAACCTCTGAATTAGTGGAGTAGAATTACAAAGTAACAATGCATTTCATGTTTTACATGCTGCTGTGTATTACTTGGGATCAATAAAGTATATCTTATCTTAAGAGGATCGATGGCGACTGCCATATTTTCTAAATGTGCCTCTGAACCTTGACAAGTGCATGTTTCAGGCTTATCAATGAACAACAGGAGGGGTCACAGACATAAGACCAGCTGTTAAATAAAGCTCTTCTGACCTGAGCTGTCATGTGGGTATATTAAAGCTGCCCGTTATGGACACAAGCAATTTTCACCTATTTATTAAATTTATGTTTTAAATTTGATAACACCAATGTGTTTCCTATCCCCTAAACCTGCAGGGATGTACACAGTTTAATACTGGCAACTTCTAATTATGGGAAATACGAAAACTACAATTCCAAGTAGAGACGTGCCATAGAGAACATGTTGCCAAACGCAATAGCCAGCATGTGTAGTTCTGTTCGAGTCTGCACTGCCACTCCAACATCCAATCACAGAGCTTGAAGACTAATCACGGGATTTGTCAAGCAAAGCGGATGTTGTAGTCCCAAACGATAGCTGAGGATTATGGGTAGTGTAGTGTCTTCGGCCATCCTAAACTCCGAAAAACTATTTGTTTCTCCGAATTGAAGGTTAAAAACACAAAATCATTGTACACAATTTAAACCAATCAATGTTGTGTAATTAACAAAGATAAACTGATGTTTTCAGTTGATGAGTAGTGCAGATTACTATGAACACTTTGAGACCAGAAATACTGTTTTCACCCCAAGCTGTTGCCTGGAAACGCAATTATGTTGGCTGATAATAATTTTATTTTGAAATTCAGAAAAAAAAAAGCCTGAGATTATAGAATTAAACCAATAAATAAAAACAAGGATAATTGTGTTTTATTGTTGAGTAAATAACAGTGTGTTATTTAGAAAAGAATAACAAATTCAATAATCGTGGTTTGATATTGAGTAAGAACATGTTTTTATGAACCACGCAGCTTCCGGTCTTCCAAGACCCGACCGGACAAAAAGACGTGGTGCAGGCACGAAACACACTACCAATAGAAATACATTGCTTTTAAATCGCTCTGTGTGACACGGAAAAAAGGGGAAATCGCGGTCAACACGAATCAATAGATTACATTTTGTGACACGAAATGCAGTGAGACTGGATTGTGTGATTGAGCTGTTAGCAACTTTAAACCAGAGATCAGGGGTCCAACTTATTTTTGCTTTTCTAATCAGGAACTACCATATATATTAGAAAAGAACAAAACTAATATTTGAACATTTTCACTTAATGTTTGTTCTTCTTCATTGTTGATCTTGAAAAAGTCTTTGGGGGCCCTACTGAATAAAGGACAATGCATAGGAGCTGTAGTGTGCTGCACTCTATTTCAAATTGTATCAATTTATTTTCCAACTCAGATGAAAAAGCCTGTGTGCCACTGACCATCCCAAATGGAAACTACGATGCAAGCACAGATGGTTGGTTTGAGGAGAGAGACAAAATCAGGGTAAGATGTGACGAAGGATATGAACACAAAGACCGTGACGCCACAGCGGAGTGTATAAACGGAACATGGACCTCTGTGCCAATCTGTGAAAGTAAGTAAGTTTAATCAGTTACCAGAATCAAAACAGTGTCTAAATCTTAAATCCACTTTACACAATAACCTCATTTTCAGGGAGTACCGAATCATGTGGTGATCCCCCTAAACTCCCCCATGCAGTCATCATTGGTAAGGGATACCAGGAGGTGTTTGCTGAAGACTCACAACTGCAGTATAAGTGTGAAGATGGATATGCTGCAAAGGACGCAGACAGCAAAACAATCTTTTGCATCTCAGGAAACTGGACTGAAGGCCCAACGTGCAGTAAGTGAAAACAGTGCGATATGCTGTCATTAAAGGAGACCGGGTGGAGTACTGATACATTCACTTTTTGCTTTAAATTGACATTGCATCAAATCAAATTAAATCAAGTTTTATTTATATAGCACATTTATAAACGATTTTTGGTCGAGCCAAAGTGCTGTACATATAATACAAATAGCCTACAGTAGAGACACTTTACAGCAAATACAACAGCACAGATTGTTCAGAATATCAGTATGAGAAAAACGACACCCTCTGTCCTTAGACCCTCTGTCCTTAGACCCTCTGTCCTTAGACCCTCTGTCCTTAGACCCTCAAGGAACAAGGAAAAACTTCCAGAGAAAACCCACAGTTTTAAGGGAACATGGGAGAAACCTCAGGGAGAGCAACAGAGGAGGGATCCCTCTCCCAGGACGGACAGACGTGCAGTAGATGCCGTGTGTAAATCGAGCATATAGACCGAATGTTAGGAAATGCATGTGTCTGTAATAAGAAGGTGAATCCACGAGGATGTCAGCTACAATCCTGAGGAAGCCATCAGGGAAGCAGCATGACGAGACCCAAGGCAGGACCGCAGAGACAGGTTCAGCCACGACCCGAAGTCCACGACTTAATCCAGAACTCAGGATAGAGGATCCAGATGGAGGGGTGCAGTTAGAGGGGTGCAGTTATGAAGTATTGTTGTAAGCAAGTAACATCGCAAGGGCGCCCTCAACAAACACAATGGGAATATCTCCTGTGGATTTAGGAATATTGCAGAAAATAAGATGATGACGTTTTTGTTGCTAACGGTGAAAAATCATCTAGAACCTCTATGAGGTGTGATTTGTGCCAAAGACCGGACAACTAAGCTAACTGAGCGGAGAACTAACGTGTCAACGTGGGCCAACGCCTCCATCAATTTTGATTGGGTTGACGTAGAATACTGGCGACGTCACGACGATGTCAGACGTTAGACGTCATGGCGACGCTCACGTGGCGGCGGCGTAGCTTAGAAAGTGATATCTTATGCTTTGCGTGTTGATAACGTGCGTGTGGATAAGCGCGTGAATGACGTACGTGTGGATCTCGCCTCCGTCAGCATTGTATAGCATTATCCTAGTATTATATTGGTGGAAGGATTCCGCTCCTACAGTCGTTTTGTCCGGTATGGGGATTAATAAGAGTTGGGTCTAGCACAGGGGGGTCAAACTCAATTTCATGGCGGGCCACATTAGAATTATGGTTGCACTCAAACGGCCGGTGGTAACTTTACATAGCCGTGGGAAGTCATTTTGCTCAGGGGGTGCCGCGACCGCTGTGTGCACCATGTCATCAGAGGTATCGTTGGAAAGCTCCGTCTCTCCTGCACAATCTCATCGGATCCAAATATGGTCATTTCCTTTGTATCAGCAACCAATCGTGAAAGCACAAAGGGGTCTTAAACCAAGAAACGAAATCTCATTGGCTGGTGTCAACTTCTGACAACGTGATTCGTTCAGATGCGTCACGTGGTGTGCTAAAACACTTCCTGGTTAGCTTTCCGCTAGAAATTGAAATCTCAAAATGGCAAAAGAACGGCGACAAAAACGTTCACAGAGAAGACGACAACAATTGTCATTTTCACGAAGCAAGGTTATCCAAAAACAAATGACTCCGAACATGAAATACCTTCACGGAGTGCGTCGATGCGCGAGCTGTCATCCAGAGAACAGGAGGGTTTAGCTAGCGCCTCACTGCTATCTTTAAAGGTCGTTTCTCAAAATGAGTTTTTTCTCCTACTCTGAGTTCGAAATTTCAACTTCAGAAGCACGTAGAGACACCAAACCTTCCAGTTATATTCCTATCAATATTATGAAGGCTTTTACAGAAGGGTTTGTTCATATATCATTCATAGCCTGAATTATACAACATTGTATACCTAAAAACATGGCGAAAATTGATATTTTAGGGCTGTTGACAGTATTTTCTGATTTATTGAGTGATAAAGAGAGATATCCAATATCCCTTCTGTAAAAGCCTTAGATACTAATATGACTACAAAATGAAACAAGAATTTTGAACCTGGCTTTATCCAAAGTTCAGCTTTCGGTTCCTGAAATGTGTTAAAATGTGTGCATAATTTATGAGATAATGGATAATTTGCATATTTAAACATGCTATTTCAGAAAACTTGTAATACACAAAACAATTGCCTTATTGTAAGTAATTAACTGGAGAAATTTCTAGTTTATAAGGTAAATATTACCCGCTGGCACTGATGGGTTTAAATGGCAATTTTTTTCAATCCGACTTCATATTGACAATTTTGAACAACAGAGGGTGCTACATAGCACACTTTCAGGAAAGGTCACAGACTGGGAGACTTGAATATTTTGTTGACAAAAAGTTACATACAATCAAGAAACGGCTGCTGGTAAAATGTACCCGTTGGCGATTCTAGTGTTAAAACAGAAGCCATAGGGTGATTATATTAAGGGGAAATATGGGTCTATTTCAAGCTAATTTTTTCAGTAATGGTGTTTGTGTAACACAGAAATAATAAATCATTGGAAAGTGTTTCTCAAATGAAGGGGGAAATAATGAAATAAAGTAATGTATCAAGACGAGTTATTACTTTCTTCTTTTACTTGGCATTCTTCACAAATACACAGACATTGCAGCACATAGTTTCAGGTCTTTGTACAGCCTTTCTCAGCAGTATATGAACTTGGTGATACAGTGGCGTTTTCTCATGGAGACCAAGGGAAGACAGGCTTCTCCTGTTTTTTCAGCCTTTGTTATCATTTTGATAATTACAAATATATATTCTTGTCTGTGGTTGTTTTGGCGTTCAGGGCATACAAGAGGTGTAACATTACACTATTTTGAAATAGAGTCTAGCTTGAACAGCAGCTACGTAGCTGTAACATTACTGGGTTATTTGGTGATAACTACTAAAGTAAAGTAACTTCAGACGCAGACGTCACGTAGCTTCTCAGACGAGAGTGTCACGTTACTTCTCTCGCGGCATAGTTCACGGCATTGTAGGCGACGATCGACACGATTGGCTGCTCAGTTAGTTCAGTCTTTGGCACAAATCACACCACATAAACTACAAGCTACATCACTGTTGCATAGCTGCGTGTCACAACCGCTAAGCTAAAGGCGGCTAATGTCCGTCGGGATGGCGTTCAGTAGTCGCATTTAGCCTCTTGTTATCAACCACTAATTTTATGACACATAAAAGCTTCGGATATTCACTGCTAGTGGGGTAATATCAGATGCATTTTTTGTCAAAGGACAACATGTGAAAATCGAACCCATCAAGTGGTAAAATGCTAACTAATTCCCATGTTTTAGGACTCATTCCCCCCATACTTGATGAGTATCTGTGAACGTGTGTAGTGAAAAATGTAAATCAGCATTGTTCACATTTTTGTCCACTTCCTAATAGTTCTTTATTTTCACTGTTAGCGCATTTATCTATTTCTTATTGAACTACCACAATACAAATGATCAGAATGCTAAGAATTGTTGAAATGAATGCTCATGTTGCTCTGTGTCAGCTGACTGTGTAAATAGGCCACTTTTTTCTAACAAATCCACCATTATTCAATTTATAAGGTGATACTAAGACCAAGAACTACAGAAACATGTTTAAGTAGTTATAAGGATGCCGCATTCGTCTCATTAGTATGCATAAAAAGTGACAGGTGACACGCCCCCAAATGAGCTAAGTCCCGCCTCCCCTCGCCTCCCATTGGTCGAGAGCTTTTTATGAGAGCTATGTCCCGCCTCCCATTGTTTGAGACCCTTTGATGTGAGGGGTGAAGGGTTATAAAGGGTAGGTGTGAAAAGCCCCCCTGTGGAATGCCTTTGTTATCTATTTCTTTGATGTGTTGATTAAGGTAGTCTCTTTGAAGTTATGCTGTCTGATCCCTCAGGGGTTATATAATCTAATTAGCCTTTGCTGTTTTGCCCTTTGATCTTAATCTAGGTATTTTTATGAGTGAGACATGGTTTGTTATCTATTTCCTTGATGTGTCGATTAAGATAGTCTCTTTGAAGTTATGCTGTCTGGTTATCTAATCTAATTAGCCTTAGATGTTATGAGCCTGTGATCTTAATTTAGGTATTTTATGAGTGAGACATGTCTCTCTGAAGTTAGGATGTCTGGCCGCTCAATGTGCCCAGGCCTCCCCCCTCTTCTCCACCCTTGCTATGCAAGGAGATTGTGGGGGTGAAATTAAATGAAGATAGAAATAGGCTCAAAACTAAATAAAAGACAGTAATTTCCACTTACCAAGTCACCTTTCAAAAAAAATAAAAAAAAAAATAAAAAAAAAATGGCCGAAATGAGACAACAGCTATCCGCGGGGGTCCAGTCAAGAAAACGAATGTCTCTGCTGAGTACACACACACACACACACACACACACACACACACACACACACACACACACACACACACACACACACACACACACACACACACACACACACACACACACACACACACACACACACACACACACACACAGAGTTGCCCCTTTGATGTGGGGGTTGAGATAAGAAATCCCCCTGATTAAGACACGGTGTCTGCTAAGGATGTTTCTTCTCAAGTTTTTGGGGAACTGTTAAGACAAGGATATATCTGTTTTTGCAAAGAGGGTATTCATATTAATTTTTAAAAGAGCTTATTTAGTTTTTAATAGTGATAACTAAGTTTCACTCTGTATGGGGCAAAAGATGCATCGTTAAACACATCGATAAAGGACTCTTTAAAGCAGAGACATGGCGACAGCATACCTGAATATCAGCAGGAGAGGACTCTTTTTCAGTAAATACATTATAGGGTTAGAATAAGATATATATATATATATATATATATATATATGTGGTAGAATTAGTTTAAAACAGCTACCCTACACTTTTTTAGTTCTCCTCTCTAGATTTGATCCAGGGTTTTGTAGTAGTATTTACCATGGTATATAACTTAGACTAAGTTAACTATCTAAACACTCAGAGTCCTTTACATCACCTGAGCTTATCCAGAGCTTGACTGACACACAGAGACCAATCAAGGGCTTTGATTTATGATCTGTATGACAGTGGCCATGTCGGCAGGCCACATCATGTAGACAGCCAGTCACCCTGTGTGAGGCAGACCCACATGTGAGCAGCATTGCGTTCAAAATAAATTAAAAAACTAAAAGGGTCGCGAAATATACTGGGGCGGCCGTTAATATACTGGGCGGCCCACCCCAGTAAATCTATGTGGGGGAAATCCTGGAATATCAGATACAATTAGCATTTAACCAGAAGTGCGAATGAAGCAGTGAACTGCAGTATATTTGATATACATCCAATATATAAAAGGTTATGTTAATATTGATCAGCTGGTCAGAAACTTGACTCCATAGGAAATATAAAAAGATATATGTTGAGCGTGATCATAACTTTCCAATAACACAAAGTTGCAGATCCTCTGTTGCAGGTTTAGCCATTCAGTCAGCCAGGTTTAAAATATGCATTTATTATCACCTTTTCTATTTGGCCAACTAGTGATAATTAAATGATACCCTATTTATTTAACTATGTTTTTCTCTGCTAACAATGCTTTACTTAAAACTGTAAATATAAGGGATGATAAAGTCGTTCCTATATCTAAACACCTTGGTGATAATCATACAAATCCTTCAACAAAACAGGTCTTTCTGCCGAAGCGTTTACAAATGAATGAGAGTATATAATCCGCCAGCAGTGACATTTTGTGAGTATCTTTATCCTTACTCACAGTTTCTGCCATCAGCTCAAAACTGAGAGCAAATAATAATAGACCAAGACCGTAAAGAAACCAGAAGAGATTCACAATTAAGAAGCTGGAAGGACTTCAACAATCAACTTCGACTGATTCATTATCAAAATAGTTGATGAATAATGAAATAATTGACAACCAGTCGATTCATCTCGCAGCCCAAATACCGTAGCTCGGCTGCTCCCCCCTACATGACTCAAAAGATCTCTGAGCTGCTGCGTCTCATCTTGTAGAACAGAGGACTATTTTTAAGTAAATACATTTTAGGGTTAAAATAAGATATATATGTGGTGGAATTAGTTTAAAACAGCCATCTTACACTTTTTAGTTGTCCTCTCTAAATTAGATGTAAGGGTTTTTAAATGATTAGTGTTAATTAAGGGCTATTGTTATTTTGGTTCATATGGGGATAGGACTTCAACTTTTAAAAATTGCACACGATCATTCTAAGAAGAGTGTAGGGGCTAATGAGCCAGCACCATACCTCTTCTATGCATTTTGTTGACCTGTGTCTGATCTTGAAAAACTATGGTAAGTACTTTCTTTATTTTATTTTATAATATCATGTAATTATTAAATGTTGTTTTTTTTTTTGGTAGGGGTTAAACTAGTATATTATGTGGATAGTATATTACTAGATACTTAAAATGTTATGTTTTTCTGTTTACAGTAGAGACTCTGTGTGCTGAAATCTACTCAAACAGAGTACTTCATGGTAGTGGTCTGCTTTCTAAACACAAAAGTGTATATTTCAGTAACTTTCTCAGAGAATGTAAGCATAAATCTGTCAATTGTTCAAAACAGCCTTGTTTCACTGGAATAACCTCAAAATCACAAAATACCATTAAGTGTCAGAATCCTAACGAAATCTACTCAGAGTACTTCATGGTAGTGGTCAGCTTTTAAATACAGAAGTGTATCTTTTCAGTAACTTTCTCAGAGAATGTAAGCATAAATCTGTAAATGTTCAAGACAGCCTTGTTTCACTGAAATAGCATAAAAATCACAAACTGGCTGAAACTGTACAGTGAATTGGAGAAATTACAGCACAGAGTTTTCTACCACGACACAGATAGTATAATCTATGTGACAAGATAGGGGCAGTCTCCAGTACTTTCATGGTAGTGGTCAGCTTTTTAAACACAAAAGTGTATATTTCAGTAACTTTCTCAGAGAATGTAAGCATAAATCTGTCAATTGTTCAAAACAGCCTTGTTTCACTGGAATAACCTCAAAATCACAAAATACCATTAAGTGTCAGAATCCTAACGAAATCTACTCAGAGTACTTCATGGTGGTGGTCAGCTTTTAAATACAGAAGTGTATCTTTTCAGTAACTTTCTCAGAGAATGTAAGCATAAATCTGTAAATGTTCAAGACAGCCTTGTTTCACTGAAATAGCATAAAAATCACAAACTGGCTGAAACTGTACAGTGAATTGGAGAAATTACAGCACAGAGTTTTCTACCACGACACAGATAGTATAATCTATGTGACAAGACAGGGGCAGTCTCCAGTACTTTCATGGTAGTGGTCAGCTTTTTTAAAAAGAAAAGCGTATCTTTCGGTAACTTTTTTGAGAGAATTAAGCATAAATATGGGGAAATCCTGGAATATCAGGTACAATTAGCATCTAACCAGAAGTGCGAATGAAGCAGTGAACTGCAGTATATTTGATATACATCCTATATATATATATATAAAAGGTTATGTTAATATTGATCAGCTGGTCAGAAACTTGACTCCATAGGAAATATAAAAAGATATATGTTGAGCGTGATCATAACTTTCCAATAGCACAAAGTTTCAGATCCGCTGTTGCAGGTTTAGCCATTCAGTCAGCCAGGTGTAAAATATGCATTTATTATCACCTTTTCTAGGGTTTTTAAATGATTAGTGTTAATTAAGGGCTATTGTTATTTTGGTTTATATGGGGATAGGAGTTCAACTTTTAAAAATTGCACAGGATCATTCTAAGAAGAGTGTGAGGGCTAATGAGCCAGCACCATACCTCCTCTATGCATTTTGTTGACCTGTGTCTGATCTTGAAAAACTCTGATGAGTATTTTCTTTTCTTTTAGTTTATAATATCATGTAATTATTAAATGTTGTTGTTTTTTTTTGGTAGGGGTTAAACTAGTATATTATGTGGATAGTATATTATTAGATACTTTAAAATGTTATGTTTTTCTGTTTACACTAGAGACCCTGTGTGCTGAAATCTACTCAAACAGAGTACTGCATGGTAGTGGTCTGCTTTTAAACACAAAAGTGTATCTTTCAGTAACTTTCTCAGAGAATGTAAGCATAAATCTGTCAATTGTTCAAAACAGCCTTGTTTCACTGGAATAACCTCAAAATCACAAAATACCATTAAGTGTCAGAATCCTAACGAAATCTAATAAAACAGAGTACTTTCATGGTAGTGGTATGCTTTTAAAAAGAAAAGTGTATCTTTTCTGTAACATTTTGAGAGAATTAAACATAAATCAGTCAAATTTCAAAACAGCCTTCAATGAAATAGCCTCAAAATCACAAACTTCCATTAAGAGTCAGATGCTTTTACGAAATCTACTCAGAGTACTTCATGGTAGTGGTCAGCTTTTAAACACAAAAGTGTATCTTCAGTAACTGGTTGAGAGAATTAAGCATAAATCTGTCAAATGTTCAAAACAGCCTTCACTGAAATAGCCTCAAAATCACAAACTGCCATTAAGAGTCAGAATCTTAACGAAATCTACTCAAACAGAGTACTTTCTACAGATGACTCCCCCCCACTCAACGCAATAAGTCTCACCCCACTCAGCAAATCATATAAAACTAAGGATCCTACTAAGACGACCGTTGAAAACTAGGCATGGATCTGAGAAAAACCAAGTCTGATGTAGCCTACCCTTATTATCACCAGGATAAAGGATATGGGTTTAATGACTGGACGGTACAAAGTAGGGGAGAGGATGTTCCCGAAGAAGAGCTCTCCTCTATATCATATCCATGTAAGGTCTTTAGGACAAAAGAGGACCATGATAACATGACATATGAAGAATATCTTTCTTTAAAAGATGGTATTATAGATAACCTTAATAGAAACAGTATATCTCATACCACTCGCCAAGATCGCAAACGACAATTAGCAGAAAAGAAAAGAAAAATTAAAGAAAACCGAAGAAAAAGAAAAAGCAAAATGAAAAGGAGAAGAAAAATGAAAAGCAGACGCAGAATGCGAATGAAAAGAAATGGGGTAAAAGGACGGAAAACGAAAAAGACAAAAAGAAGGAAGGTGAAAAGAAAAAGGAACAAAGTGAAGAAATGTCAACTAGAGTATGGTATTGTACAGCCATTACCGGATCATAATAATCTTATAGATCAACTACCGCTAACCGACTGCTGCGAATGTGTTGAGCAAATACCAAAAGCAATGGCAGAGCTTTGCTTCAATATAATGAGAGAAAAAGCGCGATACTGTGGAATTGCCCAAATTGGCGACAGTGCCAGAACACGTATTAAAAGACTGTTGGCGGATCTCTATTCTAGTATCGGTTGTCATTACATCGAAGGATACGACAAAATGTGTGACGACATAGACAAAGCTTTTGAAGACAATTATATGGTACCTGCCCTTACAGCTAAACAAATCCTACGCCAGGTATTCAACAGACCCCAAGAAGCACAAGAAGCCCCAGAAAGGATTACATTCAGAGCTAATAATGGTGAAACCGAAGAAGAAGCAAAGCAGATTATAATCGTTGCGGGTGAAAGGATAGAGAATTTGCATGTGATGTTAATGCATTTATCTGATATAAGAAATGCATTCGTTTACTTCCAAAAGACTCCTAAACATCTACTTGGGCAGTGTGAATTGAACGATAAACCGATCACTGTCAATGAAACGCGGAGAGAAGCAGCAGTGCAAATCGTTAAGTCTATTACCTTGTATGCACTACGACATTAACTTGGTAAAATGTGTGTTTTTATGAAAATGTGTTGAAGGATGTGTTTTCAATTAAACAACCATAACAAAATGAAAATGTGTTTTTTATTTTTGCTTTCGTATATAGTAATAGTATTGTAAACGAAACATTTAAAGTGTATCAAGTGCTCTCATTGTACGCTCTGTTTTTGACACAAAGATGCATCTAAAAAAAAAAACAGAGCGTACAATGAGAGCACTTGATACACTTTAAATGTTTCGTTTACAATACTATTACTATATACGAAAGCAAAAATAAAAAACACATTTTCATTTTGTTATGGTTGTTTAATTGAAAACACATCCTTCAACACATTTTCATAAAAACACACATTTTACCAAGTTAATGTCGTAGTGCATACAAGGTAATAGACTTAACGATTTGCACTGCTGCTTCTCTCCGCGTTTCATTGACAGTGATCGGTTTATCGTTCAATTCACACTGCCCAAGTAGATGTTTAGGAGTCTTTTGGAAGTAAACGAATGCATTTCTTATATCAGATAAATGCATTAACATCACATGCAAATTCTCTATCCTTTCACCCGCAACGATTATAATCTGCTTTGCTTCTTCTTCGGTTTCACCATTATTAGCTCTGAATGTAATCCTTTCTGGGGCTTCTTGTGCTTCTTGGGGTCTGTTGAATACCTGGCGTAGGATTTGTTTAGCTGTAAGGGCAGGTACCATATAATTGTCTTCAAAAGCTTTGTCTATGTCGTCACACATTTTGTCGTATCCTTCGATGTAATGACAACCGATACTAGAATAGAGATCCGCCAACAGTCTTTTAATACGTGTTCTGGCACTGTCGCCAATTTGGGCAATTCCACAGTATCGCGCTTTTTCTCTCATTATATTGAAGCAAAGCTCTGCCATTGCTTTTGGTATTTGCTCAACACATTCGCAGCAGTCGGTTAGCGGTAGTTGATCTATAAGATTATTATGATCCGGTAATGGCTGTACAATACCATACTCTAGTTGACATTTCTTCACTTTGTTCCTTTTTCTTTTCACCTTCCTTCTTTTTGTCTTTTTCGTTTTCCGTCCTTTTACCCCATTTCTTTTCATTCGCATTCTGCGTCTGCTTTTCATTTTTCTTCTCCTTTTCATTTTGCTTTTTCTTTTTCTTCGGTTTTCTTTAATTTTTCTTTTCTTTTCTGCTAATTGTCGTTTGCGATCTTGGCGAGTGGTATGAGATATACTGTTTCTATTAAGGTTATCTATAATACCATCTTTTAAAGAAAGATATTCTTCATATGTCATGTTATCATGGTCCTCTTTTGTCCTAAAGACCTTACATGGATATGATATAGAGGAGAGCTCTTCTTCGGGAACATCCTCTCCCCTACTTTGTACCGTCCAGTCATTAAACCCATATCCTTTATCCTGGTGATAATAAGGGTAGGCTACATCAGACTTGGTTTTTCTCAGATCCATGCCTAGTTTTCAACGGTCGTCTTAGTAGGATCCTTAGTTTTATATGATTTGCTGAGTGGGGTGAGACTTATTGCGTTGAGTGGGGGGGAGTCATCTGTAGAAAGTACTCTGTTTGAGTAGATTTCGTTAAGATTCTGACTCTTAATGGCAGTTTGTGATTTTGAGGCTATTTCAGTGAAGGCTGTTTTGAACATTTGACAGATTTATGCTTAATTCTCTCAACCAGTTACTGAAGATACACTTTTGTGTTTAAAAGCTGACCACTACCATGAAGTACTCTGAGTAGATTTCGTAAAAGCATCTGACTCTTAATGGAAGTTTGTGATTTTGAGGCTATTTCATTGAAGGCTGTTTTGAAATTTGACTGATTTATGTTTAATTCTCTCAAAATGTTACAGAAAAGATACACTTTTCTTTTTAAAAGCATACCACTACCATGAAAGTACTCTGTTTTATTAGATTTCGTTAGGATTCTGACACTTAATGGTATTTTGTGATTTTGAGGTTATTCCAGTGAAACAAGGCTGTTTTGAACAATTGACAGATTTATGCTTACATTCTCTGAGAAAGTTACTGAAAGATACACTTTTGTGTTTAAAAGCAGACCACTACCATGAAGTACTCTGTTTGAGTAGATTTCAGCACACAGGGTCTCTAGTGTAAACAGAAAAACATAACATTTTAAAGTATCTAATAATATACTATCCACATAATATACTAGTTTAACCCCTACCAAAAAAAAAACAACAACATTTAATAATTACATGATATTATAAACTAAAAGAAAAGAAAATACTCATCAGAGTTTTTCAAGATCAGACACAGGTCAACAAAATGCATAGAGGAGGTATGGTGCTGGCTCATTAGCCCTCACACTCTTCTTAGAATGATCCTGTGCAATTTTTAAAAGTTGAACTCCTATCCCCATATAAACCAAAATAACAATAGCCCTTAATTAACACTAATCATTTAAAAACCCTAGAAAAGGTGATAATAAATGCATATTTTACACCTGGCTGACTGAATGGCTAAACCTGCAACAGCGGATCTGAAACTTTGTGCTATTGGAAAGTTATGATCACGCTCAACATATATCTTTTTATATTTCCTATGGAGTCAAGTTTCTGACCAGCTGATCAATATTAACATAACCTTTTATATATATATATATAGGATGTATATCAAATATACTGCAGTTCACTGCTTCATTCGCACTTCTGGTTAGATGCTAATTGTACCTGATATTCCAGGATTTCCCCATATTTATGCTTAATTCTCTCAAAAAAGTTACCGAAAGATACGCTTTTCTTTTTAAAAAAGCTGACCACTACCATGAAAGTACTGGAGACTGCCCCTGTCTTGTCACATAGATTATACTATCTGTGTCGTGGTAGAAAACTCTGTGCTGTAATTTCTCCAATTCACTGTACAGTTTCAGCCAGTTTGTGATTTTTAGGCTATTTCAGTGAAACAAGGCTGTCTTGAACATTTACAGATTTATGCTTACATTCTCTGAGAAAGTTACTGAAAAGATACACTTCTGTATTTAAAAGCTGACCACCACCATGAAGTACTCTGAGTAGATTTCGTTAGGATTCTGACACTTAATGGTATTTTGTGATTTTGAGGTTATTCCAGTGAAACAAGGCTGTTTTGAACAATTGACAGATTTATGCTTACATTCTCTGAGAAAGTTACTGAAATATACACTTTTGTGTTTAAAAAGCTGACCACTACCATGAAAGTACTGGAGACTGCCCCTATCTTGTCACATAGATTATACTATCTGTGTCGTGGTAGAAAACTCTGTGCTGTAATTTCTCCAATTCACTGTACAGTTTCAGCCAGTTTGTGATTTTTATGCTATTTCAGTGAAACAAGGCTGTCTTGAACATTTACAGATTTATGCTTACATTCTCTGAGAAAGTTACTGAAAAGATACACTTCTGTATTTAAAAGCTGACCACTACCATGAAGTACTCTGAGTAGATTTCGTTAGGATTCTGACACTTAATGGTATTTTGTGATTTTGAGGTTATTCCAGTGAAACAAGGCTGTTTTGAACAATTGACAGATTTATGCTTACATTCTCTGAGAAAGTTACTGAAATATACACTTTTGTGTTTAGAAAGCAGACCACTACCATGAAGTACTCTGTTTGAGTAGATTTCAGCACACAGAGTCTCTACTGTAAACAGAAAAACATAACATTTTAAGTATCTAGTAATATACTATCCACATAATATACTAGTTTAACCCCTACCAAAAAAAAAAAACAACATTTAATAATTACATGATATTATAAAATAAAATAAAGAAAGTACTTACCATAGTTTTTCAAGATCAGACACAGGTCAACAAAATGCATAGAAGAGGTATGGTGCTGGCTCATTAGCCCCTACACTCTTCTTAGAATGATCGTGTGCAATTTTTAAAAGTTGAAGTCCTATCCCCATATGAACCAAAATAACAATAGCCCTTAATTAACACTAATCATTTAAAAACCCTTACATCTAATTTAGAGAGGACAACTAAAAAGTGTAAGATGGCTGTTTTAAACTAATTCCACCACATATATATCTTATTTTAACCCTAAAATGTATTTACTTAAAAATAGTCCTCTGTTCTACAAGATGAGACGCAGCAGCTCAGAGATCTTTTGGGTCATGTAGGGGGGAGCAGCCGAGCTACGGTATTTGGGCTGCGAGATGAATCGACTGGTTGTCAATTATTTCATTATTCATCAACTATTTTGATAATGAATCAGTCGAAGTTGATTGTTGAAGTCCTTCCAGCTTCTTAATTGTGAATCTCTTCTGGTTTCTTTACGGTCTTGGTCTATTATTATTTGCTCTCAGTTTTGAGCTGATGGCAGAAACTGTGAGTAAGGATAAAGATACTCACAAAATGTCACTGCTGGCGGATTATATACTCTCATTCATTTGTAAACGCTTCGGCAGAAAGACCTGTTTTGTTGAAGGATTTGTATGATTATCACCAAGGTGTTTAGATATAGGAACGACTTTATCATCCCTTATATTTACAGTTTTAAGTAAAGCATTGTTAGCAGAGAAAAACATAGTTAAATAAATAGGGTATCATTTAATTATCACTAGTTGGCCAAATAGAAAAGGTGATAATAAATGCATATTTTAAACCTGGCTGACTGAATGGCTAAACCTGCAACAGAGGATCTGCAACTTTGTGTTATTGGAAAGTTATGATCACGCTCAACATATATCTTTTTATATTTCCTATGGAGTCAAGTTTCTGACCAGCTGATCAATATTAACATAACCTTTTATATATTGGATGTATATCAAATATACTGCAGTTCACTGCTTCATTCGCACTTCTGGTTAAATGCTAATTGTATCTGATATTCCAGGATTTCCCCCACATAGACTTTACTGGGGTGGGCCGCCCAGTATATTAACGGCCGCCCCAGTATATTTCGCGACCCTTTTAGTTTTTTAATTTATTTTGAACGCAATGCTGCTCACATGTGGGTCTGCCTCACACAGGGTGACTGGCTGTCTACATGATGTGGCCTGCCGACATGGCCACTGTCATACAGATCATAAATCAAAGCCCTTGATTGGTCTCTGTGTGTCAGTCAAGCTCTGGATAAGCTCAGGTGATGTAAAGGACTCTGAGTGTTTAGATAGTTAACTTAGTCTAAGTTATATACCATGGTAAATACTACTACAAAACCCTGGATCAAATCTAGAGAGGAGAACTAAAAAAGTGTAGGGTAGCTGTTTTAAACTAATTCTACCACATATATATATATATATATATATATATATCTTATTCTAACCCTATAATGTATTTACTGAAAAAGAGTCCTCTCCTGCTGATATTCAGGTATGCTGTCGCCATGTCTCTGCTTTAAAGAGTCCTTTATCGATGTGTTTAACGATGCATCTTTTGCCCCATACAGAGTGAAACTTAGTTATCACTATTAAAAACTAAATAAGCTCTTTTAAAAATTAATATGAATACCCTCTTTGCAAAAACAGATATATCCTTGTCTTAACAGTTCCCCAAAAACTTGAGAAGAAACATCCTTAGCAGACACCGTGTCTTAATCAGGGGGATTTCTTATCTCAACCCCCACATCAAAGGGGCAACTCTGTGTGTGTGTGTGTGTGTGTGTGTGTGTGTGTGTGTGTGTGTGTGTGTGTGTGTGTGTGTGTGTGTGTGTGTGTGTGTGTGTGTGTGTGTGTGTGTGTGTGTGTGTGTGTGTGTGTGTGTGTGTGTGTGTGTGTACTCAGCAGAGACATTCGTTTTCTTGACTGGACCCCCGCGGATAGCTGTTGTCTCATTTCGGCCATTTTTTTTTTTTTTTTTTTTTTTTTTTTTTTTGAAAGGTGACTTGGTAAGTGGAAATTACTGTCTTTTATTTAGTTTTGAGCCTATTTCTATCTTCATTTAATTTCACCCCCACAATCTCCTTGCATAGCAAGGGTGGAGAAGAGGGGGGAGGCCTGGGCACATTGAGCGGCCAGACATCCTAACTTCAGAGAGACATGTCTCACTCATAAAAATACCTAAATTAAGATCACAGGCTCATAACATCTAAGGCTAATTAGATTAGATAACCAGACAGCATAACTTCAAAGAGACTATCTTAATCGACACATCAAGGAAATAGATAACAAACCATGTCTCACTCATAAAAATACCTAGATTAAGATCAAAGGGCAAAACAGCAAAGGCTAATTAGATTATATAACCCCTGAGGGATCAGACAGCATAACTTCAAAGAGACTACCTTAATCAATACATCAAAGAAATAGATAACAAAGGCATTCCACAGGGGGGCTTTTCACACCTACCCTTTATAACCCTTCACCCCTCACATCAAAGGGTCTCAAACAATGGGAGGCGGGACATAGCTCTCATAAAAAGCTCTCGACCAATGGGAGGCGAGGGGAGGCGGGACTTAGCTCATTTGGGGGCGTGTCACCTGTCACTTTTTATGCATACTAATGAGACGAATGCGGCATCCTTATAACTACTTGTTTAATTTCAACCACCATATTTTGTGATTCATAAAAGTAAACATATTGTATGTATTTTTTTCTCCTTCTGGACATGGTGGTTCTGCAGGTGTGAGGAAACCTGTCTCCCAAGGTAAGCTTGGATTTGTATGAGAAATGTAATAGGACTGTTATATCTGTTAAATGTCGAATAGAATTATATATATATATCTGCTTGTGAAGACAACAAATTACCTTAAAATTGAGAAAGCTAAAATGTTTAGGCTTTCTAAAATAAATGCTTAAAACCAACATCCCATTGCGAAATGGCCGCTTCATCTTTCAGGATCTTAGCAGCTCCAAAACGGATGAAGAAATTGAAAGTAACATTTTATTCCTTTCTCCTTTTAGATATTATAATAACCCTCATATATACAATACGTTTGAAATTACAATTGTGCTGGTTGACACAAATGAACAACGGTTAAAAATGTTTTACATTTGAGATGATTTACTCTGCTATGGCATCTTGAAATAATTATTTCTGAAATAACCGGTTCTTTTTTTCTATTTCAGTCGTGACCTGTGGAACTCCCCCCCTGGTTGCTAACGGTGACTTTGTGGAAAACACTGGAAGGTATTTGCGGTACCAATGCGCTGATTATTACGAACGAGTGGGTCCGGAGATGGTGGAATGTTACAGCGATGGCACGTGGTCCGAAGCACCCACCTGCAAAGGTAAAAACAAGTCCACTCTAACATTCAGAGAACTTGGCTGTGTACATAAATGTGTTGTTTCTTTTTCCAGCCACCTACTGTTCTGTGGACACTGGTGAACTTTCTCACCTAAAATCTGTTGGAGTCAGATTTATAAATGATGGTGAAGAAGAGAATTTGGGATGTTCCAGAGATGGCTTGTTTTATTATCATTATTCTGTAGCCCGGTGCACTCGTGGGAAAGTTAAGCTTTCTGAATGTAAGTATAATTTAAAGCTTGTTACATATTCAATGCCATTAAAATATTTTTGAACATTGTAAGGGAAACTTCTGTAGCAATGGAGAGTCAGGACTCAGAGAGACACGAGGAGAGTTGGAGCTTTGATGTCAAACACTGGTGGTGTATTACAAATATCGGCCGGAGAATTTCACATCACAAGTCACAGCAGCCAGAGGTTCTGACTGCACGGGTGGGTTGCCACATCAATTCTGGGGAGCCTCACTCTCGATAGACCTTTTAACTAGCTTACCGAGAGTTAATCAACATATTGGGGGAGATAACGTAAACATTCTGGGAACACTGGAGATAGCCCCAACATCTGGAGACACTGAATCACTTGCCTGACTCTTAGGCTCTGTGACAGAGAGTTGACCGGTCATAAACTGAGAATATCCACATATAAGTGCAGCAGCACATTCCTTAAAGGAGATAACAGAGTCAGGGTTGGTCATAAACGTCAACAGGCGAAAAGGTTAAATATCTTAGGATTAAAGACAGAATTATTCCCTAACAAACATTGTTGTTTAAAAGACATTTGGCGCTTTCACACCGGAGTACTTTTCCCACTTTAGTTCCGATATAGTTCTGAAAATGTTGCGTTCACACCAAAAAAATCCGGAACTAGAACTTAGTTCATGAGAACCTTTCCACCCCCTTTTCAGTCCCTGCCAGAGAGCAGGTTCTTTCATGCAACCTATTTCTGATTGGCTGAGCGGATTGCAAACCACGCCCTGTAAAACTCCCAAAAAGTTTTGTGAAGCCGCCATTTTATTATCATCGCATTAGCATTATTAGCATTAGCATTAGCCCAGCGCAGAAACGCAGAGAGACTAACTTATGGCAACACAAAATAAAACATGGGAGCGGTGGAGAAGAGGAGGTGTCGGCGTTCTGGCGATTTACTCTGAAGGCTTCAGTAGAAGCTGCTGGGAGTCCCAGCAGCTTCTACTGAAGCCTTCCCCAACTCCGGGGACTTCCGGCCGGGGACTTCTGGTGGCAGTATACGCCGTGAAGTGGTTTGTAGCCTGCCAGTAAACCCAAAGCAGAAGAAGAGGAAGTGACGTCAGCGGCTTCATTTGACTAATCCTCCCTCAGGGACTTATTCCGGTGTGAACGCGTTCGGCTCTTTAGTTCATCATGAACTAAGTACGGCAAAGTACTAGGTGTGAAAGCGCCTATTGCTTACGGAAAGCAAGAACTAAGTAATTTAGTCGAATACCCAAGCAAGTTTTTTTGCTTTTTGGTCAAGTCCCGAGTAAGACCACACCCCCAAATAGAGGGGGGGAGCACTCTATACTGCAGGTATACAGTCTCATAAACACAAAAAACATAAAATATTTTGAATTATCAAAAATGTAATTCATTCATTTAGACATGCCTCAATTCAGGTCACAAGTCTTTAACAAGTCCAACTCGAGTCCATGTCACAATGTTTGTATGCACATTTCTAAACCAAATCAACCTCACAGACATAATTTACATAAAAAACGTAATAGTTATGTATATAAAACGAAGGCACACTTATTTGAACCCAAAACATGATATTTTTGGTTGACAGATAGTTCAGCAGATAGTATTTACTTCCAGAGGTGGGGGAAGTACTCAAATCTTGTACTTGAGTAAAAGTAGAAGTCCAGCATTCAAAATGTTCTTCAAGCAAAAGTACAAAGCTGTTGGCATCACAATATAGTTAAAGTACCAAAAGTAAAAGTAGTCATTCTGCAGATTGGTCCATTTCAGAATAATATATATGATATGTTTTGATTATAATTATTCATTAACCGAGCAAGACCACACCCCTAAAGATACTGCAGTGTATACTGCAAGTATCTTGCTCAAGGATTAATCGACATGTTGACTACATGGGCTGGGATCGAACTCACGACCTTCTGGTTGAAAGAAGACCGCACCCCCTCGTAGCTACAGTCGCCCATCTGCCTTACATTGGAAACAGCTGATGACGGCTTCTTAATGGCCTGATTACATTCACAATGGTTGCCAGACAGTTAAGCAGATAGTATTGACTTCCAGAGGTGGGAGAAGTACTTAAATATCGTACTTGAGTAAAAGTAGAAGTACCAGAGTGTAGGAATACTCTGTTACAGTAAAAGTCCTGCATTCAAAATGTTCCTCAAGTGAAAGTAGGAAAGTATTCTCATCAAAATATAGTGAAAGACAGTGAAAGTATTCGTTGTGCAGATTGGTCCATTTCAGAATAATATCTATGATATGTTTTATAATGATTGATCATGAAAGTGTTCTCAAAGCTGGTGAAGGTGCAGCTAGTTTGAAGTACTTTGTAGACTGCAGGGTAGCTGGTGGATTTACTCCAGGTGGAACTAACGTCTGATTTAACACTTATTTAGATTTCACACCATTCATCCACATCTGCACAGTAACTACAGATTACTACACTCCATGTGTAGTGCAGCAGAAGTACAAAGTAGCATAACATGGAAATACTCAAGTAGAGTAAAAGTATCTCAAAGTTGTACTGAAGTACAGTACTTGAGTAAATGTACTTAGTTACTTCCCACCTCGGTTGACTTCCTGCTAAGAGAAGCTAACCCCTGCTAGCTACATGTTTAGCATCATTTATTTCAAAGATAATTTCACAGTTTTGGCTTTGTGCTCAAGTGACACCATCAAATCCACAGTCAGCACTTGCCTACATTACCCACAATGCAACTCAGCCGCAGAGTTAAATCAGTCCCTTTAATGTTTATTTGTTGGTAGTGGCTAATGTAGCCTGGAGCCTTTAGCAGCTCCACATTTTCAGTGTTGTTCTTTTCTCTCCATGTTTTCAGGTTGCAATTTGGGTGATATAAATAAGGTGAGTGTTATTTCTGAATATACCTTTTTGAAGAAACACATTGTATTAAAGCTTGTGTTCATGCATTTGTATTTTACCATATTTTGTTTTCATTTTTTATTATATTGTTTTTTGTTTTTCACCAGGGGTCGTGCAACGATCTATTGCTAATATGAATGTAATGCTGCCGCTGGATTGGCTCTCTACACACTGAGACATCCTGGAAACCTTTGAGGGTTAAGATTGTGAGACACTTTGTGTTCTAGAATACGCCTCACTACTCATCGTGTGTATTTCATCTCGAGGTCTCAATAAAGTATTCAACTCTTAGAAGCCTTTTACATTTTTTTGCAGAATTCTTGTATTTTGTTTCATGACATTTTCGACTTACTATACTAAATATTTTGTTCACGCTTTTGGAAATACCATACTATGAAATGTTGTCATGATATTTTCAACATACTATACTATGATGTTTTTTCTCTTTTAGTAAACTACATATGATATGAAGATACTATACTACTTGGCAATAGAGTGGTGCAGTGACGCGTCCTAAAACCCGAAAGTAAGTTAGCATTTCACCACTTCCTGTTCCCTCGTCTCAGAGCCAATGGGATCTCTCCATAGGATTGTGGAAAACAGCTTGAAATAAGGTCTGTGGTTGAGACACATTGAAGAGACGGATCACGTTTCGTTCTACGACATTAAATCCATCAGCAGTGACCCCACTGGTGATTTCTGAAGAGTGGACGTGTCTGAAAAACGATGGTTGTTACCAAGTGGCTGAATAGGACTACAGAAGTCGTGGAGGCCGTTGTACGTCATTACGCCGAACACGTAAACACTCCTCTAAGTTAGTTTCTGTTCTGCTTGAAAGCAAGTCCCTGCCTCCTGCAGACTGTTCAAACAAACGCTTCAACTCGTTCCATTTAGAATCTGTGTGTTTGAATATGGATCTGAAGTTGGCGTGACGTTGAAGCAACGACCCTGCTGTAGTTCCTTTATAGCATAACGTTAGCATTTTGCTTCTGGCGACTAGATTTATGATTAGAACATTATAAAAGTAGGGTAGACATGTGGATATTATCCGGCTGAACGAAACGTGATCCGTCTCTTAAATGTGTCTCAACCACAGACCTGATTTCCAGCTATTTTCCAAAATCTTATGGAGAAATCTCTTTTTTATTGAGGGAACCCATGCTCGGCTTACTTCCGGGTTTTAGGACGCGTCACTGCACCACTCGATAAACCTGATTCAGATTTTGATTTTTTTACCAACTATGAAACTTTTTCGATATAATATACTAAATACAGGTCTGTATGTATATATCTTAATCGTATACAGTATATATATCTTATTTTTTTCATAGTGTTTTAAAATTACTTTACTATTACATTTTTAGAGATACTATAATATGATTTTTTAAATTATATTTTTGACATATGATACAATAACTTGTTGGTCATATTTTTCAACATTCAATACAATAACTTTTATTCCAACATACTAACTACACTTTGGCCTTTTTTCATATTTTTTTGATATATCATGCAATAACTTTAATCAATACTATATATTTTTTTTTTAAAGAACTTCTTGACATACTTTAACAAATTGGACCTACCATACTATGTTTTTTTATGAATTTCCGGCATACCATACCATGACCTTCTTATTTACATTTTGACATATTAAACTACGATTATTTTCATACTGTTTTTTTATATTATGCCATGACGTTTTTTTTTTAAATAATTTGGGATACTCTAGATCTTTTCATGATATTTCCAGTAGTTTGGCCCTGAGAGCAGGATTAGCTGATAAGAGTCTAGGAAGCTTATTTACAAGTCAACAGCATTTAATTAAACAAATGTTACGCTGATACAATGAAAATGTGCAAGTTGGTCGCTGCCTCCCCCAGCTGTTGTTGATCGCGTGGCTGGCGCACGATCATAACTATATAAGCAATTAAACAACATCTTACATTTATTTTCACACAATACGTCTCATTACATTACATTACATTGCATTTAGCTGACGCTTTTATCCAAAGCGACTTACAATAAGTACATTCGACCAGGAAAACACAGCCCAGAAGAAAACAGAATCATAAAGTACATCAGGTTTCATAGAGCCAAACATTTCAAGTGCTACTCAACTGGCTATAGATAAGCCAGTCCTTTATTAGTATATAAGTTCCTTGTTAGTAATTCTATCGCTCGAAGTGGAGTCGAAAGAGATGAGTTTTCAGTCTCCTTGCAGTATCAACACTAATTCGGCTGACTTTTATATTTGATCCAATTAGATAGGCTGTATTTACACCATAACGGTGCACACCTGATATAAAGGGACACCTGGTGGTTAAAGCATGTTATTGCATTTTATTATTTTATTATTAGATATTAATAGGAGGATGTGCAAAACAGACAAACTAATAAAGCTTAATTTAAACATTAAGGAATACTTTAGGTTAAGGTCTTCTTTTGAATAAGAAAAAAGCTTTGGGGGTATAGAAGAAGAATATGGAGGGATGAAACCCTCTTTAATGGTCACACATGCAGAGCACACAGCACACACAGTGACATTTGTATCTACAGATAAATATTAAGCCTGACAAAGTACTTAACGTCTAATATATTGCTTTCCTGCAATGATAACTATGTTTAAGCACTTATTTTAACTGATATTATACATATGAATTATACTCTTATAAGACGTATGTAGATAGTATAAGAAATGTGCAGAATATGACGGTGTGATGAGGTACACACACATATTGATAGATGTCTTGTAATGCACTGTTGAGTAACCTGTGACCCAAGTTTTTCATTCATTGCATAACTACACCGTAGTTGTGTATAATATGATATGTCAATAAACCTTAGAAAATCTTGAAATCTTGAAAGGGATGTGCAAAATAGTCATTATATACAGTCTTTAATTAACTATTAGTAGAGAATAACGAGTAATGAATATACTTTATAGGGATCCTATTAATATCTAATAATGAAATTCAATAACATGCTTTAACCACCAGGTGTCCCTTTATATCAGCTGTGCACATTTATGGTGTAAATACAGCCTATCTACCAATTGGATCAAATATAAAAGTCAGCCGAATTAGTGTTGATACTGCAAGGAGACGTATTGTGTGAAAATAAATGTAAGATTGTGTTTAATGGCTGATATATTTATGATCCACGTCACGTTTTCAGTTTTGGCGGCAGTTCCTCCTGTTTGTCTAGAAGTCTTCTCATCAGGGCTCTATAAATACAGAACTACGGCAGATATGTAATATTTAATGCAGCCGAACCGTGTATTACAATGCCGTTATGTGATGACTTTCAAAGAGAAAAGCAAGCACACTCGGAATAAAGTGTTTTTTTACGTTTTAAAAAATGTTTTCGATCTGTTTCCGGTGTTTGTTTATGACGATGTGAGATGTGAGACTGGGTTGGAGAATTGCATAGGAGAAAATAATGTATATGCCACAATTTTAGATGCGGATTTTGTTAAGCTAATGTTTGCGCTGTGGACCAACACTATACATTGACGGGGAAGGGGGTAGCAATAAAGATAACACCATTAAACAGTCACACAACATAACATAAATAATATCGATAGCAGCGTCCCTAGCAACCACCTTGGTAACAATGAAAACGTTGTATAGACACAATTTCCTGAAGTAATCTTCGTAATAACTAGCAAACTAAGATCATGAACATCCACTGCACACATAATCTGAAATAACAACTCATATTTCTCGCATCAAATGACATCAAAACATTTTAATGGCCAAGCTAACTTTAAAATAGGCATTTTCCACCGAGAATAAAACGAAGTTCGGCCATGTTTTTTGAAATTTGAAGATCACGTGACATAGGCCAGCCATTGGAATGAATGGTGAAAAAAAACGTAGGGATCTTACAATTTCAGAGGCATTTTTGTAGAAATACTACGTCCAAGTTGTGGCCCAACGTAGTTATTACACGTTTTTATGTGAGACTGGGTGTGTGCGCCGGTGTCTGAATGCTCACTTACTGCTTAAGGTACTTAGCTAGCATTGTTATGGATCTTAAGGTAGCAAAAGGATCATGCTCTGATCTCAATGAACTGAAGTCAACTGTCTCATCTTACATATCATTTTGTGTGGAGTCTAACATCCCTTGTAAAGACATTACCGTCTTCCCTAATAATAAGCCGTGGGTCACGAAGGAACTAAAGAGTGTTATAAATAGAAAGAAACGTATATTTTATACTGGAAACAGTCAAGACAAAAAAGAAATTAACAGAGAATTAAGAAATGAGATAAGCAAAGCTAAAATAGCTTATAGGAATTAGGTGGAACTCAAATACAGCAGTGGAGATCTTCGGGAAGCCTGGAGGGGAATCAAATCAATGTCCTCCATCTTCCAGGGTAACAACAATGACAGGGAATCCTATTAACATTGAGGGAACAAATGCTTTTAACATTTTATATTCTCGATTCGAGAAAAATGATTTCTCCATAAACACCTCAACCCTTAGAGAGTCTCTCTCCCCTATCTCAGACAGTCATTGAAGAGGATGATGTTAGGAATCTCTTAAAACGAGTCAATGGCCCAGGTCCAGACCATATTTGTGGGCGTACACTCCAGTATTGTGCTAGCGAACTCTGTGGTGTTTTCCAGCATATCTTCCAATTGTCTCTTGAGAATAGCCAAATTCCTGATATGTGGAAATCCTCAACTGTAATTCCCATCCCTAAGAAACCTCATCCTAAAGTCCTAAACGACTTCAGACCGGTGGCTTTAACGTCATTGGTAATGAAAATGGTTAAAGGCCTTGTCATGTCAGTAGGTGGTGAACTTGATCCAGTTCAATGTGCGTATCAGGCAGGGAGAGGCGTAGAGGATGCAAAGCTTCTTATACTGCACACCCTCCACAAACACCTTGAAAAGCCACAATCCCATGCTAGGCTTTTGTTTGCTGACTTTTCTTCAGCATTTAACACAATGCAGCCACATCTCCTGGTGGAGAGCCTATCATGTCATTTTGAGCTGCCCGATCAACTTGTTTTATGGATTTTAAACTTTCTAACGATTAGAGAGCAGAAGGTGTCTGTCAATGGACGCCTCTCTGACTCTGTCATCACTCCCACGGGCTCGCCTCAAGGATGCGTTCTTTCGCCCCTACTTTTTATAATGTACACTGATAAATGCAGGAGCATGCAAGACAACAGCTACCTGGTTAAATTCTCTGATGATCCCGCCCTCTTGTCCCTCCTTAGAATAGAATAGTTTAATGTCATTATACATGTACAATGAGATAAATGCTTCTCCCTAATAAGGGATAAAGGAATAAAGAATAAAGTGCAGTAATTATTTCCAGGAGTATAAGAATAAAACTGTAATGTAATAAATAATAATAATAATAATAATAATAGTAATGATATATATGTATATGTACAGAGTCACATTGATTCACATGTCAGGTGTTAAGAGCAATGATGGCTCTTGGGAAAAAGCTGTCTTTGAGTCAGTTTGTTTTGGATGTGATACACCTGTAGCGCCTGCCGGAGGGCAGCAGGTTGAACAGGTGGAAGCCGGGGTGTGAGCTGTCCTTAACAATGTGTTTGGCTCTACTGAGGCAGCGGGAGGTGTAGATGTCCATCAGGGAGGGGAGAGGGCAGCCGATGATCCTCTGTGCTGCTTTTACGACTCTCTGGAGCCTCATCCTGTTGGCCTCAGTGCAGCTGGCGTACCACACTGTGTTAGCGGCTCAGAATCAGGCCACGAGTATGCTCTTACTGATTTTTTTTTCTGGTGTGATGAGAGGGCACAAGGTAAGTGTGTGCACAGATGGAAGGCTGACAGGCAGGTAGGCCATCCAGTTACTTTAGCCGGGCCGGCTCAGATGATTGGTCGTGCTTTTCACAGCACCACGGCTTCCACAGATGAATTTTTTTAATGTATTTATTGTCAAAGCACTTCAGATATTCATTGCTATCGGGATGTTAAGAGCATTCCATGGAATATAACAAAAAGTGTATCTCGAGCCGGTTTCTCAAACTTACCTACCCCACCTTTAAGTGCTTTGACAAAAATCCATAAAAAAAAAATTCATCTGGGCACAAACTTATCTCGTGCCCTCATTGGTCATGTGCGCGTTCGTGTGTGTTGGAGGAGGGGCTCTGTGAGGAAGTGGCAGATTTTTTCCGGTTGTGTATTTTCAAATTATAGCGCACTCGAGCTGGTTTCTCCAAAATGACCTACCCCACCTTTAATGTCTCTAAAACCCAGGAATTGAGAATTGATTTTAGACGTCACAAGGATGTTCCTAAGGAGTGCATCATACACAATGACAAGGTAGGAATTGTCTTGGGCACCATTTTCGATGACCACCTCAAATTTGATGTGAATTTGAGTGTATTGTGAAGCGGGGTCAACAGAGGATGCACCTTCTTCGCAAACTGAACTCTTTCTCTGTCAGGCCTTTCATTCATTGTCGTTTTTACCAAGCGTTCATTGAGAGCCCTATTTGTTTTTCTTTTATCTGCTGGCTCCATAGCCTCACACTGAAAGACAGGAACAGCCTGAACAGCATTGTTAAAACCTGCTCTCTAGGTCATCGGCGTGAAACCGAGAGACTTAAATTCCTTGTGTAACCAGCAGATTATGCGGAAAGCAGAGAGCATTCTGAACTCTCCAGGTCATGTTCTTTCACATGAATTTCGTCTGTTGCCATCAGGGCGTAGATATGCTCACACCCCCAGGAGAACCAGCATTTCAATTATATACTACAAGTGAAAATATATGTATTTATTGATCATTTGTGCTGTACTATACGGTCTGTTTCTTTATTGTGTTAAGTGAGAAGTAAAGAAAAGCTGTGCTCTGAAAGTTAGCTTTTCAATCAATCAATCAACAACTTTATTAATCCCGCAAGGGGCAATTGGTTCTGAGCAGCAGCTTATGTCATGAACACAGGCAGGAACATACAGAAAACACACACCCGGGAGCGCTGGTGTGGATCATTCCAATTTACACGATAAATAGTTCATAGCATCACAATAATAAATAAATAATCAAGTTAAAAGCCTTTCAAGAATTTAAAAGTTTGAGTGCAGAAGGGATGAATGATTTTGCAAAGCGATCAGTCTTTAGAGCCGGTATATCCTCGCTCAGCTACCGCACCGCAGCTGCACTGTACAATCGCTGGAGGACTGGGCTGTCACTCAAAAACTGAGTAGCCAATGGGGACGCACCCCTGAAAGTCCCGCCCACCTGGGACGTTTGTGTCAGAATCGAAAACAAAAAATGAGAGAGCGCGAGAAGATTTATAGTTTACATGATTACACAAATGATTTGTTTGCAACTTATAGTTTTATTTTTGAAATTACATTTATGGCGCGTTTCCACTACAGGCCTCGCTCGGCCTCGCTCGGTTTGGTTAGGCCTTATTAGGCCCGGCTCACTTTTGGCGCGTTTCCACGGCAGCGGGTAGCTCGCTTTAAGCGTGCCGAGCCGTGCGGGGCCCGTTTTTGGTTGCGTTTCCACTTGGCCTAGTTTTGGCCCGGGGCTACTTTTTCACCTTTTTTCTGGCACGACTAAATCGTGGTTCTCGGGCCAGGAACAACCAGGCTGAGTCGGGCTGAGTATTCTAAACTAGAGAGAGAATCGCTGGCAAGGGGGCTACAACTACAACAAGACGAACATATTTCACCGTGATTTAATTGTAATACACGTTTCTAAATGATGCCGAAGTAACAACATACTGATACCGGTTAGTAACAACCATGAATTAATGCTTTGACAAGTCTGCAGACAGACGGCAGAGAAACACCTTTTAAAATGCGTGCTTTCTAAATGGAGCTTGGCTAAGCTAACGTTGTATATGCTCCGACCGTCCACACTCACAACAACGGCCTACAGACATAAATAAACCAGCGACTGTATTCTCCATGACACAGGCAGTCTGTGGTTTGTACTTGTTTAACTTCTGTCTAGTTTCTGAACAGATATGAGGAGCTGTGAGCTCTGAGTGCTAACAGCTAACGGCTGTGTTGTTTTTTGGGGCTCTCATTGAAGATGACGTCACGGCTCCGCCTACACTGCGTTACTATAGTAACTACCCCAGTTCCTAAACTGTAATGGAAGCTCAGCATTAAAGTGAGCCGGGCCTAACAAGGCCTAACCAAACCGAGCGAGGCCGAGCGAGGCTTGCAGTGGAAACGCGCCATAAATGCTGCGCTTCCATTACAGTTTAGGAGACAGCGGAGTCGGACCGCTATGCTACCCACAATTCAGTTCGGCGAAAAGCGAGGCCACGTGACGTCACCCCATTCAAAGTGAATGAGCAGACGCGTTGGAAACTGTTTTTGAAGCTGTCGACGCTGTAGTGTGGACGCAGCGTTAGCTGACAGCTGCGTCCACACTACACCGTCTCCGCCGGAGATGCCGGAGTAGCCAGCGCCAGCCAATCAAATCCCGTTTCTGAAAATCTGACAGCTCAAGCGCTAGCCAATCAAACCGCGTCTAAGCTGGGAGAGATATCCCGCCGTTGATTTCTATATTTCAAAAAAAGATGGAGGAGAAACTAATTATCGCCGTAGCAAATCACCCGGTTTTGTATGACCAGACCCTCTTCACCTACCGGGATACAAACCGGAGGAACCAGGCATGGAGGGAGGAGGCAGAGACAGTGGGTGAAACTGGTAGGTTTTCGCCTGTTTGGGGAGTTTATATATATTGCTCGCATAAAATCCCCGGGGTTTTTTGCTTTGTATGTCGGGGGCGGGAGATTCATGTGATTGGTTGTTGGTCACGTTGCTCGAATAAAATCCCCAAGCTTCAGACACGCCCAGCTCCAAGCTTTTTTTGAAGCTGTAGTGTGGACGCTCTGAGGGATGTACATGTCCATCAAAGTGACCACAACCCTAATTTATGCATAACTTTAAAGCTTAATATTAATTAAACAGATGAGTTGAGAAAAAATGCACCCCCCACACAGTAGTCATGAAGGGGGAATCTAACTATACAGAGAATATGGTTTTTTGAACCACGATGTAAACATGTTTATTTCTGCTGTAAAGTTGGGCATTTTAACATGGGGGTCTATGGAAATCGCTCCCTTCTGCAGCCTGCTCCTACTGGCCACTAGATGAACTGCAGTGTGTGGCACTTCCGTATTGGCGTCCCGGCTCTTCCACAGAGTTTGCCGCTTGGGGGGGGGGGGGGGGGGGGGGGGGGGGGGGGACATTCAAACAGGACACACACAATTTCAATTTGGTGAGGAATATAAGCAAAAGGGTTATACAACAGTGACAACAATGAAGAATGTGTTTGTATTTATTTTTGTATATCTGTTACAGAAGTTGAGCAATTTTGCCTACTTGCACTAAAATCAGAGTAATTATTTAATATTTTGAATATCCTGGCTAAATAACATTGTTGTTTTATGGTAGAAGCTTTTAAAAAATAAGCATTAGACCTTTATATATGATATAATGTGGTGGGGACCTAAATGGCACCGAATGCAACTGTATTTATTTCCCAATTTTATTGCACGCTAATGCAATAATGAAATGCAAACGTCTCTAAATTGATGTCTTTATTGTTTAATTTCTTGATGAATTCCTTAATGTAACCATTATAATGTGTGTGTGTGTGTGTGTGTGTGTGTGTGTATAACCTCAGAGTGCACTGAACTCGACTGAACTCCAGTGAAACGGTGACTCATGTTACACACTCGTGACATTCCTTGGTGAAGCGCAGACGTCACCAATGTCAGTTGACGAGGCATGGGACTGGCCAATGAAATCTATCGATGGGGCACACGTCAACCAATGGTAGGCCGACATTTGTAGAGGGGGCGGGACAAATGTCAATTTTGCCACTGGCAGAAAGTGAGTGAAGAAGTCGGTCAAAGCGAAAAAAAGGGAAGATGGCGAAAGGTGGTCGGAGCCTGAGGAAAGTAGCGGAGTGCATCAGACACTTTCCTTCTGTTGCCAGCAGGGAAACACACTTAAGGAACAGCGTAAGGTAAAGTATTTTATATATTTAATTTGGGTTAAAACTGTGAGGACACACCGCTGAGAAAAACAAAAAGTTAGCCACAACACCTAAGATATCCAGCTGGGAATGAGGTATATCAGTGGTGTTAAGTAACTAAGTAGATTTACCCAAGTACTTAAGTGCAATTTTGAGGTAGGCTACTTGTATTTAACTTGAGTATTTCAATGTTGTGCTACTGTGTTCTTCTACTCCACTACAGTTAAGAGGTAAATGGTGTACTTGTTTTACTACATTAATACCTTTAGTTACTTTACAGATCTGGATTAATGATGTGAAATATAATCAAGTGTTAAATCAGACTTTAGTTCCACCTGGAGTAAATTCACAAGCTATCCTGCAGTATACAACGTCATTAAAACTAGCTGCACACTTTAATGATCAATCATTATAAAACGGATAAGTCCAATCAAGCCATCTGATATAATGAGCGTATATCACGGGTAGAATTGTAGTTACTTTTCACAAGTCAGTATCCCTCCGCGTCTAACTAAGTTTAAAATGGAAAGGTTAACTTCGACCTCCGGGGTAGCCTACTATGGAGGAGTGGATTGAGGAGTGCCTATCTCCAGAAGAAGGAAAAAAAGCACCTAAACGACGACATGAAGAGCAGGTAGATCAACTGGAAAAGTACCACCATTCAAAAGCTTTCTGATGCGGGTCTTGAAACAAAACTGCGGTCAAGCCAGCCTCCACTCGGGAAAACTTGGTCAAGCCAGCCCGCACGTGATATTGTGGTGCGCGAATATCCTATGCATTACGGTAGAGTCCTGGAAACACTGCCTCTGTTTTTAGATGAGAATAAAACAAAAACTGTCCAGTATCAAAGACTCGTCTGACTCCAGGGTGATAGCAGGACACCTCATCTAGTCACTCAGAAAAAATCAGCACATTCTGATGTAGAGTTTCAAAATAAAATACCTTTGAAGTCTCATATATGAGCTATCATCCCTGTTTTTAGATGAGAATACAACAAAAACTGTCCAGTATTAAAGACTCCTCTCACTCCAGGGTGATAGCAGGACACCCCATCTAGTCACTCAGAAAAAATCAGCACATTCTGATGTAGAGTTTCAAAATAAAATACCTTTGAAGTCTCATATAAGAGCTATCATCCCTGTTTTTAGATGAGAATACAACAAAAACTGTCCAGTATCAAAGACTCGTCTGACTCCAGGGTGATAGCAGGACACCTCATCTAGTCACTCAGAAAAAATCAGGACATTCTGATGTAGAGTTTCAAAATAAAATACCTTTGAAGTCTCATATAAGAGCTATCATCCATGTTTTTAGATGAGAATACAACAAGAACTGTCCAGTATTAAAGACTCCTCTCACTCCAGGGTGATAGCAGGACACCCCATCTAGTCACTCAGAAAAAATCAGGACATTCTGATGTAGAGTTTCAAAATAAAAGACCTTTGAAGTCTCATATATGAGCTATCATCCCTGTTTTTAGATGAGAATACAACAAAAACTGTCCAGTATCAAAGACTCGTCTGACTCCAGGGTGATAGCAGGACACCTCATCTAGTTACTCAGAAAAAATCAGCACATTCTGATGTAGAGTTTCAAAATAAAAGACCTTTGATGTCTCATATAAGAGCTATCACCCCTGTTTTTAGATGAGAATACAACAAAAACTGTCCAGTATCAAAGACTCGTCTGACTCCAGGGTGATAGCAGGACACCCCATCTAGTTACTCAGAAAAAATCAGTACATTCTGATTCATTCATCTAAAAACAGGGATGATAGCTCATATATGAGACTTCAAAGGTATTTTATTTTGAAATGTCCTGATTTTTTTTTTTCTATTCGCACACCACAATATCACGTGCGGGCTGGCTTGACCAAGTTTTCCCGAGTGGAGGCTGGCTTGACCGCAGAGCTACTGGAAGCCGAATCTCGGGGACCGGAGAAAGTGGAGCAATATTCTCGCCACGCCAAGCAACAGCCTAGTCAAATCAAATCAAATCAAATCAAGTTTTATTTATATAGCACATTTAAAAGCGATTTTTGGTCGAGCCAAAGTGCTGTACATGCAATAAAAAAAAAACACTTATAATCACAATAAAAGACAATAATTTACAACAGATATATAACAAACACAGGGAATAGTCAGGAGTCGTGCTCCGCTCTGACTAGAAGGCCTGAGAGAAGAAGTGAGTCTTTAGTGAGGATTTAAAAACCCCTAGGGTCTGGGCCGACCTCACGTGGAGGGGCAGAGTGTTCCAGAGCCTGGGGCCAGCTGCTGCGAAGGCTCGGTGCCCTCGGGTTTTGAGCCTGGTCTTGGGCACTACCAGCAGCAGCTGGTCAGCAGACCTTAAAGCTCTGGCTGGGGTGTAGCGCTGGAGGAGTTCAGCTATATAGGCCGGAGCCAGCCCATTTAGTGCTTTAAAAAACAAATAAAAGGATTTTAAAATCAATTCTGTACCGAACTGGAAGCCAGTGCAGTGAGGCCAGAATTGGGGTGATGTGGTCACGCTTTTTATGGCCAGTCAGCAAACGTGCAGCTGCGTTCTGGACTAGCTGCAGGCGTTTAATTGACGCGTGGTCCATACCCATATACAGGGCGTTGCAGTAGTCCAGTCTCGAGGTCACAAAGGCGTTAATAACCCTTTCCAGGTCTTTAAAAGATAAATACGACTTGGTTTTGGCCAAAAGTCTTATTTTAAAAAAGCAGGATTTGACTACGCTGCTGACCTGCTTGTCGAATTTAAAAGTAGTCAAACCTCAGCCTAGTACAAGTAACCTCGTCAGCCATGCTACTGGTGCTGGACAGGTTTTCAGTGGGTGCACAATAAACGGCAACATACAAATTCATGTAAATAAACAGCCAAATAATCGATCAACGCCGTCTGTGTAATATGCTCGCTAGCTGGCCTGTCCACAGGGCAGCGTGTGTGTTGCTTCAACGGAGACACTTCCCATTCACTTCGAATGGTGACGTCAGGCTTTGCCGAACTGCATTGTGGTTCCTTCGCTTTGCCCGCGTTGCTCGCTTCGAAAGTTCAATTTTTCAAGCTTCGACGGAAGTGTCAGCCAATCGAATCATATGCCAGTACAAGCGTTAGCCAATCAAACCGCGTGCTTGTGTGTCCGGGGCGGGAGATTCATGTGATTGGTTGTCGGTCACGCACCAGACACGCCCACCGGCAAGCTTCAATGCGACGCTGTGTTGCATAGCAACCATCTCGCACTATGTTTTGTGCAGAAGGCAACGGAGGGACTATTTTATTTTGAACATCATTATTTACTAATAACTATTTAAATTGGAGTGTGTATGTTTCTTTCATATTGCCACACTTGGTAACCGTTTTATAAAAGCAATAGCTCACTTCAGGCCGTGATAGTTGTCGGCCCGACGCGATTTAGCTGTGATATAATGACCCTAACCACGGCCTGTCGTGAGCTATTGCTTAAATATATATTATTCTGAAATTGACCAATCTGCATAATGAGTACTTTTACTACTTTAAGTATATTTTGATGAGAATACTTTTCTGGATCCTTCTATTTTATGGATCCTTCTACTTCAATCCACAACATTTATTTGTTGGTTTTAGTGGTATGACCAAAATAAATTATGAATTATTGTCATAGATTAAAATAAAATTCATAAGGTATTCTAAAAATCACAATTTTATATAAAACACAAGATCAATATACCAACAATTGTTTACATTTAATAAAAGTAATGCAGATCAATTATGATCCTGTGATATGTTATTTTTTAAAGTGGGCCATTCTGCATTTGGTTCTGAGCTCGAGGTATTTATGGAAGCATTTCTTACTACTTCAGCCTCACCCTTCTTCCAAGAAAGACAAAGTGGTAGCTATATTTGTCAGGACTTTTAGAACCTGTGACAGCTGTTGCAACTGCACTGAGTTTCTGCAATATCTCTGGACACACGTTTTCTGTCTGGGGCTTAAAACCCTGCACAGGAACAAGTGTGTTATGCCAGCTGACAAGTGTTAGTTTAACTCAAGCCCCCTGCACAAAGCCCCCAGGAAGAGCACCAGACTCTGAAACCACTTTCGGTAGTGGCCAAACAGTGGACACGCATCTTCCGTGTCAGTCTGTGGGCCATGTGGCCAAAGAGACATGTTGCTTATGACTAGCATCAGGAAAGAGACGTCAACAATTCAAGTCATTTGGTTTCAATATGGCTTCATGCACGCCTGAGCAATTCTTCTTGTACCCCGTCTCTTATACAGTATTTTGTTACTGGTAATTTGTATTTCATGTACAGTGGGGCAAAAAAGTATTTAGTCAGCCACCAATTGTGCAAGTTCTCCCACTTAAAAAGATGAGAGAGGCCTGTAATTTTCCTCCTAGGTACACTTCAACTACGAGAGACAGAATGGGGGGAAAGAATCCAGGAAGTCACATTGTAGGATTTTTAATGAATTAATTGGTAAATTCCTCGGTAAAATAAGTATTTGGTCACCTTCAAACAAACAAGATTTCTGGCTCTCACAGACCTGTAACTTCTTCTTTAAGAGCCTCCTCTGTCCTCCACTCGTTAACTGTATTAATGGCACCTGTTTGAACCCGTTATCAGTATAAAAGACACCTGTCCACAACCTCAAACAGTCACACTCCAAACTCCACTATGGCCAAGACCAAAGAGCTGTCAAAGGACACCAGAAACAAAATTGTAGACCTGCACCAGGCTGGGAAGACTGAATCTGCAATAGGTAAGCAGCTTGGTGTGAAGAAATCAACTGTGGGAGCAATTATTAGAAAATGGAAGACATACAAGACCACTGATAATCTCCCTCGATCTGGGGCTCCACGCAAGATCTCACCCCGTGGGGTCAAAATGATCACAAGAACGGTGAGCAAAAATCCCAGAACCACACGGGGAACCTAGTCAATGACCTGCAGAGAGCTGGGACCAAAGTAACAAAGGCTACCATCAGTAACACACTACGCCGCCAGGGACTCAAATCCTGCAGTGCCAGACGTGTCCCCCTGCTTAAGCCACTACATGTCCAGGCCCGTCAGAAGTTTGCTAGAGAGCATTTAGATGATCCAGAAGAGGATTGGGAGAATGTCATATGGTCAGATGAAACCAAAATAGAACTTTTTGGTAAAAACTCAACTAGACGTGTTTGGAGGAGAAAGAATGCGGAGTCCAAAGAACACCATACCTACTGTGAAACATGGGGGGGGGGGGACATCATGCTTTGGGGCTGTTCTGCAAAGGGACCAGGACCACTGATCCGTGTAAAGGAAAGAATGAATGGGGCCATGTATCGTGAGATTTTGAGTGACAACCTCCTTCCATCAGCAAGGGCATTGAAGATGAAACGTGGCTGGGTCTTTCAGCATGACAATGATCCCAAACACACCGCCCGGGCAACGAAGGAGTGGCTTCGTAAGAAGCATTTCAAGGTCCTGGAGTGGCCTAGCCAGTCTCCAGATCTCAACCCCATAGAAAATCTTTGGAGGGAGTTGAAAGTCCGTGTTGCCCAGCGACAGCCCCAAAACATCACTGCTCTAGAGGAGATCTGCATGGAGGAATGGGCCAAAATACCAGCAACAGTGAAAACCTTGTGAAGACTTACAGAAAACGTTTGACCTCTGTCATTGCCAACAAAGGGTATATAACAAAGTATTGAGATGAACTTTTGTTATTGACCAAATACTTATTTTCCACCATCATTTGCAAATAAATTCTTTAAAAATCAGACAAAGTGATTTCCTGGATTCTTTCCCCCCATTCTGTCTCTCATAGTTGAAGTATACCTAGGATGACAATTACAGGCCTCTCATCTCTTTAAGTGGGAGAACTTGCACAATTGGTGGCTGACTAAATACTTTTTTGCCCCACTGTATATTAACTTTTTAATGCTATTTTATTTCTACTTCAGTAATAGTTTGAATTGTTTATTTCTAGTGTCTTACTTTCTCTTATTGCCTTGTTTTTTATGCTGCTGCAACCCAAAACATTCCCAAATTGGGATCAATAAAGTATCTATCTATCTGTATGTCTATCTATCTTATCTATCTGTACCCAGTTTTCTTTAAATATCTATACGCTGCACTCTCTTTTTGTGAAACCTTTAAAAAGATCCAAGTCAACCTCTGACACAATGTCCTGGAAGTTGGCTCCATGATTGAAAGAGAGGTAGTCTATACCAGTGGTTCTCAACTGGTGGGTCGCGATGTATTGACCAAGTAAAAAGTGGGTCCTGAGGCCTGACCAGTTGAGAACCACTGGTCTATACACTCTTTGCCTTTTTTAGGTCAAAATGTTTCCATTAAACTTGTGATATTCAAAGTGCCAACCACCCTGTTTGTCCTACATCCGTGCACTATTTTGGTCTCTGCTGTGCACACTCACTATCCTCCTCCTTTGCCCACATTTCTGCACCGATACACTTGCACGGTCTTGTCAGTCTGAGGTCGCCGCCCATGTGTCTGATGTATCACATTTCAGGTAGTAGTGCCCTGCAGGCCAATAATGGAGCAGGAATCCCAAGCAGTGCGTCACGAGAAGCACAGAATAGGTTAAGCTGATGATGATATTAAGATGACATGAAGTGGTGACATAAGAGCTGCGTGAATCCAAACACATGCCCTGGGTGTCTATGCCAGGGACATTGTGGAACAGGGAGACATCAAAGTATGTGTCTCTGAGCTGAGTTTTATGGTCAGGATTAAAGGTCCTCACATTCATGGAGTCTCTGAGGACTTCAGGGTTAGAGAACATGATCCCACTGATCCATATAATCCGAAAGCTGCACGGTGGAAAGAAAGGGATCGAATTGGGACATTTTATGATCCTGATGATTGATCGTTTAGTAGTGGATTTTTCATTAAGATTTTTAATCAATTTTCAATCACATTTATATACAGAAATGAAAGAGATACACATACGATATAAGAGGATTCGTAGTCAATTACGGTAGAAATTGCAAAGATTTCTTTGGAGAAAAGCTGATATCTTCAGAAAAATATGTACAATTTTTTTTCTCAGAACTCTGACTTTAATCACAGAACAAAAAACACTTTTGGTTGGATTAAAAAAACATCTTAGGTCCCTAACCCTCATCCGTATTTTAGAAACTTGACCCAGAAAATGCTTGGATTGTCTTCTTAATACATGACTGAAAATAGGAAACGTATATTTCCATCCACAGACAAACTGATCAACCAACACATTTGTGGCACTTGGAGAACGTTGGAGACATGTGTAGCCTAATCACGTCTCCACTCCCCCAGGCGAAACAGAAAATATGTACTTTCAAAGTAGACGCCGGGCAGGGTAGACACCTCATTTGATTTTGATTTAATGTGTCACAGTTAATGTGAATGAATGAATGTTCAGCAGGTGTTACGAGAAGGTTTTCTGTGGGAAATATCCAAGGAGTGCGAGTGGCAGCTTGTTGCTCTCACATTGATTTACAGGTATTCTAGGGTAATTAACACCAGGCTTTTATCAATGAGTGTACCGTCACAAAGAAAAGGGTTTATGTGTGAGGCTAGAAAATACAGAAAACCACAAGGCAAGATTATTTATAGAGCACTATTCAGACACATGGAGATTACAAGTGCTTTAAATTAAGGGCATTGAAACATATTAATGATATCAAACACAAGGCATTAAAGGTGGGGTAGGTGATTCACTTCAGATACACGTGTTGTTATATTCCATGGAATGCTCTTAACGTCCCGATAGCAATGAATAAATTAAATGCTTTGACAATAAATACATAAAAAATATCATCTGTGGAAGCGGTAGCGCTGTGAAAAGCACGACCAATCATCTGAGCCGGCTAAAGTAACTGGATGGCCTACCTGCCTGTCAGCCTTCCATCGGGGCACACACTTATCTCGTGCCCTCATTGGTCAGGTGCGCGTTCGTGTGTGTTGGAGGAGGGGCTCTGGGAGGAAGACTGAAGGAAGGGGCAGATACTTTCAAATTCTAGCGCACTCGAGCTGGTTTCTCCATTCTTACCTACCCCACCTTTAAGTTTAGCATTTAAAACACAATACATTTTCGAGTTCAAGTTAATTGCAATTTAAAAAGGAACTAAAAGAAGAAAGAAAACGAGCGAATAAAAAGTTAAAGACAACAAATAAATTGCATTTGAACAAAACAAAGAAACCAAAAGCAGGTAAATAAAACATTAAGATGAAAAATAAGCAATGCATCTTCTTTTTGGAAAGCAGGAGTAAGTTATATGCCATTAAACCCGGATGTTAACAGTTATTCAGGAATATTCTTCCACAGATGAGGAGAATACAGAAGCCTTTTCAGAAAATTGCCCGATATTTGTATAAACAACAAAACATAGTTCCTGTCATCTGTCGTTAATGAGAGGTCTTTTGTGTGAATATTTTGTGCTCAGATACCTGTCGTCATGTGGGGTCCTGAACACTCACATGCCCCCCCGCCCGGGTGCAGCCATGTTGGGGCCCGTCGTCACGTTACCCATCCGCAGCTTCTTCAACCTGGCCGACACCTTCTCCAAGAGGAAGGAGTACTCCGAGAGACGCGTCATCGGGTGAGTCCATGGTCATGTGATGCAGAGTTTCGCATTAGCATACAGCTGCTACATTAGAGCAGAGAGGGCAACAGTACACACATCCTTTACTCAAATGGTGTTTCAAAAATACTCTAGTAAAAGTAGAAGTACTGACTAAACTTCTTTACTCAAGTCAAAGTAAAGAGGCTTTGAAATGTCCTTCAGTAAAAAGTACCCATAACTAGCAGCTGCTTTGAAGAGTACCTGACCTCCCTTTATATTAATAGAACAATAATGTCATTGTTAGCTAATGAATGTTTCCATGCTGAACAACGGCAACATGACAACGTTTCCATTGGTCCCTCTTCTTTAGAGAAGACAGGAAGTGATGGATACACGGATCGTGTTCAAATCAATAGGCACGCAATGACTCTAAAGAATAATGATCACGCATCAAACACACATTCAGACTAAAGGAACCAGCTGTTTGGGAAATGAGAGAAGTAGAAAGTACAGGTATTTGTGTTCAACATGTAAGAAGTAGAAAGTACAGGTATTTGTGTTCAACATGTTAGAAGTAGAAAGTACAGGTATTTGAGTTCAACATGTAAGAAGTAGAAAGTACAGGTATTTGTGTTCAACATGTTAGAAGTAGAAAGTACAGGTATTTGAGTTCAACATGTAAGAAGTAGAAAGTACAGGTATTTGGGTTCAACATGTGAGAAGTAGAAAGTACAGGTATTTGAGTTCAACATGTAAGAAGTAGAAAGTACAGGTATTTGAGTTCAACATGTGAGAAGTAGAAAGTACAGGTATTTCTGTTCAACATGTAAGAAGTAGAAAGTACAGGTATTTGAGTTCAACATGTAAGAAGTAGAAAGTACAGGTATTTGGGTTCAACATGTAAGAAGTAGAAAGTACAGGTATTTGAGTTCAACATGTAAGAAGTAGAAAGTACAGGTATTTCTGTTCAACATGTAAGAAGTAGAAAGTACAGGTATTTGAGTTCAACATGTAAGAAGTAGAAAGTACAGGTATTTGGGTTCAACATGTAAGAAGTAGAAAGTACAGGTATTTGTGTTCAACATGAGAGAAGTAGAAAGTACAGGTATTTGGGTTCAACATGTAAGAAGTAGAAAGTACAGGTATTTGAGTTCAACATGTAAGAAGTAGAAAGTACAGGTATTTGTGTTCAACATGTAAGAAGTAGAAAGTACAGGTATTTGGGTTCAACATGTAAGAAGTAGAAAGTACAGGTATTTCTGTTCAACATGTAAGAAGTAGAAAGTACAGGTATTTGAGTTCAACATGTAAGAAGTAGAAAGTACAGGTATTTGGGTTCAACATGTAAGAAGTAGAAAGTACAGGTATTTGTGTTCAACATGTGAGAAGTAGAAAGTACAGGTATTTGGGTTCAACATGTAAGAAGTAGAAAGTACATGGTATTTGGGTTCAACATGTAAGAAGTAGAAAGTACAGGTATTTGAGTTCAACATGTGAGAAGTAGAAAGTACAGGTATTTGGGTTCAACATGTAAGAAGTAGAAAGTACAGGTATTTGTGTTCAACATGAGAGAAGTAGAAAGTACAGGTATTTGGGTTCAACATGTAAGAAGTAGAAAGTACAGGTATTTGTGTTCAACATGTAAGAAGTAGAAAGTACAGGTATTTGTGTTCAACATGTTAGAAGTAGAAAGTACAGGTATTTGAGTTCAACATGTAAGAAGTAGAAAGTACAGGTATTTGGGTTCAACATGTAAGAAGTAGAAAGTACAGGTATTTGTGTTCAACCTGTAAGAAGTAGAAAGTACAGGTATTTGTGTTCAACATGTAGAAAGTACAGGTATTTGTGTTCAACATGTAAGAAGTAGAAAGTACAGGTATTTGTGTTCAACATGTAGGAAGTAGAAAGTACAGGTATTTGTGTTCAACATGTAGGAAGTAGAAAGTACAGGTATTTGTGTTCAAAATGTAAGAAGTAGAAAGTACAGGTATTTGTGTTCAACATGTAGGAAGTAGAAAGTACAGGTATTTGGGTTCAACATGTAAGAAGTAGAAAGTACAGGTATTTGAGTTCAACATGTAAGAAGTAGAAAGTACAGGTATTTGTGTTCAACATGTTAGAAGTAGAAAGTACAGGTATTTGAGTTCAACATGTAAGAAGTAGAAAGTACAGGTATTTGGGTTCAACATGTAAGAAGTAGAAAGTACAGGTATTTGTGTTCAACCTGTAAGAAGTAGAAAGTACAGGTATTTGTGTTCAAGGTGTAAGAAGTAGAAAGTACAGGTATTTGTGTTCAACATGTAGAAAGTACAGGTATTTGTGTTCAACATGTAAGAAGTAGAAAGTACAGGTATTTGTGTTCAACATGTAGGAAGTAGAAAGTACAGGTATTTGTGTTCAACATGTAGGAAGTAGAAAGTACAGGTATTTGAGTTCAACATGTTGAACACAAATACCTGTACTTTTCTACTTCCTACATGTTGAACACAAATACCTGTACTTTCTACTTCTTACATGTTGAACACAAATACCTGTACTTTCTACTTCTTACATGTTGAACACAAATACCTGTACTTTCTACTTCTTACATGTAAGAAGTAGAAAGTACAGGTATTTGAGTTCAACATGTAAGAAGTAGAAAGTACAGGTATTTGAGTTCAACATGTAAGAAGTAGAAAGTACAGGTATTTGAGTTCAACATGTAAGAAGTAGAAGTACAGGTATTTGAGTTCAACATGTAAGAAGTAGAAAGTACAGGTATTTGGGTTCAACATGTAAGAAGTAGAAAGTACAGGTATTTGGGTTCAACATGTAAGAAGTAGAAAGTACATGTATTTGTGTTCAACATGTAAGAAGTAGAAAGTACATGTATTTGTGTTCAACATGTAAGAAGTAGAAAGTACAGGTATTTGAGTTCAACATGTAAGAAGTAGAAAGTACAGGTATTTGAGTTCAACATGTAAGAAGTAGAAAGTACAGGTATTTGAGTTCAACATGTAAGAAGTAGAAAGTACAGGTATTTGGGTTCAACATGTAAGAAGTAGAAAGTACAGGTATTTGGGTTCAACATGTAAGAAGTAGAAAGTACATGTATTTGTGTTCAACATGTAAGAAGTAGAAAGTACATGTATTTGTGTTCAACATGTAAGAAGTAGAAAGTACAGGTATTTGGGTTCAACATGTAAGAAGTAGAAAGTACAGGTATTTGTGTTCAACATGTAAGAAGTAGAAAGTACAGGTATTTGTGTTCAACATGTAAGAAGTAGAAAGTACAGGTATTTGTGTTCAACATGTAAGAAGTTAGAAAGTACAGGTATTTGAGTTCAACATGTAAGAAGTAGAAAGTACAGGTATTTGTGTTCAACATGTAAGAAGTAGAAAGTACAGGTATTTGAGTTCAACATGTGAGAAGTAGAAAGTACAGGTATTTGTGTTCAACATGTAAGAAGTAGAAAGTACAGGTATTTGTGTTCAACATGTAAGAAGTAGAAACTACAGGTATTTGGGTTCAAAATGCAAGAAGTCAAAGTAAAAAGTTGTCAGAAAAATAAGTAGTGGAGTAAAGTACTGATACCAGAAAAATGTACTTAAGTACAGCAACGAAGTATTTGTACTCCACTACTCCCCACCTCTGCATTGAGAGCAATTATCAAGAGTAGGAAAGTAAATCTTTATTGTAAAAGACAATATAAAAAGCACCAACTGAAATATTGCTGAAAACCAGAGCAATTAAAAAAATATAGAAATCCATTTGAACCCGGACCCATTTCTACTTTTGGGGAAATGAAGGGGAACTCATTTAGACTAAATAGACCACCTAGAACTCATTTCTGACAAGAACCCCCCCTAGTGTCAAATATCTGAAATGTGACGTATATGTGAAATTGGGCTTTAATGGTAAAATAACTCATTAATGAGGATGATTTGTTGGTTTAAATGAGTTTGAACATATCAACTCAATATAATTGAATCAGTTATTAACGGAGCAGATCATAATCATATTTCTAAGTGTACATGTCACTTTGGGTTTACTGTGAAAGCTTAGGGTTAAAGTCACCGCGATGTTTGTTTCATATCAATTTGATCAAGAAATGTTTAAATGTAATAAAGGAAATGTTTAAGTAACTCTTAAATGGCTTGAATTTTACCTTTAGCAACAAACGGCTTTTGTAATGTAGCTCGTTCTGTCACATGTGTTAGTCTGGCACATGGACCTCTTGAACATGTTGTCATGGGAACACAAAGTCACATGACCTGGACCATGACCCACCAGACTGTTCAGTGTGTGTCACTCAGGGACTTCATGAGATAAAAGGCTGAATAAGGAACTCTGCAGAACATTTAAAGGTCATGTGACCCCCGTGTCACGGTGGGTCCTTATGGGATTGTGATTTTCTCTTAATGCTCTCTTTCAATCTAATTCAAAAACGATTGAAGTGTACCGCGATCATCATTGCAAGGTAAAACCGCGAAGACGAACACAAGGTTTATTTGAGCTTGAAATGTCCTTGTTGGGCTAATAATACAGAACAATCATAGTCCGGATACACTTTACAGAAAGCACATTATAGTATTAACAATAGAAATGTTGATCAAATAACCTTCTCAATTGTAAACAATGCCAGACGTGTAAAGAACAGTCAGTCCTAAATGAACTGGTTACCTGTGAGGTGCAAACTATACACCAAACGGTTACCTGTCAGGACCACAGATGTGTATTAAAACGTGTTTACAATTCAATCTCTGTAGAGGTATATGGTTTAAAGAAAGCTGTGACGCTATCATAACCCTTTACAAAAATCACTAATGTATGAGTGATTGCTTTAATGCCTTATCTCTCTACGTATTTCTGTATGACGCATGTTCCATTGAGATAAAGAGTTTAAAGATAAGTCTGCTTGTATAAATAGCATTAGGTCAGGCCGCTGCAGATATTTCCCTCAGCTGTTATACAACGACTGGGTGGAAGACACTCACGTCTCTTCTCCATGTCTCTTCTACATCAACATGTGTCCCCTCTTCTTCATGTCTCTACATCAACATGTGTCCCCTCTTCTTCATGTCTCTTCCACATCAACATGTGTCCCTTCTTCTTCATGTCTCTTCTACATCAACATGTGTCCCCTCTTCTTCATGTCTCTTCTACATCAACATGTGTCCCCTCTTCTTCACGTCTCTTCTACATCAACATGTGTCCCCTCTTCTTCACGTCTCTTCTACACATCAAACATGTGTCCCCTTTTCTTCATGTCTCTTCTACATCAACATGTGTCCCCTCTTCTTCATGTCTCTTCTACATCAACATGTGTCCCCTCTTCTTCATGTCTCTTCTTCATCAACATGTGTCCCCTTTTCTTCATGTCTCTTCTACATCAACAAGTGTCCCCCTCTTCTTCATGTCTCTTCTACATCAACATGTGTCCCCTCTTCTTCATGTCTCTTCTTCATCAACATGTGTCCCCTCTTCTTCATGTCTCTTCTACATCAACATGTGTCCCCTCTTCTCCATGTCTCTTCTACATCAACATGTGTCCCCTCTTCTTCATGTCTCTTCTACATCAACAGCGTCACGTGTTAATGTATCATTGGTGCTCGAGTCGACTGCCTGAACGAGCTCGCAGGCTTCGCCCCATTTGTCCTTTTTGACATGTTAGTTATGTTGTGTTCTTGGTTTAATCAAATTGGAAGTTGCACCAAATGATTTGATGTAATTCAGATGCAATTAGTCGACATAAAAGGCCTCAAATTGGAAGTACTGTCTGGGACGTCTTGTTCACTCAATTCTGCAATAGGTAGATCTCTCCTTTCACCTAGGCCGGGGTCGGGGAACTTGGGCTTAAAAAGGTTGGTGACCACTGCTCTAAAGTAACAGAGAATCAGCACTTTGGAAACACGGCTGAAGCAGAGGGGATTATGGGATGCTGCAATGATCCGTTTGGTGTTTCAGCCAATCAGAGACGAGTTCTGTATATATCTGAGACCTGTGATATATTGATGAAAAACGGTATAATAGGGGACCTTTAAGTCTCCTCTCTTGCACGTGTCCCTTTCTTCTCTTCCCCTCTATCTCTGGTCCTGATCGACCTATTAAATACTACTACTTAAAATCAATGAGTCATTCATCTTGTTGCATGCCAGCCTTGTTTAGTGTTTATTGTTACTTCACAGTCGCTGACCTTCACCTGCTTCCTGTCCTGCCCACACACACACACACACACACACACACACACTCTCTCTCTTTCTCTCCTACCGACTCATCTACCTAATTTCAGTATTTGCTTTCTTACTTCTTTACCAACTCACTAAAGTACTTACTGACTTACTAAAAGACTTACTTAATGACTTACTTAAGTATGTCCTGACCTTTACCTGCTTCCTGTCCTGCCCACACACACACATCCCACACAGACACACACACACACACACACACACACACACACTCTCTCTTTCTCTCCTACCGACTCATCTACCTAATTTCAGTATTTGCTTTCTTACTTCTTTACCAACTCACTAAAGTACTTACTGACTTAATAAAGGACTTACTTAAGTATGTCCTGACCTTCTCCTGCTTCCTGTCTCCCACACACACACGCGCACACACACAGCTTATGACTAATTTCCTCCCTCACCCCCCAGGTTTTCCATGCAGGAGATCTATGACGTGGTGAACGGGGTGGAGAACTACCGCCTGTTTGTTCCCTGGTGCAAGAAGTCCGATGTTGTGTTCAAGCGCGCCGGGTTCTGCAAGGCTAAAGTAGCCGTGGGCTTTCCACCTGTGATGGAGAACTACACTTCACTGGTCACTTCAGTATGCCCCCACCTGGTCAAGGTGAGGTACTGCACCATAGGCCTATATCACTAAGAGCATACTTTCTGAAATCCACTCTCTTGGTTTGCATGGTAGAGACAAAGCTTGATGTTTTAATTGCCCATGGTTTGGAGGCATTGCTCATGAGCATCTGAATGACTTTGCTTATGAAACGTGCATTTAAGTGGAGGTTATTTTCTAAAGCATGATACTCAGTGAGAAAGTCCAAGACATCCATCCCTAATATTTTAAAAAACATACAGTATAAAGTAACCGTCCTCAAAATGGTAATCTGACGCATGTGTTGTACTTCATTGTTTACACAATCCCCACCAAATTCAACCTTAAATACGAGTTATTTGCAGCAAACTCATTGTATTAACAAGTATATTGTGTTGGCAGGCGGCCTGTTCTGATGGGAAACTGTTCAACCACCTGGAGACGGTGTGGCGTTTCAGCCCTGGACTCCCAGGATACCCTCGCACCTGCACGGTGGATTTCTCTGTGAGTAGTAAACAGTGTTATTTCTTGCTTCATAGCACTGTAGTTACTAGATTAACTCAGCAGACCTGTGGCGAGCTGGAGGCCGTCTCTACAGCTCTCACTGCGCTCCGTCTCCAGACAGAGGGTTATGAACCCAAACTCTGGGACTCTCACAACCTGCACAAATAAGCAAAAGTGGTTATTTCTGCCATGACTTATAAAACATTGTTGGTATCTAAACGTCTACATGGACATACTGTAAGCCCCGCCTCCTCTCCGGTGCGTCTAGCTCGAGTGGTGCAAGTAAACGCTTCAAATGCCAAGACTAGCTTACATTACTAAAGGAAAGCTGGCCGTTTTTGAAAGTATCTAGGGGTGCTTCATGGAGTTTTTGAAAAAGAATGATCAGTAAAACCAAAGACCGGGGCGGGGAGGGAATAAGATTATAGAGTGTAGTCGCCCACGTCATATTCTTTCAGGTTCCTGTACTTTGTTCTCCCTGTATCCTCTGTATACTGACCTGTGTTTATTTACTTGCCTATTCATTTGATTGTACACGGTATCTGCCACCTAGACTGATGTGTAATGTTTGTTATATTTGAAAACTTCAATACAAATATTGTTAAATAAAAACGGAAGCATTATAAGACGTGTTTATAGAGGATTAAACTCAGCTCCTCTGTCCTCAGATCTCCTTCGAGTTTCGCTCCCTCCTCCACTCCCAGCTGGCTCACGTGTTCTTCGACGAGGTGGTGAAGCAGATGGTTTCTGCGTTCATCCGTCGCACCTCCAAGCTGCACGGAGCCGAGACGGCCATCCCTCAAGAGCTCATGTTCCACGAGATCCACCACACGTAGCGCTGCACCGACAGACAGGAAACACAACGCCTAACGCCAAACTCAGACAGGAAGTAGAGGCTGATGCCTTTCTCACAGCATCGACCAAGTTAATTCCCAACAGTTTCCCATCTCTCCCTTTTTTATTTTTTTAATAAATTATATATTTCTGTTGTGGATCCACCAGCTCATTTTCATCTCGGTGCTACAAACAAATGCAGACTTGTTTCCATTTCAACTCATTTCCATTCTGGGAATTAAACAACCGGTGCCTGGTTCTGAAACTTGAGATCACGGGTTAAACCGAGTGTGTTGTGGGTCATGATCTGATCACATCCTGCATCGATTAGATAATAATCGGCCACTTAAAGTCCTTTTTATGCATAAATGGCAGTCGATATATCAGAGGGCAAGATAATGTATTATAACTCTTGTTCTCTCTCAGTAACATTCAGAAAATATTGACTTTATAAACACATGTGATGAAGAAAACCCGCAAATAAGCCATTTTTTAAAGAGAATATTTTGCCTTTTTTGGTTTAAAAATGACTGAAACATGTATTTGGTAATATAATATAGTTGCAGGTTGTTTTCTAAAGAAAGACTAATTGATCAAATGACTATTTTGGGTCCAACAAACACAGGAGGCTAATGGAAGCTTGTTTACTGCAGTGGAAATAAAGGGTTGAAGATATAGAAAGTCTGAAGGTACAGCTCACAGATAACTTATGGATCTTGTTACAGAGGTTAAAGAGAGAGGGACATAATCAGTGTGTTAGCTACAGATGACGTGGTTATAAGCAGTAACTGAAAGCGGGTCCAGATTGATAATAAAACCTCAATGTTGTTCTGTGGTTACTTGAGCGTGAAGGGCTCAAAGCAACTCAATACAGTCATGTGTAAACTCCTTCTTCAACCCTCCACCAGGTCTCTGGAATCATGCAGTGAGGACAAATGACTGCAGATAGATGTACTTCATGTACTGTAAACTATCACACACCTTTCAAAGGGTGCTGAACTTTTATTTTGCTTTAGTAGAAGACTGTGTTTATTATTTCTTCTGTGTGTTACATATATGTGTCTCGTCACCCTTCAGGGAGCCATGCTGGACAAAAAGTTGGTTCACACCAAACACAAAGCGATATAATGTCCTTTTATTGCAGGAAATGAATCGAAAAGGATGCTGAATTAACTCTATCTTGATGCTAACTTGCAAACAATGTGAATAAATGCTTTGTCAAGTCTGTTTGCGAGACGGAAAAACACATTTTAAAATGCTTGTTTTCTAAATGGAGTTTGGATCACTCATGGCTAGGCTAACGAAGTAGCTTCTCAATCAACACTCAAAAATAATGTCTACTAAACAGTAGCGGACTGGCCATCGGGCCGTTCGGGACAAAACCCGATGGGCCAGTACTGAAGTGGGCCGGTCGGATAACTCACTAGCACCCCCCGTTGACAATTTACTAGCGGTACCGAAGTAAGCCGGTCGAGTCTCCCGGTCTGATTTTTGGTCCCAGTCCGCCCCTGCTTCTAAATTAGGTATACATATGGCAGGTTTGTTATCAAGTATACACATTGATATCTCTATACTGTTAACTTTTACATTCGAGAAACTCACCAGCATTTAAGATGTTTTTTATTGAATAAAATGCTTTTCCCGGATGGGCTTCAAATTTCGCGCTTAAATTGGAAAACGTGGCATTGGCTCAATCTAAAACACAAAGCTTTGGGTTTGGTGTGAACAAACCATAAGATATAAAGCTAAATGAAACTATAACGTGTGCAATATCAGCATATATCAGTATATAGGCGTTACTTAAAGCATGTATACCCACTGTCGATACAAAGGGCCCAACCTGGCTGGACTACAGCCATGAAACCTCCACCTGTGCCTCCTCCTAACAGCATATTTATCTCGTTATTTTTTAAACATTATACTAATTTTTATCATATTTATTACCTAGTTTAAGTGTAAATGTTAGTTTGAAGAACTTAAAACACTGCTTTTAAGTAGAAATGGGGGTGTGTGTTTCACGGGAGGGGGATGACAACCATGTGTTGATTGTTTTCAGAAAGATGTACCAACTGCATGAGTTATAAACTATTTTTTCAACAAACAAAAAAACCCTGACTTGTTTTATTTTGTGTTTTGAACACTTGATACTGAGGTGTGTTCAGGGTCGCAGTGAGGGCACAGGAATAGTGTCATGTGAGCGGTATGAATAGAGCGGTATGAAGCTCGCTGAACCCGAACAGTTTACATGTCAAAGAGCAGAGTGAGAAGGCCTCTGTGACCTCTGACCTGCTTTAGTGAAGAAAAGTCAAATGTCAAACACTTTAGACTTAAGTTGACAACATCTAAACAGCTTTGGAGTTGAGCCTTTTGACTCAAATACTTTACACCTTCCCTGTTCAGCCCAAATATTAAACAAATTAAAACAATTGTGCCACAGACAAATGAATGTTCCTTCATTTCCTGAGTCAACAAATGTTACACTATTCAACACTCCCAACCACAGCCCTAGAGAGATAGGGCTCTGCTCCCACCACATCTAACCAATCAGAGCAGACTGGGCTCTGGTTTCAGACAGAGGGTGAAAAGAGGTGCTGCAGCACAGACAGTATGAGAGAAATAAAGAGCTTTTTGAACATTAAAGCATGGAGACATGTAGAGATACTACATACTGATATACACCTGAACATCAGCAGGAGAGGACTCTTTAAAGCAGAGACACTACATACTGATATACACCTGACCATCAGCAGGAGAGGACTCTTTAAAGTAGAGACACTACATACTGATATACACCTGAACATCAGCAGGAGAGGACTCTTTAAAGTAGAGACACTACATACTGATATACACCTGAACATCAGCAGGAGAGGACTCTTTAAAGTAGAGACACTACATACTGATATACACCTGAACATCAGCAGGAGAGGACTCTTTAAAGTAGAGACACTACATACTGATATACACCTGAACATCAGCAGGAGAGGACTCTTTAAAGTAGAGACACTACATACTGATATGCACCTGGACACCAGCAAGAGAGGACTCTTTAAAGCAGAGACACTACATACTGATATACACCTGAACATCAGCAGGAGAGGACTCTTTAAAGCAGAGACACTACATACTGATATACACCTGAACATCAGCAGGAGAGGACTCTTTAAAGTAGAGACACTACATACTGATATAAAGCCAATAATGAGCAGAATAGGGCCCCTTTAAAATGATTTTTCTTGGGGTGGCAATACATGTTCTTAAGACACCCCCTGTTTTTCCTCTATTACTGTGACTGAATGAAATGCCTATACAAGCTCCAGAAGAGCCGTTTTATTATCTTAATGCTGTTCCGGACTTAAACAGGATATATTTTGAAAGAACTAGTGACAAATTAATCTGAACAATTGACTTTATTAAATTAAAAAAAAGGAAAGAAAATCACCATTAATCATCGTCTACATTGTACAAAACAGAAGTTGCGTGAGCACTGCTATATGCCGTTATCACACAGGAAACAGTATTTCACGTGTGTGTAGTTTTCTGGATGTGAGTGACGTTAAAGCAGAGCGCATGAGGAGGGATGAAGGCCAATGTTCGACAGCACAAAGACACACAGCATTTCACATTTAGACTTTGTAACTCGATCCCACTTCCTCTCACTTTAAGTCAACAACAACATAAACTCACATGCATGAAAATGACTTGCACACATCTGTGTAAACATTACTTTGTTTCTTAAACTGGGAATTTAGGCACTCGTCACCTTACGAAGGAAAAAAAAGTCACGAAAAAGCTCTGTATGAAAATGGGTTTAATTAAATCGCATAATGTTAGATTTAGGGGGCGGGGGGGGGGGGGGACAGAAACAACAGATATAATAAAAAAAAATAAGAATTAACAAAATACTATGACAAAAACATCGGACACAATCATGGCTAGGCATCGTTTCTCTTAGCGCTAATAGAGCATCAACACTATGGACTTTATAAATGTGTATAATCTTTCTGTCGTAGCCATTACAGTGGAGTGGAGGTGTAGTAACTTCATCCTCACGTCGTTTTTTGGACTCCTCCAGAGGCAGAATCGTGTGATTTGTGGAAATTCGGGGAGGGCTCCAACATACACTCATGGCCAGTCAGTTTGGACAAAGTCTGGTGGGGGTGGGTGCAGTTTTCTCAGAGGATGTTCTCCCTCTAAGCCCCCACCCAGCACCGCTCTGCCTGTATTAGTCTGTACAGCTAGGAGGGCAGGCTTTAGAAACCACCTCCCATTCCTCCCATGCCTCCCATTCCTCCCATGCCTCCCATGCCTCCGGACATCTCCTTCTCCTCCTTGGGGATCTCCGTCACCACGCACTCAGCGGTGGAGAGCAGAGAGGCGACTCCTGCAGCGTCCAGCAGCGCTGTCCTCACCACCTGAAGGGAGAGAGAGGACGCCATTAGTTTATAGCTTGGTGTCTGCAGTCACCTTACCTACCTTGGTCGCTGATTGGCTAATGGTTACACAAGACAAAACATCGTTATGACATCATAAAGTGATCAAAATCTGATCAGCGGTTTTTATATAAATTTAAAAAAGGGCATTTTGCTTGATAGGTCTTCTTTAAGGTGACCATTTTGTAACAAACTGTCCATGTTATTCCTGATTTAAGCAACTTTAGTGGTTTTTAAGTATACATTGTGTGATGTGGTAATGACTGTTTGTGTCTGTAAACACAAGAGACGTTCAGAGAAGGAAACTGAGGAGTCAGTTCAGAGACAAAGCAGATGACTCCGATGTAACCAACGGGTGCAGGGTGAGAACAGAGAGGCAAGGAGATCCTCTCTGATAATTCTCGTGCTGGTGTTCATCTAGCGACATACTAGCCCTGACGCAGCCATGTGGGGACTGAACAGGCGAGAATGAGTCGCAGGAAGTTAGCTACAGGAGGAGGTTCAGAAAGTTATTCATTCCTTTGTGAGTTCCCTGACACACGGGGACACATTCAGCTCATTTTCAGACAGGTTTTTATAGACATGTTGATGTAGAAGAGATGTGAAGAAGAGGGGACACATGTTGATGTAGAAGAGATGTGAAGAAGAGGGGACACATGTTGATGTAGAAGAGACGTGGAGAAGAGGGGACACATGTTGATGTAGAAGAGACGTGGAGAAGAGGGGACACATGTTGATGTAGAAGAGACATGAAGAAGAGGGGACACATGTTGATGTAGAAGAGACAAGAAGAGGGGACACATGTTGATGTAGAAGAGACATGAAGAAGAGGGGACACATGTTGATGTAGAAGAGACATGAAGAAGAGGGGACACATGTTGATGTAGAAGAGACATGAAGAAGAGGGGACACATGTTGATGTAGAAGAGACATGAAGAAGAGGGGACACATGTTGATGTAGAAGAGACATGGAGAAGAGGGGACACATGTTGATGTAGAAGAGACATGGAGAAGAGGGACACATGTTGATGTAGAAGAGACATGGAGAAGAGGGGACACATGTTGATGTAGAAGAGACATGGAGAAGAGGGGACACATGTTGATGTAGAAGAGACATGAAGAAGAGGGGACACATGTTGATATAGAAGAGACATGAAGAAGAGGGGACACATGTTGATGTAGAAGAGACATGAAGAAGAGGGGACACATGTTGATGTAGAAGAGACATGAAGAAGAGGATTTTGCACAATAGGTGAGCTTTAAGTTAAGAGCTAAAGTGGAGCCTTCATCTCCCTGCAGTTTAGAAATATTCTAGAAACTGTAAATATCAGACCTAAAAGTGAGCCTCCCAACCACTAGGTGGCAGTGTAGACTCGGTATAGATCTCAGTTAAGCTTTAAAATAAAGCGTAGAAGTGATGCGTGAAACTCACCTTGGTGGGGTCGATGATGCCCTTCTCCACCATGTTGACGTACTCTCCCAGCATGGCGTCGTATCCGATCTCGCCTCCCAACTGCAGGATCTTCTCCACCACCAGAGCGCCTTCCACACCGGCGTTCTTGGCGATGGTCATAGCGGGGATACGCAGCGCCCGTCGGATGATCTCCACACCTGGCAGGGACAGAGGATTTAAACATTATAAAGCTGCACATGTGGTCGTCGCTTAAGTAAAATTAAATGTACAGTAAATGTGCTTTTCACTCCTCATTAATTTGTTATTATACTAAATATATAACTAACCTTTAAAGAGTAGCTCTATATTAAACCAACTAATATTAGTAAGTAAATTAGATTTACTTCATTGATTGATCGTGTTCCCGTTCTAAAGTAAAAAATACACTTTTAAAAGCAAAGATTCTGTATTTCTTTATTCGTTGACACCCCCAAACTATAAAGACAAGTCACGTTCACAGCGGTGGTGGAAAGTAACTTACTACACCTCCTCAAAAGCTTTATTGAAGTACAATTTAACCCAACTTTACTAACTTATTCATGTATTTTCTGCTATTAATACTTGGCCTCCACTATATCTCGGTGGGAAATATATATATTTTTTAACCCAATATATGACAATAGCCGCGTTCACACCAAGTACTTTGCCGCACTTAGTTCCCCCGTGGAACTAAAGAGCAGATCGCGTTCACACCGGAATAAGTTCCCTGAGGGAGGATTAGGCAAATGAAGCCGCTGACGTCACTTCTTCTTCTGCTGCTGCTTTGGGTTTACTGGCAGCCGCAAACCACTTCACGGCGTATAGTGCCACCAGAAGTCCCCGGCCGGAAGTCCCCGGAGTTGGGGACTGGCTTCAGTAGAAGCTGCTGGGTTTTTTGTTATGTTGTCATAAGTTATTCTCTCTGCTTTTGTGCGCTGGGCTAATGCTAATAATGCTAATCCCAGCAAATAAAATGGCGGCTTCACAAAACTTTTCAGAGTTTTACGGGCCGTGGTTTGCAATTCGCCCAGCCAATCAGAAATTGGAACTTTTTCTCCCCAGGATAGTCCCACCTCTCTAGCAGGGACTGAAAAGGGGGGGAAAGTTCTCATGAACTAAGTTCTCTTTTTGGTGTGAACGCAAAATTCCAGGCACTAACGGAACTAAACGGGAAAAGCACTCCGGTATGAAAGCGCCTTTTGATACCTTAAATCACATTAAAGATTCAGAAAAGCAAATATGGAATTAGGGGGAGCTATAGAGCCATTTTGTGTGCGCCAATTATGAAACCCCCCCCCCCCCCCCCAATAGAAATATATTTACACCTGACCTGACAAGTGTTCAAAAAAGCAGCTTTTAAGCAGCCCTCAAAAAGGCAATTAATTTGATAGAAAAGAATACAAATAATTCCTAGGATTTCAAAAGGTCTTCGCTCCGACTTTGTCGAGCTCAGGCCCTAAATATATTTAGCCAAACTCTCTAAATGTGTACAATAACTGAGCATAGTATGTGTGTACTGACCGATCTTCTGGTCAGCGTTGGCCGTGGGGATGGCGTCCAGGCAGGGGATGCAGCGCAGCAGAGCGCAGCCGCCGCCCGGCACGATGCCCTCCTCCACCGCCGCCCGCGTGGCGTTCAGAGCGTCCGTCACACGGTCCTTCTTCTCGTTCACCTCCACGTCACTCGTTCCTCCAATCTGAAATACAGACCGCACAACTCATGTTCTTTAATCTGTCATTTCTTCATGGTTGGTTAATCTGTACGGACTGTAAACCCCCCCCAAGACAAATGTGGAATTGTAGACTATATATAAATAACCAGAGGGGGGGGGGGGGGGGGGGGGGGGGGGGAAGTAGTGGAGTACAAATACTTTGTTACTGTACTTGAGTACATTTTTCTGGTATCAGTACTTTACTCCACTACTTATTTTTCCGACCATATTACGTCCAAAACAGTCGGACAATGTTTCCGATAGCGCTGTTGGTCCACCGCCGATATTACGTCATATCGGCGGGCAAATCTGGATCAGCCCCGTTTTTAGAGATTTGGGTACGGAGGAAAAGAGAGGGTTTTATTTTTTGACGCTGCGGGAGTTCCCCAACACACCGGGGACACATGTTGATGTATAAAAGACATCAAAAAGTGCATTTTGCATGATAGGTCCCCTTTAAGGCATCTAGTGGCTTGAAAGAAAAACAAGTAGGGAAGCCACGATCAGTATTTACAATTATTTATCGTCTGACGACTTCTTACATTTTGAACCCAAATACCTGTACTTTCTACTTCTTACATGTTGAACTCAAATACCTGTACTTTCTACTTCTTACATGTTGAACTCAAATATCTGTACTTTCTACTTCTTACATGTTGAACCCAAATACCTGTACTTTCTACTTCTCACATGTTGAACTCAAATACCTGAACTTTCTACTTCTCACATGTTGAACCCAAATACCTGTACTTTCTACTTCTTACATGTTGAACTCAAATATCTGTACTTTCTACTTCTCACATGTTGAACACAAATACCTGTACTTTCTACTTCTTACATGTTGAACTCAAATATCTGTACTTTCTACTTCTCACATGTTGAACTCAAATACCTGTACTTTCTACTTCTTACATGTTGAACCCAAATACCTGTACTTTCTACTTCTTACATGTGAACTCAAATACCTGTACTTTCTACTTCTCTCATTTCCCAAACAGCTGGTTCCTTTAGTCTGAATGTGTGTTTGATGCGTGATCATTATTCTTTAGAGTCATTGCGTGCCTATTGATTTGAACACGATCCGTGTATCCATCACTTCCTGGTCTTCTCTAAAGAAGAGGGACCAATGGAAACGTTGTCATGTTGCCGTTGTTCAGCATGGAAACATTCATTAGCTAACAATGACATTATTGTTCTATTGAGATAAAGGGAGGTCAGGTACTCTTTAAAACAGCTGCTAGTTATGGGTACTTTTTACTGAAGTACACTTCAAAGCCTCTTTAGTTTAGTCAGTACTTCTACTTTCACCAGAGTACTTTTAAACACGAGTATCTGTACTTCTACTTGAGTAAAGGATGTGTACTTTTGCCCTCTCTGACTAGAAAGCTAATGTTATGCACACTGTGTTGAGACGCACCTTGAGCACGGCCACTCCGTCAGAGAGCTTGGCGAGCCTCTCGTTGAGCTTCTCCTTCTCGTAGTCGCTGGTGCAGTTCTCCAGCTGCTCGATGATCTCAGCTGCTCGTCTGTCTACGTCAGCGGTGCTGCCGCCGCCCTTCAGCAGCAGGCAGTCGTCTTTGGTGATCTGAACCTCCCCCACCTTACCGAAGTCATGAGCCTGGATGTCCTCCAGAGCCAGACCCACAGCATCGTCTCCAAACACCTGCAGGGGGGACGAGATATCAAGATAAGTTTAACACTTAACAGAGATACATCCCAGACCATGGAGTTGTTACTCATGGAGCTGCAAGTCACAGTTCAGACTTTATCTGACCATTAAAGTATTTATCAAATCACGTGTGTTACTATTGATTTCTATACATTTAGTTTTTCATATTCTCATGTTGATTTTTTAAGATTTGAGAACTTAAACATGTTGTGACCCTTGTTAAAGAAACTGTTAGACCAAATTGGAGTACTATTGGATTAAAGGGGAACGTGAGAAAATAACTAATAAAGAATACGTTTAAAAATCAAGTCACACCTTGAGATAGATTATCACACTATACTAGAGATACTGGAGAAGGTACTCTGATCATGGATTTAATTAAGAGTAGTAGTACCACGGTGTAGAAATACATATGTATACTCTGTTACAAGGGAAAATCCTGCATTTAAAGTTAAATGTACTCAGGTAAACGCGCAAAGGAATAAGCATCAAAATATGTAGAAGGGATTATTATGCAGAATCTCCCATTTCAGACAAATATGCATTATGTATATTTATATGTAATATAATGTAAATTGATACAACATACTTCCTTTTGGTATATTTAGATACATTTTGTATTGTTTTTCGTCTCTTTCTCTGCACTGATAGAACCCCATGATGGTTATCGAGTGCCACAGTGACGCGTCTGGACTCTGGCAGTGTTTTAAAGACTGGCCAATGGAAATACTTTCTGCACCTGCTAGAGTATTCGCACTCTTTCAATTAACTTCACGTCTGTGTGTGTGTAGTACATTTTTATCCCCAGGGGCCGTGATGAAGCACCGTGGGGCCCATGAACTACAGCTTCACTGTGGCAGCCATTTTGGCCAGTGGCATCCACAGAGGAGGAAGCACTGAATTTGACAAGGCTGCACCATTTTGTATTATTAATCTGAATCTGCAAACTGAAGTTATGAAATACATGCATTTGAATTAAAAGGTGAAATATGTTGTAGAGGTTTAAGATGGCATTCAATGGCCATGATGTAGTTAAAGAAAAGTAATTTACCTTCCACACTTACAATCTACATAATTATGAGAGAAAGCAGTGAACTTACGGTTCCTCCGGTGGCGACGGCCATGTCCCTCAGCTGGTTCTTCCTGTTGTCTCCGAACCCTGGAGCCTTAACAGCCACAACCTGGAGCCCCACCTTCAGCCTGCAAGTCAAGATGTGAGAAAGAAACTATTTACTAAAAGGCCAAGAACATCAAATGAGATGCAGTGATGGCAGGTTTGCGTATTTTCTTGAGTTGACTTTAACGATTTCCTAGAGAAAGAACTAAAGTCGATAGGGAACGAACAAACACTTCAGTGCAGGGCCGTTTCTAGCTTTTTGGGGGCCCTAGGCAAGATGCTGTTTGGGGGCCCTATGCAAGATGCTGTTTGGGGGCCCTAGTCTTTACAGTTTTTTTTTTTAAACTACAAGGCCGAAGCCTTTAAGATGATCTGTGGAGATGCATCAATCTGTTACACAGACTGGCTAATGGTTACACAAGCCAAAATATCATTATGACATCATAAAGTGACCAAAATCTGATCAGCTTGTTTTCAGACAGGTTTTTATATAAATTGTAAGTGCATTTTGCATGATCGGTCTTCTTTAAGGTGACAATTTTGTAACAAACTGTCCATGTTATTCCTGATTTAAGCAACTTTAGTGGTTTTTAAGTATACATTGTGTGATGTGGTAATGACTGTTTGTGTCTGTAAACACAAGAGACGTTCAGAGAAGGAAACTGAGGAGTCAGTTCAGAGACAAAGCAGATGACTCCGATGTAACCAACGGGTGCAGGGTGAGAACAGAGAGGCAAGAGATCCTCTCTGATAATTCTCGTGCTGGTGTTCATCTAGCGACATACTAGCCCTGACGCCAGCCATGTGGGGACTGAACAGGCGAGAATGAGTCGCAGGAAGTTAGCTACAGGAGGAGGTTCAGAAAGTTATTCATTCCTTTGAGTTCCCTGACACACGGGGGGGACACATTCAGCTCATTTTCAGGACAGGTTTTTATAGAAATGGATCAGGGCAAAAAGAGAGAATCTTTGTTCCTGAAACTTTCAGAATCTCTTTCACAGAAATTTTGGTTTTTTTCTGAAATTATCAGATTTTTCTCTCAAAATTCTGACTTTTTCTCAAAATCCTGAAAATAAAGTGGTTTTTTTTCTGAAAATCACAATGTTTAGTTCAGATTAACATGTTGGTGTATAAAGGACGTGAAAAAGTGGATTTTGCATAACAGGTGACCTTTAAGACGCGCCACACGTGTACCTGTTGAGCACCAGGGTGCTGAGCGCCTCTCCGTCCACGTCCTCGGCCACGATCACCAGAGGTTTGCGGTTCTGGTTGGCGAGCTCCAGAGCGGGAACGATGCTCTGCACGGTGGAGATCTTCTTCTCGCTCAGCAGGATGTAGGCGTCCTGGAACTCGCACTTCTGACCTGGAAACGCCAACAAACCCATTCAGCTTGGAGCTTCTTCATTTCTTCATGGGAGGCGTTTGTAGAAATGTGAGCTCCCTTACCTTTGGCAGAGTTGATGAAGTAAGGGGAGATGTATCCGCGGTCAAACTTCATTCCCTCGATGATCTCCAGCTCGTCGTGCAGGGTCTTCCCGTCCTGAGATGAATAGCATTCATTAGCTCACACACTATTACAGACTTTTTGAGACATCATTAAAGCAAATGTTTTGAACCTGTATGTTCAATATTATTTACTACAGGGGATACCGAGAGAATTTTGTTGGGAGTCTGCGTGTGTTGTGGGAGTGTGTGTGTTGGGGTGTGTTGTGGGAGGGTGTGTGTGTGTTGGGAGTGTGTGTGTTGGAGTGTGTGTGTGTGTTGGGAGTGTGTGTGTGTGTTGAGTGTGTGTTGG
>CADEHL010000975.1:2500-169563 GCA_902827135.1 Harpagifer antarcticus
GTCGATAATAATGTATATCGGAAGGGGGGGAAAGCTGTTAAATCCACTGTACTTAATAGTTATGAGAAATCAAGTGAAGAAATTCAGTTTAACATGTCGGGCAGCGGCTGATTTTACACAAATAGGTCATGGCATTACAGATGGAGCCTTGCAGGGCATGATATATCCAGGGCTTGAAAATTAGCCAGCGGCGAGTGAAAGCAAACCCTGCAGCAATGTGTGTGTGTGTGTGTGTGGTGTGTGTGTGTGTGTGTGTGGTGTGTGTGTGTGTGTGTGTGTGTGGTGTGTTGACTTGCTTCCAACACAAGTGTGATAACGGCTTCACAGCTTGTGTGAGACAAACTGGGCGTCGCTGTTTTGAAGTCCATTCATGAGTGTGAGCTAAATGCTGGCTCCCGAGAGAGAGATGTAACATTTGCTTTCACAAGATAACAATATGCTTTTTTTCCTCATCAGCGCGGTGTTTCCTGTCAGTCAAACGGAGGAGCATGAGATCCCTTTTCCTTCTGCAGTGGCTTAATGATCTTTGGTGCAGCTCATGGGATTAATGTCGGCTTTAATCAGCTGTCTGATGCCAGGACTCGTGTTTCTACAAGGGAGAAGCTCTTCTAACAGCTTTATATTCGATATTCCAGCGATTTCCCCCTGTTTTTATTCCCATGTGGACACAACTCTGGTTCGATCTTAAGCTGCATTTCAAAACATGCTTTCAATCAAACTCTGAAAACACCCTTTCAATATTGTGCAGCATCTTCCAGCTCATGTCATAATGAACACTGTGGCTGTGTTTACTCAGCTGTAGTTAATCAAATTCTCTCTGTGAGAAAAACAACCGGTAACTATGCTCTCCGCATGCCGATGTCTGAACTGTTTACACTTGGACAAAGAGGGTTTTGCAGCAGTCAGAGTCTCCCGTTAATCTTCTTTAGGCACAACATAGTATCATGGCTTTAAGCTGATCACATTAAAAGCTGTGAATCTGGACCGCGAATGAAGAGCTGTCAAAACACTGCCAGACGAGAATTAACCAGCCGTTTATCACCGCTACGAGGAGGGAGAAACTCCACAGCGGCTGTTACAGTGAGTGATTATAAGTGTGTTATTATATAATATTGTGAGCTAAATTGGTAAAATTGGCCATTATGAGAAGATGGGAATTATTGGAATGATCTCAACAAGAAATAGCATTCATTTTACCCAATTCAAATAAGGTAATAGCAAGACAAGCATGCTTAAAACATGTGTATAATACTATGTGGACCATAAGTAGGTTTGTGCAATGATGATGTCATTTTGTAAGTTGTTATATAGCATCTCTAGGGTTCCCTGACAAAAGGCCAATGGCATTTTCCATTGGATTTTGGACTATTGCAGGAAATAAACTTTGAGGCAAACAAACTTTTATGAGACTTACATACTTTGTTCAGCAGGATCATCTCCACATATAAAACCACTTTTGTAATAATTGAGGCATTAATGCAATCTCCAGAAGTAAAAAGTTAGGCTATAAAGGAACCACAACACTGTCAAATGACTTCCAAATCACCACCGCTAAGCTAAAGGCGGCTAATGTTGGGCTATAAAGGAACTACAGCACGGTCACATGACTTCACGTCACCACCGCTAAGCTAAAGGGGCTAATGTTGGGCTATAAAGGAACTACAGCACGGTCACATGACTTCACGTCACCACCGCTAAGCTAAAGGCGGCTAATGTTGGGCTATAAAGGAACTACAGCACGGTCACATGACTTCACGTCACCACCGCTAAGCTAAAGGTGGCTAATGTTGGGCTATAAAGGAACTACAGCACGGTCACATGACTTCACGTCACCACCGCTAAGCTAAAGGTGGCTAATGTTGGGCTATAAAGGAACTACAGCACGGTCACATGACTTCACGTCACCACCGCTAAGCTAAAGGTGGCTAATGTTGGGCTATAAAGGAACTACAGCACGGTCACATGACTTCACGTCACCACCGCTAAGCTAAAGGTGGCTAATGTTGGGCTATAAAGGAACTACAGCACGGTCACATGACTTCGTCACCACCGCTAAGCTAAAGGGGCTAATGTTGGGCTATAAAGGAACTACAGCACGGTCACATGACTTCACGTCACCACCGCTAAGCTAAAGGGGCTAATGTTGGGCTATAAAGGAACTACAGCACGGTCACATGACTTCACGTCACCACCGCTAAGCTAAAGGGCTAATGTTGGGCTATAAAGGAACTACAGCACGGTCACATGACTTCACGTCACCACCGCTAAGCTAAAGGGCTAATGTTGGGCTATAAAGGAACTACAGCACGGTCACATGACTTCACGTCACCACCGCTAAGCTAAAGGCGGCTAATGTTGGGCTATAAAGGAACTACAGCACGGTCACATGACTTCACGTCACCACCGCTAAGCTAAAGGCGGCGAATGTTCAGTGTAATGCCGTTTAGTCGTTTCATTTAGAGACTTGTTAGCTTTATTAACCCACCAGTGAGGTATTTACTGACATTTTATGTGGTAGAATAAAAATGTGGTCAGCTTGTGTTAACCACAGACCTTATTTGAAGCTATAAAGACCAAGAATACATTCAGAAACCCGTTGTCCTCCAGCCGGTTTACTGGAAATTGTATAATGCTGACTTATTTCTGGGTTTTAGGGGTCTCTTAATACTATAAATCACAGATGTTAGCTATTTTTCTCATATCATACAGCTTTTAGAAAATAACCTCTTAGGCTTCCCCTGCAAACACAATGGATTTTGTTTTTAACACACCCCTAAAGTCTTCTACTGGGTATCAAACCCCCAGAGGTTTTGATGTAGTAGACAGAAACTTTAGCCCACACTTTGCTTGACAGCTTCACCAACTCCTACTGACTGTAACAGTGAATCCGACCTGACACCTCATAAATATCTAAAAGAAACCTACAACTCAAAGTGGAGAGACACGCAGAAGAAACATTTAGATCTCTTACATCCTTAAAAACCCATGTGAGTGTAATGTTTTATTCAATTCTTTAAATGGAAAGTCCCAAACAAAAAACTTTGCTTGCAAGACAGCATGTGCACTTCAGTCAGCTGGGCTCCCACAGGAAGTTAAACACAAAGGCCTTCACATTCACTGAGTAGTGTTATGGTGGCAACAAACAAGCCCATAATCCATTTTGATGACCGCACCCAATATGTGAAATATTTGAATAAGATCAAACAAGAGCAGTCGTGCAGTTGGATCGGATGTTCAGAGGATGACCTGTATGTTTGTTCTGAACTAGTGGGCGTGTGCAGGATTTGCTCTCTGGTGGGAGGGTTAAAGTACAATTTGATATTATATTTCATGTTTTTCTTTGGTAATTTCATGCTATTTTACTGCCAAACATTGTCTGGCAAATGGATATCAGAATAATTGTAATGGACAAAACTCACAGACCATATCCAAATTGTAGTGAATGCAATATTTTTAAAGGAAACATATGGTAATCTTTGGACCTAGAGAAGTCCAGACCCGCAAATGGTTTTCTACAGACCTTAAGGGTGTTCATTTTCAGGTGTATATCAGTATGTAGTCTCTACTTTAAAGAGTCCTCTCCGGCTGATGTTCAGGTGTATATCAGTATAAAGTGTCTCTACTTTAAAGAGTCCTCTCCTGCTGATGTTCAGGTGTATATCAGTATGTAGTGTCTCTACTTTAAAGAGTCCTCTCCTGCTGATGTTCAGGTGTATATCAGTATGTAGTGTCTCTACTTTAAAGAGTCCTCTCCTGCTGATGTTCAGGTGTATATCAGTATGTAGTGTCTCTACTTTAAAGAGTCCTCTCCTGCTGATGTTCAGGTGTATATCAGTATGTAGTGTCTCTACTTTAAAGAGTCCTCTCCTGCTGATGTTCAGGTGTATATCAGTATGTAGTGTCTCTGCTTTAAAGAGTCCTCTCCTGCTGATGTTCAGGTGTATATCAGTATGTAGTGTCTCTACTTTAAAGAGTCTCCTGCTGATGTTCAGGTGTATATCAGTATGTAGTGTCTCTACTTTAAAGAGTCCTCTCCTGCTGATGTTCAGGTGTACATCAGTATGTAGTGTCTCTACTTTAAAGAGTCCTCTCCTGTTGATGTTCAGGTGTATATCAGTATGTAGTGTCTCTACTTTAAAGAGTCCTCCTGCTGATGTCAGGTGTATATCAGTATGTAGTGTCTCTACTTTAAAGAGTCCTCTCCTGCTGATGTTCAGGTGTATATCAGTATGTAGTGTCTCTACTTTAAAGAGTCCTCCTGCTGATGTTCAGGTGTATATCAGTATGTAGTGTCTCTACTTTAAAGAGTCCTCTCCTGCTGATGTTCAGGTGTATATCAGTATGTAGTGTCTCTACTTTAAGAGTCCTCTCCTGCTGATGTTCAGGTGTATATCAGTATGTAGTGTCTCTACTTTAAAGAGTCCTCTCCTGCTGATGTTCAGGTGTATATCAGTATGTCAGTATGTAGTGTCTCTGCTTTAAAGAGTCCTCTCCTGCTGATGTTCAGGTGTATATCAGTATGTAGTGTCTCTACTTTAAAGAGTCCTCCTGCTGATGTTCAGGTGTATATCAGTATGTAGTGTCTCTACTTTAAAGAGTCCTCTCCTGCTGATGTTCAGGTGTACATCAGTATGTAGTGTCTCTACTTTAAAGAGTCCTCTCCTGTTGATGTTCAGGTGTATATCAGTATGTAGTGTCTCTACTTTAAAGAGTCCTCCTGCTGATGTTCAGGTGTATATCAGTATGTAGTGTCTACTTTAAAGAGTCCTCTCCTGTTGATGTTCAGGTGTATATCAGTATGTAGTGTCTCTACTTTAAAGAGTCCTCTCCTGCTGATGTTCAGGTGTACATCAGTATGTAGTGTCTCTACTTTAAAGAGTCCTCTCCTGTTGATGTTCAGGTGTATATCAGTATGTAGTGTCTCTACTTTAAAGAGTCCTCCTGCTGATGTTCAGGTGTATATCAGTATGTAGTGTCTCTACTTTAAAGAGTCCTCTCCTGCTGATGTTCAGGTGTACATCAGTATGTAGTGTCTCTAATTTAAAGAGTCCTCTCCTGCTGATGTTCAGGTGTATATCAGTATGTAGTGTCTCTACTTTAAAGAGTCCTCTCCTGCTGATGTTCAGGTGTGTATCAGTATGTAGTGTCTCTACATGTCTCCATTCTTTAATGTTCAAAAAGCCCTTTATTTTTGTCATACCTCCTGTGCTGCAGCACCTCTTTTCAGTCTACTCTGATTGGTCAACCAGCTTAGAGATGTCTGTATGAATATCCCAAAACAGAATTAGCAAAGTCAGTCAATAAAAAAGCAGATAGGGCTGCAAGAAAAAAAATGAACTAAGTCAAACATCTGAAAACATTTGGCATCAAATGATCCGGCACAATTTACCAACAATAGTCCGACTTAATTGATGCCAGAAGCCAAACACAAGGCTGTTGTGCTGACAAATGGCCCCAAAGGAATACGAATTGAGCCACGGAGACGTGAACATATGCGTTACGGTCTGCTGAAGCTGCTGTCACCTGAAATAATGGTACAGTAAGCGGTTTATAAATGAGGCGCTTTCACACTGGAGTACTTTTCCCATTTAGTTCCGATAGTTCCTGGGATTTTGCGTTCACACCAAAAAGAGAACTTGGTTCATGAGAACTTTTAGTCCCCGCTAGAGAGGTGGTACTTTCCTGGGGAAAAAAGGTCCAATTTCTGATTGGCTGGGTGAATTGCAAACTCTGAAAAGTGTTGTGAAGCCGCCATTGTATTTGTGGCATTAGCATTATTAGCATTAGCCCAGCGCACCAACGGAGAGAGAATAACTTATGGCAACACAAAATAAAACATGGGAGCGGTGGAGATGAGGAGGTGTCCGCGTTCTTGCTGTTTACTCGGAAGGCTTCATTAGAAGCTGCTGGGAGTCCCAGCAGCTTCTACTGAAGCCTTCCCCAACTCCGGGACTTCCGGCCGGGGACTCCGGGCGGCAGTGTACGGCGTGAAGTGGTTTGCGGCCTGCCAGTAAACCCAAAGCAGAAGAAGAAGAAGTGACGTCAGCGGCTTCATTTGCGTAATCCTCCCTCAGGGACTTATTCCGGTGTGAACGCGATCTGCTCTTAGTTCCATGTAATGGGGGAACTAAGTGCTGGGAACTAAGTACGGAAAAGTACTTGGTGTGAAAGCAGCTAAGGAGATCTGTGAAAAAAGCTAGCTCTTTGATTCGACACCAGAACTGACACTGTCTGTGATGTTTTAAATAGCACTGAGTGGCTGTGCTGAAAATATCTCCCTTTGCTCTGATTATGTCAACATTGGACAGTCTATGATCCATCACAAATAAAGACCTCAAGACATTCATAGCATTGCTTTTTTAAGTGCGTGTCTCAAAGTGTGCAAATTCTTCTTTTTAAAAAGTTCACACAATGTTAAAATCTTTCATTATTTACTGGCAAGCTTGCTTTTCTCTACAATATCTTCTCTTGCAATACTTAACTAAAAGGCTTTAAGCGTAAAAGCATGTCAATTATTTAAAGTTTTTCACGGTTAAGAAACACACGTTGCTCTTGTTTGAATATGGAAACGATCGGAAAGGGATTTTAAGCATAAGACAAGACATGTTTTCTCCATTAAACATTACATTTTAAAACATTAAACAGCAACGTTTAAAAGGGAGATTAAAAAGATCAGTGCAGATGAACTATTAGCAATGTCAAAGATGAAGGAGGGTTAGATGAGATTTTCTGCGAGTGTCTAAGTTATTTATTCATAGCAAATGGAAATAGTTTAAGTTTTAGTCATTTCCTTAGCTATAATAATGTGATGTTGGTGATCCGTACGCTGATTTGAGCTATTAATAATACGATGTTGTGCTTCTTGGCCTCCTAAATAGGTAATTGTTCATACATTTTCCATCCATTTTGACTTATTGAGGGAAAACTGAAACTCTAAGATGTCAACATCAATTTTAACCAATAAAAAAGGTTTGAAAGTCAGAGCACAAATCCAGCCAAAAATAAGATCCAGTGCAAGAGGTTTTTCAAATAGTCCTGTTGCACTGATGCATGGAGCAAGTCAGGACAGTTTGCTTCTAAGAAAGAGTGTGAACCTAACCACACGCAGGACTCTAGTGTCAAATTCCCACCATGGGCCTCCAACTTAAAAAACTGTCACTGAAAACAAACCTGACAGCAGGCACATTTCTCTTTTGTTCAGATGTTTAGGTTTTAGGTGGAAAGCACGGGTTGCTTGAAAAGAACAGGGTCACCTTTGTGTGTTTATCTTTTATCTCAGCATTTTAAAACAAAGTCAGCGCAGGAGATTAGCATCTAGGCTAGCAGAGGGAAATAGATGCCAAAAGTATGTGTGAGAAACGGTTTGGAGCAGAGGTTATGAAAACTCAAGGTCTAAACTCCACCTGGGGAACGAAGCACTCTGCCAGATGCATTAAACAATACAGCTGTCCTCGATCCGCTCCAAACACAAGTCTCTGAACTCATTCACCTTCACACACACACACACACACACACAAACACACACACACACACACACACACAACACACACAACACACACACACACACACACACACACACACACACACACACACACACACACACACACACACACACACACACCACACACACACACACACACACACACACACACACAACAACACACACACACACACCACACCACACACACACACACACAACACACACACACACACACACACACACACACACACTACACACACACACACACACACACCACACACACACACACCACACACACACACCACACACACACACACACACACACACACACACCACACACACACACACACACACACACACACACACACACACCCACCACACACACACACACACACACACACACACACACACAGGAAGTTTAACATTCCTCCTCACTTCCATCACTGGCCGGCAGCTGAGGCTGTGGTCTTCATTAAACCACAAACTGGGCTCGCTCCATAAAAGCTAAACACTCAAAAGTCATGAATAAACAGGCTTTGGGAGTAAAGGATTACATGTAACGGGATTATCAGGATACGAAGAAACTGTACTCCCTTACAGTTACATTACTTTCTAAATGTGTGGATTACTAAAATCAGCGTCTAGTGTTTGTTGTAAAAGGATCAGATGTTCTCTCTTCTCCGTAGCTGTTCTGTACGATATACTTTAAGCGTGAATCTATACGCCTGAATCTGCTTCATGCTTTTCACTTTCTTTATTCCGCTTTTAATTCAGGAGGTGAACCATATGTTCGTAAAGTAGTGTGTGTGAGCTTAACTGTGTGGCGTTAAACAAAGACGGAGCATTTCCTGTCAGCTCAGCTTTCTGCTTTTTCTCAAACTGTAGTCTGTGCTCATGTGTTTCAGTGTTGGTGTATAGGCTGCTGCCCTCATACCAAAATGCAGATGTTCCCCGTAAAATGTTTAAAGTGGACCATCATGCTATTTTTAGGCAATAGCATAGGTCTCAGATATATAAACATATATAAAACACATGTCTATGAAGTGTTTTGCTCCAAACACCAAACAGATCACTCCATTCTAGCCACTCCTCAAATCCCTCTATTTCACTTCCTGTTTTCTAAAGTGTCTGATTTGGGGGATAAAGCTTTAAAGAGGAGGGGTCTGAGCTCATGCGGACCACGGCAGCTACTGTCTAAACTAAATGCTGCCGTGATGAAACGCCATATCATGGATTATCAAGGATCTGAAACAGTCTGGAGCTCAAAAGGCTGTCTCTCTTGCCGGTTATACCACAAGTTGAGTTCCTTTTTACTTCCTGCTTCTTCACAACACATGCTCTCCAGTACAGGGTTAGCTCTGAGTGGTTAGCGATGCTAATGTAAACACCGACCATATTACGTCGCAAAAACAGTCGGGCATTGTTTCTGATAGCAACGTTTCTGATTGGGGCCGTGGGTCCACATTTCAGATATTACGTCATATCCGGACGCAAATCTGGAATTCAGCTCCGTTGCTCCCCGTTTTTAAATACAATCAGTTTTTATCCTAAATATCCTGTAAGTCAAAAGGAATGGGAAGTAATTAGGTTACTTTTATATTGGGATACTCAGATTAGGTGACTAGTAAAAGTAACTCTCCCAACTCTGTATATAATTAACAGTTGTCATTATCTCTGTAAATTAATGCAGCAGGATTTGATGTTATCACTTGCTCTTGGCTCGGCTCTGCACCCTGGGACGAATTGTTCTCAAAAGCTCGCACCATGAGGCTTAAATATATGAAGCGAGGCTTAAGGAGACATCCTCTGCTCTACAGGCCTTTCCGTCAAAAAGCACGACTCGCCCCAAACAAGACAAGAGCCCTTTCACCCCCGCAAATTCCTTGACAACTGCAGCAAGCTTCCTGCTGGCATTTGATATGCTCCATTTCGTTCCCATGACCAGAAATTCCGGTCATGCTGAGGCTCTTTTTCGCTGAGCGGTTGAAGGCTCGTCGTCTCACTGACGCTCTGAAGCTTCTCTGTTCTCTGATGTGAAACGTCCCTTATTTCTCTGCACCAGCGAGGAGTGTCACAGCGCGTCACAACTGATTACATTTCTCAAGGCGTGCCGTGAACACTGTACATTTGTGCTGTGGGCGGACTGTGTGTAATTAGCTTTAAGAGCCTAGGATGCAAACTGTTCTACAAGTCTACATTAAACCGTAGAGAGCTCAGTGGTCTTTGAGTAAATAAGGACGACAACAATACTCTGAAAAAGGTCGTATGGTAAGAAATGCTCCGGTGTGAAATGTTAAAGCGTGTCAAAACTGATTGAATTCCTCTCTCGGCGTCCCAAAGCGTTCAGTACAGTCCTCTATGTTGCTGCAATTATAAAGAGGTAAGACACACTGTGGGGCATTCTGGGTAATTAGCTTTAAGTGGTAAGGATGCAACATTTGTTTCTCTTTTGGTTTGTTGTTACTGAAGTCCACATGAAACCTTAAGAGAGCTCTGTGGTCTTTTAAGTAAAAAAGGACTAGAACAATAGTCAGAAAAAGGGTCATATTGTCTGCAACATGGCAAGCTTTCCAGTGCTTCACTTCCACTTAGAAAGGCCATATTTACCAGTGACCTTGAACAACACTCCTCGTATGAAACCAGAAACATCAACCCCCCACCCCCCCCCTCCCCCCCTCCCCTCTTCCTCAAACTCACCGAGCTGACTCTGTTTTTCCCAGCATGTGGTTGCCAGGTTGGACAGTTCCCGGTATTTCTCCGCCAGTTGGAGTTTGCCGTTATTAAGTTGCGGTTGCCGGGCGAGACTCTCCTCCGCCACGCTCCGATTGGTCGACAGCAGCATCTCTCGGTCCACCTGCAGATCCTGAAACTAAAACAGAAGCACAAAGTCAGTGGATCAGCCTTTCAGGCATGTGGGACAGCTGTGTGTCGCCTTTAATTACATCATCAAATCATGTGGGCATAGATCAGAGAGAGACTTTTATTTTGAAGGGGACAAGACACTTTTCTCACTTTCATTAGCCTCGTTCTAAATGTAATTTTCTGTCAATAAAAATGTTTCAATGCAGAATTTGTTGACTTTTCTAAAGAATGTAATGTACTGTGTTTTAAGAGGAGACATTGCACTTTTTTTAGATAGACACACAGCACGGAAATCACATTTCCCGTCTAGTCTCATTTGCTATTTTTACTGCTATCTCCATTGTTGTGTTTCTTCTACCTTGATCTAACAGTTTGCTATCCCCATAATAAAGTCATATTGTTGTTTGGGAAGTTGTGATGGAAACTTCTTCCTGTCTTCTTATAGACACCCTCTTCCTGTTTGTGGTGATGCGGAGGCCCAGAGGGACATCCTGCAGGAGAGAGACCCTGAATGTCTTGTTTCTCTATAATTACAGGGAAGTTCTGCTGCAGTAAATAGCTGAAGGGTAATCCAGTGGTTCTGGTTTCCTTTCAAACACAGCGAGGACCCACTGCAGCTGCATGAGTTCAAACACCCTGAATGCCCCGGAGCATGGGGGAAATCACTGGACTGAGATTCTGTGTGTTTCTGATACAGTAAATTCACTGTTGTAGACAAAGACTATTTATTGTGTGTTATGTAGGTTTGTGTGCATGTAAATGGTCTGCAAAGGCTAAAATCCCCCCCTGCCTGAAACAAACACCGTTGGACTCCTTTGTTTTACTTCATATTGACATCACTATGGAACCCTCGCTCTCCTATTGGCTGCCGCTCCAACACATTGTCCGTGATAGGCTGAGTGGTGGGACATCTCCAATCACAACAGAGCCGGCCAGCTAACCAATCATAGCAGACTGGGCTCTGGTTTCAGACAGAGGGTGAAAAGAGTTGAGAAAAATGCTTTTTTGAACATTAAAGCATGGAGACATGTCCCAGTAGAGACATTACATACTGATATACACCTGAACACCAGCAGGAGAGGACTCTTTAAAGTAGAGACAACTACATACTGATATACACCTGAACATCAGCAGGAGAGGACTCTTTAAAGTAGAGACACTACATACTGATATACACCTGAACACCAGCAGGAGAGGACTCTTTAAAGTAGAGACACTACATACTGATATACACCTGACATCAGCAGGAGAGGACTCTTTTAAAGTAGAGACACCACATACTGATATACACCTGAACACCAGCAGGAGAGGAATCTTTAAAGTAGAGACACTACATACTGATATACACCTGAACATCAGCAGGAGAGGACTCTTTAAAGTAGATACACTACATACTGATATACACCTGAACATCAGCAGGAGAGGACTCTTTAAAGTAGACTACATACTAATATACACCTGAACATCAGCAGGAGAGACTCTTTAAAGTAGAGACACTACATACTGATATACACCTGAACACTCAGCAGGAGAGGACTTCTTTAAGTAGAGACACTACATACTGATATACACTTGAACATCAACAGGAGAGGACTCTTTAAAGTAGAGGACACTACATACTGATATACACCTGAACATCAGCAGGAGAGGACTCTTTAAAGTAGAGACACTACATACTGATATACACCTGAACATCAGCAGGAGAGGACTCTTTAAAGTAGAGACAACTACATACTGATATACACCTGAACATCAGCAGGAGAGGACTCTTTAAAGCAGAGACACTACATACTGATATACACCTGAACACCAGCAGGAGAGGACTCTTTAAAGTAGAGCACTACATACTGATATACACCTGAACATCAGCAGGAGAGGACTCTTTAAAGTAGAGACACTACATACTGATATACACCTGAACATCAGCAGGAGAGGACTCTTTAAAGTAGAGACACTACATACTGATATACACCTGAACACAGCAGGAGAGGACTCTTTAAAGTAGAGACACTACATACTGATATACACCTGAACATCAGCAGGAGAGGACTCTTTAAAGTAGAGACACTACATACTGATATACACCTGAACATCAGCAGGAGAGGACTCTTTAAAGTAGAGACACTACATACTGATATACACCTGAACATCAGCAGGAGAGGACTCTTTAAGTGGAGACACTACATACTGATGTACACCTGAACATCAGCAGGAGAGGACTCTTTAAAAGTAGAGACACTACATACTGATATACACCTGAACATCAGCAGGAGAGGACTCTTTAAAGTAGAGACACTAACATACTGATATACACCTGAACACCAGCAGGAGAGGACTCTTAAAGTAGAGACACTACATACTGATATACACCTGAACACCAGCAGGAGAGGACTCTTTAAAGTAGAGAACTACATACTGATATACACCTGAACATCAGCAGGAGAGGACTCTTTAAAGTAGATACACTACATACTGATATACACCTGAACATCAGCAGGAGAGGACTCTTTAAAGTAGACTACATACTGATATACACCTGAACATCAAGCAGGAGAGGACTCTTTAAAGTAGAGACACTACATACTGATATACACCCTGAACATCAGCAGAGAGGACTCTTTAAAGTAGAGACAACTACATACTGATATACACTTGAACATCACAGGAGAGGAATCTTTAAAGTAGAGACACTACATACTGATTACACCTGAACATCAGCAGGAAGAGGACTCTTTAAAGTAGAGACAACTACATACTGATATACACCTGAACATCAGCAGGAGAGGACTCTTTAAAGTAGAGACACTACATACTGATATACACCTGAACACAGCAGGAGAGGACTCTTTAAAGTAGAGACACTACATACTGATATACACCTGAACACCAGCAGGAGAGGACTCTTTAAAGTAGAGACACTACATACTGATATACACCTGAAACACCAGCAGGAGAGGACTCTTTAAAGTAGAGACAACTACATACTGATATACACCTGAAACATCAGCAGGAGAGGACTCTTTAAAGTAGAGACACTACATACTGATATACACCTGAACACCAGCAGGGAGAGGACTCTTTAAAGTAGAGACACTACATACTGATATACACCTGAACACCAGCAGGAGAGGACTCTTTAAAGTAGAGACACTACATACTGATATACACCTGAACATCAGCAGGAGAGGACTCTTTAAAGCAGAGACACTACATACTGATATACACCTGAACACCAGCAGAGAGGACTCTTTAAAGTAGAGACACTACATACTGATATACACCTGAACATCAGCAGGAGAGGACTCTTTAAAGTAGAGACACTACATACTGATATACACCTGAACATCAGCAGGAGAGGACTCTTTAAAGTAGAGACACTACATACTGATATACACCTGAACACCAGCAGGAGAGGACTCTTTAAAGTAGAGACACTACATACTGATATACACCTGAACATCAGCAGGAGAGGACTCTTTAAAGTAGAGACACTACATACTGATATACACCTGAAATCAGCAGGAGAGGACTCTTAAAGTAGAGACACTACATACTGATATACACCTGAACATCAGCAGGAGAGGACTCTTTAAAGTGGAGACACTACATACTGATGTACACCTGAACATCAGCAGGAGAGGACTCTTTAAAGTAGAGACACTACATACTGATATACACCTGAACATCAGCAGGAGAGGACTCTTTAAAGTAGAGACACTACATACTGATATACACCTGAACATCAGCAGGAGAGGACTCTTTAAAGTAGAGACACTACATACTGATATACACCTGAACATCAGCAGGAGAGGACTCTTTAAAGTAGAGACACTACATACTGATATACACCTGAACATCAGCAGGAGAGGACTCTTTAAAGTAGAGACACTACAAAAACAAAAATTATTTAATTCGGATGTGTCCTTTTGAAAAATGCAATGTTAGTGCCAGAATATTCTGAAAATAATTGGTTTGTGAAAAGTTGGTTTGAAATGTACCCTAATGAACATCGTGCGATACAACTGTTCAACTCTCACATTGGAGATAATAGTCTCCTAAAGGCTGTGTTTGAAAACCAACGTGACACAGATTGAGGAAATTGACTCTCAGTGGGACGTCTCTTTTCCAAAACACTATTGGATTACACTAATGTCCTTACAGCCACAGGGCTGCGTCCCACTGTCGCCATCAAGAGTCAAACTACACTTTGACTTTGAAAAGCCCAGACAGACAAAAGGGCTGACGCAGGAACAATATTTACTATTGTGACCACCCCTCTTCTTCATGTCTCTTCTACATCAACATGTGTCCCCTCTTCTTCATGTCTCTTCTACATCAACATGTGTCCCCTCTTCTTCATGTCTCTTCTACATCAACATGTGTCCCCTCTTCTTCATGTCTCTTCTACATCAACATGTGTCCCCTCTTCTTCATGTCTCTTCTACATCAACATGTGTCCCCTCTTCTTCATGTCTCTTCTACATCAACATGTGTCCCCTCTTCTTCATGTCTCTTCTACATCAACATGTGTCCCCTCTTCTGCATGTCTCTTCTACATCAACATGTGTCCCCTCTTCTTCATGTCTCTTCTACATCAACATGTGTCCCCTCTTCTTCATGTCTCTTCTACATCAACATGTGTCCCCTCTTCTTCATGTCTCCTCTACATCAACATGTGTCCCCTCTTCTTCATGTCTCCTCTACATCAACATGTGTCCCCTCTTCTTCATGTCTCTTCTACATCAACATGTGTCCCCTCTTCTTCATGTCTCTTCTACATCAACATGTGTCCCCTCTTCTTCATGTCTCTTCTACATCAACATGTATCCCCTCTTCTTCATGTCTCTTCTACATCAACATGTGTCCCCTCTTCTTCATGTCTCTTCTACATCAGCATGTGTCCCCTCTTCTTCATGTCTCTTCTACATCAACATGTGTCCCCTCTTCTTCATGTCTCTTCTACATCAACATGTATCCCCTCTTCTTCATGTCTCTTCTACATCAACATGTGTCCCCTCTTCTTCATGTCTCTTCTACATCAACATGTGTCCCCTCTTCTTCATGTCTCTTCTACATCAACATGTGTCCCCTCTGTGGAAAGAGACTCTGAAAGTTTCAGGAACAAAGATTCTCTCTCTTTTTGATCCATTTCTATAAAAAACCTGTCTGAAAATGAGCTGATCAGATTTTGGCCACTTTATGATGTCATAACGATGTGTTGTCTTGTGTAACCATCAGCCAATCAGCAACCAAGGTAACCCCCCCCCCCCCCCCCCCTTATCACCTGAATCTCCTCTAGAGCACCATTGAGTTCTTTGTAACCAAATGTCTCTCAGAGGGGCGTGGGGAGGGGCTCCTTATCTTCATCTAAAGTAACAGACAGAGAATCAGCACTTTGGAAACGGGGCTAAAACAGAGGGGATTATGGGTAATGCTGCAATGATCCGTTTGGTGTTCCAGCCAATCAGAGACAGGCTCTGTATATATCTGAGACCTGGGATATATTGATGAGAAACAGTATGACAGGGGACCTTTAAGTCACTGTTACTAGGAGTCAAACTAGACTTTGACTTCCGAAGAGCGCAGACAGACAACAAGACAAAAGATCTGAAGTAGGAAACAGAAAGAAGTGTTGGCAGCATCTCCCCAACACACCTGTCCCTTTCTGTTATGAGTAATGATCTGTAAGGGATACAAACCACATCAATCGTAAGAAACTGACACCTCTTCCCTGATATCAACTGCTGCCTGTCAGTTCAGTAGGACACGCTAGAAAACTGAATTATTAGTGTCTTAGAAATATCAATTTGAATCAAAGTCAAAGCATGTTGGAACAAACCCCTGTGAGCATGTGTGCTGGTTTTATGGATTGTAAAGAGATTTTTCAAAATGTCAACACTTAGATAAACAAGTATATCAGTGACTGGGGTCAACGAGTACTTTGTCTCTCGATAAGGTACTTCTCATGTTTTAAGTAGGCTTGAAAATGCAGCAAAGGTCATTTCAAAAGAGGTATTTTACATTTGTGTTAGGCCTGTGAAAATGTCTTGTCACGATTTGTCCTGAATAATCTTATCTCAAATAAAGGATGAATAAATACGTTGTCCCATCTATAATTGATGTAGTGATACTTTCATGAAAAGGATCCAGTGAAATACAAGCCTTTTCTATGTCATGGATCCCCACTGACACTTAGACTAGTATTTCATTCTTTAAAACTTAACAAGTGGAAACCCTAAAAGTACTTTCTCTGTAAAGGTCCCAATTCGGGTTTTGTTTCACGACTTCTCTATGCTGCTGGGGGATTGAGAGCTGGTGGTCTGCGCATATAGGACGCAGTAATCGCTGTCTCTAGACCATAAGAAAGCTATAAATTATTAAAACGAATGGCACTCCCATCATCTCTCGCTATACAATGCTGTCACGGCATCGCTGTGAAGAAACAGTTGGTGTTTCAAACGCCGACACAAAGACACACTGTGAGCTGCCAAACTGTGAATCCTCTCTCACTATCCCACCAAGTCGCAGCATTCCCAGCCGGATACTTTTCTTTGCTCAATTGCTCTCTTTCAGCAGTCATTCATTTGGAGCCTGAGGGCATCTCCATTGAGCCCAGTGTTGTACGATGCATCTGTCTCACATTTAACGGGTCGTCAAAAGGATAGACCCGTCCCAAGTTCAGAGGAATGTGCAGAATGTGCCCCGTAGTCAGAGGTGGAAGGAGGACTCGGATCTTGTACTAAAGTTAAAGTACTCAGATATTCTGCTTGAGTAAAAGTAGAAGTACAAAGATCTTGTATTTGAGTAAAAGTAGAAGTACCAGATCTTGTACTTGAGTAAAAGTACTCAGATCTTGTACTTGAGTAAAAGTAAAGTACTCAGATCTTGTACTTGAGTAAAAGTAGAAGTACTCAGATCTTGTACTTGAGTAAAAGTAGAAGTACTCAGATCTTGTACTTGAGTAAAAGTAGAAGTACTCAGATCTTGTACTTGAGTAAAAGTAGAAGTACTCAGATCTTGTACTTGAGTAAAAGTAGAAGTACTCATCGTGTACTTGAGTAAAAGTAGAAATACTCAGTCTTGTACTGAGTAAAAGTAGAAGTACTCAGATCTTGTACTTGAGTAAAAGTAGAAAGTACTCAGGATCTTGTACTTGAGTAAAAGTAGAAGTACTCAGATCTTGTACTTGAGTAAAAGTAGAAATACTCAGGTCTTGTACTTGAGTAAAAGTACTCAGATCTTGTACTTGAGTAAAAGTAAAAGTACTCAGATCTTGTACTTGAGTAAAAGTAGAAGTACTCAGATCTTGTACTTGAGTAAAAGTAGAAATACTCAGGTCTTGTACTTGAGTAAAAGAAGAAGTACTCAGATCTTGTACTTGAGTAAAAGAAGAAAGTACTCAGATCTTGTCTTGAGTAAAAGTAGAAGTACCCAGATCTTGTACTTGAGTAAAAGTAGAAATACTCAGGTCTTGTACTTGAGTAAAAGAAGAAGTACTCAGATCTTGTACTTGAGTTAAAAGAAGAAGTACTCAGATCTTGTACTTGAGTAAAAGTAGAAGTACTCAGATCTTGTACTTGAGTAAAAGTAGAAGTACTCAGGATCTTGTACTTGAGTAAAGTAGAAATACTCAGGTCTTGTACTTGAGTAAAAGTAGAAATACTCAGTTCTTGTACTGAGTAAAAGTAGAAGTACTCAGATCTTGTACTTGAGTAAAAGTAGAAATACTCAGGTCTGTGTACTTGAGTAAAAGTAGAAGTACTCAGATCTTGTACTTGAGTAAAAGTAGAAATACTCAGGTCTTGTACTTGAGTAAAAAGTTACTCAGATCTTGTACTTGAGTAAAAGTAAAAGTACTCAGATCTTGTACTTGAGTAAAAGTAGAAGTACTCAGATCTTGTACTTGAGTAAAAGTAGAAATACTCAGGTCTTGTACTTGAGTAAAGAAGAAGTACTCAGATCTTGTACTTGAGTAAAAGAAGAAGTACTTCAGATCTTGTTCTTGAGTAAAAGTAGAAGTACCCAGATCTTGTACTTGAGTAAAAGTAGAAATACTCAGGTCTTGTACTTGAGTAAAAGAAGAAGTACTCAGATCTGTACTTGAGTAAAAGAAGAAGTACTCAGATCTTGTTCTTGAGTAAAAGTAGAAGTACCCAATCTTGTACTTGAGTAAAAGTAGAAATACTCAGGTCTTGACTTGAGTAAAAGAAGAAGTCTCAGATCTTGTACTTGAGTAAAAGAAGAAAGTACTCAGACTTTTACTTGAGTAAAAGTAGAAGTACCAGTGTAGGAATACTCTGTTACAGTGAAAGTCCTGCATTCAAATGTTCCTCAAGTGAAAGTAGAAAAGTATTCTCATCAAATATAGTGAAAGACGGGTAAAAGGTAAGTCGTTGTGCAAATTGGTCCATTTCAGAATAATATATATGATATGTTTTATAATGATTGATCATGAAAGTGTCTAAAGCTGGTGAAGGTGCAGCTAGTCTGAAGTACTTTGTAGACTGCAGGGTAGCTGGTGGATTTACTCCCAGGTGGAACTAAAGTCTGATTCAACACTTGATTAGATTTCACATCATTCCATCCAGATTCTGTGAAGTAACTAAAGGTATTAAATACATGTAGTAGAGTACAAGTACACCATGTACCTCTGAACTGTAGTGGGGTAGAAAAACCTGAAATACAAGTCTCAAAATTGTACTTAATTACTGTACTTGAGTAAATGCACTTAGTGACTTCACACCACTGCCTCAAGTCAAACAGAAACAGATACCACGATGAATGGGCGCCCTGTTTCCTGCGTTGGCTCGCCCACCGCCCGTACACCATGCAACAAATGCTGCAGTCTGCAGGGAGGGCTTCTTTGTGTTTTGATGCACGGGCAGTAAAGCCGAGCTGACAGTGTTTACTATCCCTGACGAATGACACTCTGAGCACTTAAGTGTCTTAGTTTTAAACCAGGGGACGAATTGAAGCAGCCGCTCTGTTGTTTTCTGTGGTTCAACAAGTCTGACCGCATGAAATCCAGTAAAATATGTGTTTTTCTTTCATCTTAAATGAGGCCCGAGCTTAATGAGGCTTTTAAACATTCAGTCTGAGGAGAAGTTGACGTGTGACAAAAGTGTTTTCCATGAAAGAGAATTATACATTTACCACCAGGCCTGAGAGGAAAGAAGGACCAGCTTGATGTCTCTCTTCGCTCCATTTGGGAGTTTAAAGCAGCTGTGATCAATAGTTTGATAAAGACATTCGATCAAACAGAAAGGTGTAATGGGAAACGTGTCTGATTAACCAGCTCCGTCTGCTAAGCATCAAACTATAAATACTCAATGTTTGAAACTACATAGTGGAGCATTAAGCAGCTTAGAGTCAGATGTTTTCTGAAGCGAGGGTGGAGACCAAACCAGAGGTAAAAATATTGAATACAAGTTGAATTTAGCTTTTTATATAAAGTTGTTTTTAGAGGTGCTAGGGGTGGAGGTATTGTCCTCAGACAGAGAAAGGCTAGTTTCCTCCTGTATGCAGTTTTTAAGCTGAGCTAACTGGTTGCTTGTTACATTTAATAGATAAATACAAGAGAGGTATTAATCTTCTTTAATGTTGTCTAAAAACAAGCAGTTATTACATTACATTTAGCTGACGCTTTTATCCAAAGCGACTTACAATAAGTACATTCGACCAGGAAGACACAACCTTGAAGAAAACAGAATCATATAAGTACATCAGGTTTCATAGAGCCAAACATTTCAAGTGCTACTCAACTGGCTGTAGATAAGCCAGTCCTTTATTAGTATATAAGTGCTCTGTTAGCAGTTCTTTATACAAGGACTTTGCCCAAATAGATAGTCTCCAAAGGGTAATTCAAACTTGTGCTATCTGATCAAAGACTAAGTAAAGAAATACGAGTTTGTCCAAGCTTATACACCAGCTTTGATGCTTCTTGTCCCTTTTTGATGACTTGGTATACCTCAGTTTGCTGTTGTGACTCTCAGAATGACTTCCTTCTCCTGGTGTGTTCTTGAGGTTTCAAATCATGGCATTAGAAATACCATGACATGACGTGTAGCTTGTTCAGTGTGCAAGTTATTAATGAGAATATGAAGAGCGCTGCACCAACCAGTGCTATCAGCTCAGCAGCACTATGACTCATCGTGAACGGATAAACTCATTTGGATTACATAACATTCATCATTATTAACATAGGATTAATGAACTGCTTCCAAGAGCTCGTATGGAGATGAGATGTGAAACCAGCCAGCTGTGATGACATAGTACACGTTTTAATATATGTTATGTACAGTAGAGTAGACTAGGAGACGGACTACTCTCAGGATGAAAGGTCCTCTGCACAAACAAAGGATCTGTGGTATTAGTTCATGACGGACAAATGGAGGTCTGGATAAATAGTTGCTAAAACACCCAAAGCCCGAAATGCTCTGATCCCTGGAGGGGTTTTTTCAGGGGGGTATTGTATGACCTCTTGGTGATATCCAACCACTGCGGCTCCATCATTTCAATTCATTCTCAGAGCCAGGTTTCAAATGTCACCGCCTGGTTGCCAAGGCCAATGAGCAATGCCTTTCTTTGTTTCCTCAGCAATGTAGATACTTTTTAAATCACATTTCTGAACCCTTTTGATGATACGATATGATTTTTATATCTTGATCTTTTCTGGCTATATTGTAACCGGACGATGGATTCAAGCCATCAGACGTCTGGGTCTTAAGTTATCAGAGAAACATGCTAAGCAACCGAGAATCTGAGAACTTGAAGGAATGTTTCTGGACGTGAAATTGTGTCATTCAGTGTTTTTTACCCTGGTCCATTTATTATGGACAGTGGGAGACATGCTGGGTGATTCAGAGCCTGGTTGCCAAGAACAACGCCAATGAGCAATGCCTTTCTTGGTTTCCTTCCTTGGTTTTTCAGCGTCTTAAAATTTGGAATTAAAAAGTCTAAGAATTACGAGGCCTGTGTTATGCATTTTAAATGTATTTAAACGACGTTCAAACCTAAAGAAATCCGAAATTGTAATCGATGTACTGGTCTGTTAGTAATGCTGTTTTATCCAATTTGAAAATGTGTCAATGTTGTTTTTTAACCATTTTTCTGGCATTTTTGATCCAAGATCTTCATCTTTTTGGACAATATTGGGATATTAGGAGGACTCAAAGGACTATTTTACTTTACGTGAAATTGTGTCAGTTTTAACCACGTTCCATTTATTTTGCACAGTGGGAGACATCTGTGGATAATTCAGCTAACTCCCATAATCTCCCACTAATACTTCCCATTGCCACCAAACTATCTTTTGTTATCGTTCAAAATGTGTGACCCCTAGCAGAAGACAAACTGTACTGTAATAAATCAAAGAGAAGTATAGCTGAAGAGAGCAATGTAAGTGGGTCTCACAGTGGGGGGTCCAGCAATATCAAGTGTTGAATTTGTTAATTCTTTAACATCCTGCGGTGCACAATCCCACTGAGAACATGTATGACGATGACAATACCTCCTAGGTTATGTTTGACTGCATGCATTGTTGTCAATAATCCACCCATAGCTGTGAAAGACATGCATTTCTAAAGCATGTTGAATCCTTGCTGAGACTCTTTTCTGTGTGAGCACCCCCTCCAAGGCTAACCTAATCAAAATGGGGCCCATAGGAAAGTTTGGGAACCATTGTTACACCTTGTGTGTGTGTGTGTGTGTGTGTGTGTGTGTATATATATATATATATAGAGTATAAACTCTTGTATGTTCTTATGTCATCATTTACATTAAGTGCAAGTCCTCTAACGAATGACAAACACTTAATTTCCAGATTTTTAAGAGGCATTCGGCATAAAGTGTGTGTGTGTGTGTGTGTGTGTGTGTGTGTGTGTGTGTGTGTGTGTGTGTGTCTAACAGTGAAACAACCATATTTATTTATGTATTAGAGTAGTTCGGCATAGAGACTGTGTGTGTGTGTGTGTGTATATATATATATAGAGTATAAACTCTTGTATGTTCTTATGTCATCATTTACATTAAGTGCAAGTCCTCTAATGAATGACAAACACTTAATTTCCAGATTTTTAAGAGGCATTCGGCATAAAGTGTGTGTGTGTGTGTGTGTGTGTGTGTGTGTGTGTGTGTGTGTGTGTGTGTGTGTGTGTGTGTGTGTGTGTGTGTGTGTGTGTGTGTGTGTGTGTGTGTGTGTGTGTGTGTGTGTGTGTGGCAGAGAGGTATTCAGTATGACTTCACTTCAGGAAGGTCATCATGGAGCAGAGGAACGTGCCTCTTGACATGGACAGCAAAGCACGTGGAAACCCCTTTAAAAATATGCAGTTTTTTTTATTTCACATGTTTATACTCTTAGCTACACTCGTGAAAGAAAAAGTATTTAGGTTTTCTTTATTGACATGAAGCAACTGCTTAATTCGGCTTTAATCCAACACATCAATAGTCTATTTTATGAAGTCGAAGTACACTTTAAATCAGAATTACCTCTGTCTTGTCTGTATCTTTCGAGGGGAAAGGACTGAGGGCGACCAGTTGTAAAAGTTGAATTTCTATTAAAAGATGTATTTCTTTAAAGAAAGAAAGTAGAGCCGAATTCAGTAGTAAGAACTAATAACTCTTTTAACTTATGGGCAAGTCCTCTAATGGATGAAAAACACTTAATTGCCTGATTTAAAAAGGAGGTGTTCTGCGTAAATACTCAAACCAAACAGGGGCGCATCTGGGGGTCTTTAACACCTCCACATGATGCTTCCTGCATGATAATCTTGTGAAATAAAACAATCACTTGAACAAACCACATAAATCAATAATACAATACATCAATAGTAAATGTTATGAAGTAAAAGTACACTTTTATTCTGAATTCGCCTCTGCTCACCAATGTATCTTGGGAAGAGGGCTGAGCGTAAAGTTGAAATTCTATTAAAACATGTATTTCTTTATATACTAAAGTAAAGCCGAATTCAATAGTAACTACACATAACTATAATAAGCTCTTAAGCAATCTTTTCCCTAATGTACAAGTTGTGTAATGGACGAGAAACACTCAATTGACTGATTTTTTTAAGAGGAGTTCCGCGGAAAGAAGGGGGTCTTCAACACCTCCATGCGATGCTTCCTGCACCATAATAGTGTTGTGGTAAGATATACATCATATAAATCAAACCATTTTGTGTTTTGTCTTTGATTCAGTAACTAATAATTCACCGCAGATATTAGGGGGACCTGGGTTCATTCATAAAAAAGGAATTGGAAATCCGACCACTCGCCACGCAGACAATCGATGATGAGCCACAAAGCGGATTTACACACTGCACATTAAAGAACAAATGACCTAAACCCTCATTTCCACGCACGAAAAAAAGGGTACAGACAATGCATGTGTAAGTAAAAAAGCAGATGTGTAATGAAGCATTAAAACAGCGCACATTCCTTATGCTACTTTGTCTCTTTTAGGGGGAGCAGATCCTCCTTACCTTCTCATTGAGTCGAAGGATTTGGTCCATTTTCTCGTCGTTTTGTAAAAGCTCCTGCAGCTCACTGGTGCTTAAAGCCCTGTACCCGTCAGGACACGTGTTTGCCTCCTTCAAAGTGGACATTTTATTCCTTTTTATTCCTTCAAATAAGCGTCAGGAGACGGTTTTAGGAAACATGAAGTCCGCACAGCGGTGGTTACATTTCGCTCACATCGGAATGCGATCTGCCTGCATGCAGCAGCAGAAGGAGAATAGTCAAGCGCCCAAAACTGAACGTAAACCAATACACTTCCGGTCTACGTCTACAAAATAAAACAATTTTTTTTCCCGCCTCAATGCTCTGAAGAAATGTAGAATGTATTCATTGCTTTGACATTATACAAACAACTAATTAAGCTGTGCATAATTAAAAAAGCCCAACCGTTTAAGACATTTCTCAAAATCTTAATTCCCGAGTGGACACTGTTTTTTGTTTGTTTTGTTTTTGTTTGTCCATAATAGTTAGATAGATAGACGGACAGCCAGATAGACAGATAGATAAATAGGTAGATAGATAGATAGATAGATAGATAGATAGATAGATAGATAGATAGATAGATAGATAGACAGACAGACAGACAGACAGACAGACAGACAGACAGACAGATAGATAGATAGATAGATAGATAGATAGATAGATAGATAGATAGATAGATAGATAGATAGATAGATAGATAGATAGATAGATAGATAGATAGATAGATAGATAGATAGAGCCCTGGATCTTGAGTTGTGGCTGTGGTCCTGGATCATAGGTCCTACAGACATATGCATTTCCAAATATTTGGATTACCTATGTTGCAAATGTATTATCTTTTCAATTTAGACACGGCATCTATTGCACGTCTGTCCGTCCTGGGAGAGGGATCCCTCCTCTGTTGCTCTCCCTGAGGTTTCTCCATGTTCCTTTTAAACTGTGGGTTTCTCTGGAAGTGTTTCCTTGTACGATGTGAGGGTCTAAGGACAGAGGGTCTAAGGACAGAGGGTGTCTGTTACGGTTGCTGTTTGTCTGCTCATTAATCTGCCTGTGAGTGTTTTCAGCTGTGTGTGTGATTATGTAAATGAGCTGTGTGGTTGCTCGAACATCATTGGCTGTCCATCTCCTGGTCCGCCTCGGAAGATGGTGATTGGATTGACGTCGTCCAATCGCAGCGCACAGCCGGCGCACACCTGCTGGGGAGGAGTACAAAGGCCGCGGACTTTAGGCGCATTCACACCGCAGTACTTTTCCCACAAAGGTTCATGCGAACTTAGTTCATGCGAACTCTTTAGTTCGCATGAACTAAGTACAGATCACGTTCACACCGGAAAAAGTCCCTGGGGGTGGATTAGGCAAATGAAGCCGCTGACCTCACTTCTTCTTCTTCTGCTTTGGGTTTACTGGCAGGCTACAAACAACTTCACGGCGTATACTGCCGCCCGGAGTCCCCGGCCGGAAGTCCCCGGAGTTGGGGAAGGCTTCAGTCGAAGCTGCTGGGACTCCCAGCAGCTTCGACTGAAGCCTTCCGAGTAAATCGCCAGAACGCCGACACCTCCTCATCTCCACCGCTCCCATGTTTTATTTTGTGTTGCCATAAGTTAGTCTCTCTGCGTTTCTGCGCTGGGCTAATGCTAATGCTAATAATGCTAATGCGAGGATAATAAAATGGCGGCTTCACAAAACTTTTTGGAAGTTTTACGGGGCGTGGTTTGCAATCCGCCCAGCCAATCAGAAATATAGCTCTTTTCTCACAAAAGAGCCGCTCGAAAGTCCCTGCTCTCTAGCAGGGACTTTCGAGGGGGTAAAAAGGTTCACATGAACTACTTTTAGTACCGGCTCTTTTTGGTGTGAACGCGATAAAAGAGTTCTCATGAACTAAGTTCGCATCAACCTTTGTGGGAAAAGTACCGCAGTGTGAATGCGCCTTATCACCACTCCGGAGGCTCTGTTGAGGAACAGAGGCCTCTCGCTATTTGCGCGACGTTCTGTTCTTGTGTTTTACTACTATAGTGCCTAGGGTAGCTTAGTTAGAGGTTAGAGTAGTTTACATAGTGTATAGTGCCTAGGGTAGCTTAGTTAGAGTAGTTTACATAGTGTATAGTGCCTAGGGTAGCTTAGTTAGAGTAGTTTACATAGTGGTTAGAGTAGCTTAGGTTTTTGTGACTGTTGCCTTTAGTTTAGCTGTGTGTTTTGTATAAATTCCCTGTGTTAGTCTGTACCACTTTTAAAGTGAGGTTTTGTTTAGTTCCTTATTTAGTGTGAGTGTTATTTCTTTGTATGTACACCGACTCCTTCTTAAGAGTCCTCCCTTTGTTTGGTGATTTGTCAACCTGTGCCCTTTTTGCCATTTTGTTTACCGCCGCTATTGAAAATAAACCACTTATAATTATACCAATACCAATCTGGTTGTGTTTCTTCCCTTTAGTTCCCCTAGCCTAATAGGGAACGTAACCGTGTCGTATTGTCATACTGATATTCTGTACAAACTGTGAAGTCAGACGGACAGACAGACAGATGGACAGACAGACAGACAGACAGACAGATAGAAGTGGTAGGTAAGAGTTTTTTCCACCACTGATCTCATGTTGTTAGGTCCCAACACTTTGACTTTAACCAGCATGACGGCACATTTGACTCCTGAGCGTTCAGGAAATGAACTCTTGTTCTTTTCTCTCCCCACAGCTCCACTTCTGCTGACGGCTGCAGCATTTGTTAGCAGACGGCGGTCAGATGCGTAAACTCTGGTTTCAGTGGAAAAGGCGCCTTCTCTTTATTGTGGATTGAGGAAATGTGTCATAGACTATTCAGACGTGGAGAAGGGTTTGCAATGTTATCCCTCTAAGCTCTCTTTGAGTCTGGAGTAGAGTAGGGGGTATTTTCAATCCGGGGTATATACCATTTCTCAATTTCAATACAATTTCAAAGTACTTGGACTTTAGAGTTTTTTCATACTCTATACTTGTACTCTACTAGATCTCAGATATAAATATTTCACTTTTTAGTGCACTACATCTGTCTTGAGTTATTTTCAGATTACATTTTACTGAACATTCCTTATTTCCTTTATTTGAAACCTTACAGTTATTACTGTAATGTTGGTTGGGCGTCCAATATATTAAAATCACATTGGTGGTCCAGAGGTCTATGCATTGTTTTCTCATGCAGGTGCTAAAGGTTCAAACCCCAGAGCAGAGACAACTTGTGTCTTCTGCTATGCTGATGTTAAATCTGGAGACATTGTCCCCATATTTATTACAAATTTTTTTCCACAGCGGATTAAGAAACATGAATCAAAAATAAATTATTTTGCCAAGCCAGGCTAGCTGCTTTCCCTCCAATTTCAACCTTTAAGCTATGCTAAGCTATGCTAAGCTATGCTAAGCTATGCTTATTGTTTTCTTGCTAAAAAGCTTTGTGTTTAGCATATATGAGACCAATATTCTAAAAACAACAATCTCATAACAAATGAATACAATGTACAGTAAACTTTATTTATAATTGTTGCATCTAGTCTTTAAAATCACACATTAAATACATACATCTCTCTTATGTGAAACAGTGCAGGTCATTTGTGTGTTTTCAATAGTTTCTAGACAACAATGGAGCTGTTGACGTGGTTTCCCCTCTACTTTTAGCCTTTATGCTAAGCTAATGCCTCCAGCCACAATAGCATCTTATTTTCTGAAAAAACATGGATAATATTAAAATAATACCACAGTCAAAGTACCTTTGTTCTGATCTCTCTGCTCAGCAGGATACAGATATGAAAGAAAAAGTCAAATTAAAAGTAAATATTTAAAAAGGATATTCTCTCCCCTTTAAACGCCATTTTATCCCAAATCGTCGTAATCCTCTTCACCATCGTCTTCACCATCGATGTCGTCGTAGTCCTCAGTGGACGCATCGTCTGTTTCTTCATCTGTCTTCCTGTAAGGTGGAGGAAGAATCCTCACCTCAGCCTCCATATTTACAAAGTCCAACGGCTCAGGTGTTTGATTCTCGTAATCGGGCGACGCCACCACGTAATCGGGCGACGCCTCCTCGTATCCGGCTGACGCCTCCTCGTAATCGGGCGACGCCTCCACGTAATTGGGCGACGCCTCCTCGTATCCGGCCGACGCCTCCTCGTAATCGGGCGACGCCTGCACGTAATCGGGCGACGCCTCCTCGTATCCGGCCGACGCCTCCTCGTAATCGGGCGACGCCTGCACGTAATCGGCCGACGCCTCCTCGTATCCGGCCGACGCCTCCTCGTAATCGGGCGACGCCTGCACGTAATCGGGCGACGCCTCCTCGTATCCGGCCGACGCCTCCTCGTAATCGGCCGACGCCTCCTCGTAATCGGACATGGCCTCCTGGTATTTGGGCTTGGACTCCTGGTATTTGGGCATGGTCACCTGGTATTTGGGCTTGGACTCCTGGTATTTGGGCTTGGACTCCTGGTATTTGGGCATGGTCACCTGGTATTTGGGCATGGTCACCTGGTATTTGGGCTTGGACTCCTGGTATTTGGGCATGGTCACCTGGCGCACAGGCTCGGCCTCCTCATAGTCGTGTTCGTCAGCCAGATTTTCATAGCTTTGGGCCGCTGAAACAACATATTTCAAATTATGCCAGCTTTCATTTTTATATTGCAAAGTTATAATATATGTATGTAGTAGTTTGGTAATTGATTGCAGCAGCAATTGTCAGGCCAAAGAGGTCATACTATTAGTGTGTATGTAAATAACGGTATGGATAAAGATACTGATTATTAGTGTTATGTAAATATGATTTGCGGAAGGCTGATGGGCACCATTGTAATTATTTTATTTTGTACATTGAATGAATTTCTTCCAATATTTCCATAAAATAAAACATCTAATAACATTACATTACATAACCTAAGCAAATAGGCTAAAATGCAAAAAAAACATATACACACTGATACTATATCAAGTTTAAACCCAAAAATAACTGATTATTTTCGTATAATTGAATACAGCAAATAGAGTTTTTCGTGGAAGAAAACGACTCATGTATTTTTATAGACAGCTGGTAGTTAAAGATTTTCAAAAATGCATCAAAAGTTGACTAATTGTGCTTTAAAGCTGCTGTGTATCCACCCACATGTTGGTCTAGTTGTACACTTTAAATGGCTTTACGGTACTTCGTCGACACATCTTTCTCAGACTGGTTTAGTCACAGTTAATATCTGTGGTTCTGTTTGGGGTCTGAGTCTAGTTCCTGGGGGTTTGGAGAAAGAAAGCCACAGAAAAAAGAAGATATTTTCACAGCCCTTTATGATAATTTAAATGTCACCAGTGGTTTGGGTTTGACAAATGCCTGTCGTACCACAGATAAGACAGTGGGTTCTTGTCAAATGGTAGATGGGATGACATGTAATGAGGTTTTGTGTACGGCCATTGTTACAATGTGGTGTAAAAAGTGAGTAGAAGACGTGCGGGTTAAAGAAGAAGAAGGAAGGATTTGTCTTGCCTGCTGTGAGAAACTGTGCCCGAGAAGGTAAAGGCGGCGTCTCAACCTGGTATTTGTTGCTTCTGAGAATTAAAGAAAATGAAACTGCATTTTTCTTCAAAACTATGACGTAAAATAAACAGTTCCACATTTCAGTGAATAAGCTTAATCACGTTCTTGCAGGGAGTTAGACGAGAAGATTGATACCACTCACATGTATTTATATTAAATGTGAAGCTACAGCTGGGTTAGCTTAGTTTAGCATTAATGCTACATTCATGGGGTGGAAGATTAATCGGTTTATTCCAGATACATTTAAAAATATATATATAAATAAAATATAATATAATAAAATAAAATACAATAAATTCAAATGAAATTGAGAAAAATAAATAAAAATTCAATAAAATAAAATACATTCTAAGATTTGGCTAGAGCCAGGCTAGCTGTTCCAATCTGTTTCCATTGCTTATGCTAAGCTAAGCTAACTGCATCATATTTAAAAGACAGATTTAAGTTTGGTATCTGTCACGATCTGTCCGTGTTATGTTTTGTCTGTCTGTTTCTGTCTTTAGTTTCCTGTTTTATTTTGTAAAGTGTTCACCCCCCGTTTCCTGCCTGTTGTAATCTGTCTGTGATTCCCTGTCAGTTTCCCTGGTGTGTCTAATTTACCCGATTGTGTTCACCTGGTGTTCCTGTGTTTTCTCCTCCCTCCTCACCTGTGTCTTGTTTGTGTGATTAGTCTTGTGTGTATTTAAGTTCTGGTTTTTCTGTCTGTCTTTGTCGGTTCGTCTTGTGTTATGACCTGGTCTGCGGTGAGTGTTCTGTTCTGTCTTTATGTTTATGTAGCCTTGAAATAAAGGAGTCATTTTGTCACTACAATCTGCATTTGGGTCCTACTTCCCACACACACCGTAACATTACGAACCGACCAAATATGGGCCCAGCAGATCCGTTTGAGCAGGAACTTTTGGATTTGACCTTTTCTTTGTCTGTCTGCGCTCATCGATGGATGGGAGCGTCCAGTGTTCGGCAGAAGAGGGCCGCTCTGGTAGAGGCACACCGGTTGGCAGCAGAGAGACTATGTTTTGTGGAGTTCTTACCTGACTGGATTTTGGACTTCCTTGAAACATGTGATTCCCGGCCTGCTAGCTCCAGGCATGCTAACTCCATGTCTCCCAATTCCCAACCTGGCACCATACGCCTTGGTGGGTTCCGCCTGAAGTCAACCCGTGCTTCTGCCCCAGTTCTTGCTCCGGTCCAGGAGTTGTATTCCGGAACTCGTCTGGCTTCTGGAGGTCCACGGAGTACTCAGGCGGCTGCTAAGAGGAGTCGTCGCAAGGCCAGGTTAGCCCGAGCCCCAGCAGCCATGGTTCCGGCTACAGAACCGGCCCACACAGCCATGGTTCCGGCCCCAGTTCTGGACCCAGCAGTGATGGTTCCGGCCCCAGTTCTGGCCCCTGCAGCCATGGCTCCATGCTCCAGTACCGGCCCACGCAGCTTTGCTTCCATACTCAATTACCTGGCTTACACAGCCAGGGTCCAGGCTTCCGCTCCGCTCCCAACAGCCATGGTTCCGGCTCCAGTGCCGGACCCAGCAGCCATGGTTCCGTGCCCCAGTACCATCCCACATAGCCATGGTACCGTGCTCCAGTACCATCCCACACAGCCATGGATCCGTGTTCCGGTTCCTTGCCCAGCAGCCATGGTTCCGGCTCCAGTGCCGGCCCCAGCGGCCATGGTCCCTGCACCAGAGCTCGCCCATACAGCCATGGTTCCGGCTCAAGTACCGGCCCCATCAGTCATGGTCCCGACTCCAGCTCCTCGTCACCTGTTGGCTCCCCAGCCAACTCCAGCTCCCCGTGTCCTGTCGGCGTACCGGCCGACTCCAGCACCTCGTCTCTTGTTGGCTCCCCAGCCAACACCAGCTCCTCGTGTCCTGTCGGCGTACCGGCCGACTCCAGCACCTCGTCTCTTGTTGGCTCCCCAGCCAACACCAGCTCCTCGTGTCCTGTCGGCGTACCGGCCGACTCCAGCACCCCGTGTTCTGTTGGCAAACCAACTCTCTCAAGTTTCCCCTCCAGACACTTCTCAAGTCCCCTCTCAAGTTCCTACCGGAGTCCCCTCTCAAGTCCCCTCTCAAGTTCCTACCGGAGTCCCCTCTCTAGTCCCCTCTCTAGTCTCCTCTCAAGCCCCCTCTCCAGTTCCCTCTCAAGTCTCCTCTCGAGCTACCTCTCGAGTCCCCTCTCGAGTCCCCTTTCAAGACACTTCTCAAGTCACCTCTCTAGTCCCTCCTCTGGTTCCTTCTCCAGTCCCCTCTCCAGTCCCCTCTCAAGTCCCCTCTCAAGTTCCTACCGGAGTTCCCTCTCTAGTTTCCTCTCTAGTCTCCTCTCGAGCCCCCTCTCGAGCTACCTCTCGAGTCCCCTTTCAAGACACTTCTCAAGTCCCCTCTCAAGTCACCTCTCGAGTCCCCTCTCGAAATTCCTCTCAAGTCCCCTCTCGAACTCCCTCTCTAGTCTCCTCTCGAGTTCCCTCTCAAGCCCTCTCTCGAGTCTCCTCTCGAAATTCCTCTCAAGTCCCCCCTCGAATTCCCTCTCTAGTCCCCTCTCGAATTCCCTCTCTCCTCTCGAGTTCCCTCTCAAGCCCTCTCTCGAGTCTCCTCTCGAGTTCCCTCTCAAGTCCCCTCTCAGGTCCCCTCTCGAATTCCCTCTCTAGTCTCCTCTCGAATTCCCTCTCTAGTCTCCTCTCGAGTTCCCTCTCCAGTCTCCTCTCGAGTTCCCTCTCCAGTCTCCTCTCAAGTCCCCTCTCAGGTCCCCTCTCGAATTCCCTCTCTAGTCTCCTCTCGAATTCCCTCTCTAGTCTCCTCTCGAGTTCCCTCTCGAGTCACCTCTCGAGTTCCTTCTCAAGTCAACTCTCCAGTGTCCTCTCGAGTCACCTCTCAAGTCAACTCTCCAGTGTCCTCTCGAGTCACCTCTCAAGTTTCCCCTCAGGTCTCCTCTCGAGTTCCCTCTCAAGTCCCCTCTCAGGTCCCCTCTCGAGTTACCTCTCGAGTCACCTCTCGAGTTCCTTCTCAAGTCAACTCTCCAGTGTCCTCTCGAGTCACCTCTCAAGTCAACTCTCCAGTGTCCTCTCGAGTCACCTCCCAAGTCAACTCTCCAGTGTCCTCTCGAGTCACCTCTCAAGTTCCCCCTCAGGTCTCCTCTCGAGTTCCCTCTCAAGTCCCCTCTCAGGTCCCCTCTCGAGTTACCTCTCGAGTCACCTCTCGAGTTCCTTCTCGAGTCCACTCTCCAGTTTCCTCTCAAGTTCCCTCTCAAGTCCTCTCTCGAGTCCCCACTCAAGCCCCATGTCCTGTACCGTTGGAGGTTCCGCTGGGGGTCCTGCCAACCTCATGTCCTGTCCAGTTGGAGGTCCCGCAGACTAGTCTTCTGCCGGGGGTCCTGCCAACCCCATGTCCTGTCCAGTTGGAGGTCCCGCAGATTAGCCCTCTGCCGGGGGTCCTGCCAACCTCATGTCCTGTCCAGTTGGAGGTCCCGCAGACTAGCCCTCTGCCGGGGGTCCTGCCAACCCCATGTCTTGTCCAGTTGGAGGTCCCGCAGACTAGCCCTCTGCCGGGGGTCCTGCCAACCCCATGTCCTGTCCAGTTGGAGGTCCCGCAGACTAGCCCTCTGCCGGGGGTCCTGCCAACCCCATGTCTTGTCCAGTTGGAGGTCCCGCAGACTAGCCCTCTGCCGGGGGTCCTGCCAACCCCATGTCCTGTCCAGTTGGAGGTCCCGCAGACTAGTCTCCTGCCGGGGGTCCTGCCAACCCTTTGTCCTGTCCCGTTGGAGGCCCCGCCGACTACTCTCCTGCCGGGGGTCCTGCCAACCCCATGTCCTGTCCCGTTGGAGGTCCCGCCGACTACGCTCCTGCCGGGGGTCCTGCCAACCCTATGTCCTGTGCCGTTGGAGGTCCCGCCGTCTACTCTCCTGCCGGGGGTCCTGCCAATCCTATGTCCTGTGCTGTTGGAGGCCCCGCCGACTACTCTCCTGCCGGGGGTCCTGCCAACCCTGTGTCCTGTCCCGTTGGAGGCCCCGCCGACTACTCTCCTGCCGGGGGTCCTGCCAACCCTTTGTCCTGTCTCGTTGGAGGTCCCGTCGTCTACTCCCCTGCCGGGGGTCCTGCCAACCCTTTGTCCTGTCTCGTTGGAGGTCCCGTCGTCCACTCTCCTGCTGGGGGTCCTGCCAACTCCTGGTCCTCTTCCGTGGGGGATCCTGCCGAAGCCTGTCCCGCCGGCTCCGGTTCCTGTCCGGCCGACACCGGGTCCTGCCCGGCCTCCGGAGTTGTCTGGTCTTCGCCCTCATGCTCGGCCCCCCTGAGTTCGCCCGCTGTGGCCTTCGCCCCACCATGGACTCTGCCTTGCCCCCGGGCCGTCCGCCCGAGACCCCCACCTTGGACTCTGCCTTGCCCCCGGGTCGTCCGCCCGAGTTCCCCACCATGGACTCTGCTTTGCCCCCGGGCCGTCCGCCCGAGACCCCCACCTTGGACTCTGCCTTGCCCCCGGGTCGTCCGCCCGAGTTCCTCACCTTGGACTCTGCCTTGCCCCCGGGCCGTCCGCCCGAGTTCCCCACTTTAGACTCTGCCTTGCCCCCGGGCCGTCCGCCCGAGACCCCCACCTTGGACTCTGCCTTGCCCCCGGGCCGTCCGCCCGAGTTCCCCACTTTAGACTCTGCCTTGCCCCCGGGCCGTCCGCCCGAGATCCCTTCCTGGTCCCCTACTGGGCTCCTGGGTGGTCAGCTTAGTCCCGTCCTCCGGACCCCCTCCACCCACCCTGGTGGCCTAGGGATACGTCCCTCCTCCGGACCCCCTCCACCCACCCTGCTGGACTGTGTGGGATTTTTGTTTTTGGGGTTTAGGGACGTCTGGGATCCGCCCCTTGAGGGGGGGGTTCTGTCACGATCTGTCCGTGTTATGTTTTGTCTGTCTGTTTCTGTCTTTAGTTTCCTGTTTTATTTTGTAAAGTGTTCACCCCCCGTTTCCTGCCTGTTGTAATCTGTCTGTGATTCCCTGTCAGTTTCCCTGGTGTGTCTAATTTACCCGATTGTGTTCACCTGGTGTTCCTGTGTTTTCTCCTCCCTCCTCACCTGTGTCTTGTTTGTGTGATTAGTCTTGTGTGTATTTAAGTTCTGGTTTTTCTGTCTGTCTTTGTCGGTTCGTCTTGTGTTATGACCTGGTCTGCGGTGAGTGTTCTGTTCTGTCTTTATGTTTATGTAGCCTTGAAATAAAGGAGTCATTTTGTCACTACAATCTGCATTTGGGTCCTACTTCCCACACACACCGTAACAGTATCGATTTTCTCTTCTAACTCTCGTCAAGAAAGATGATAGCTGTGTCTTATGTAATGTAAATCTTTGTCGTTTACAGTTTACACAGATCTTACGTTGAACAATACATGAATTTAATATGAAAGATATTAAGTAAAGAAAATGTATATTACTTGATAGTTAAGTCAGACACTTGTGTGATTCTGTGTCTGCCTGTGGAAAAATAAAAAGGACACGCAGTTAGATTTACTCACATTGAAAATGATCAATCTTTAATAAAATGTTAATGCTTTTTAATGAACTCACTGCCCAAGGATATAAGAATGGAAAGCTCTTCCTAATTTTCAAAGGAAATATAAAGACTTTTAATTTCATCTGTCTTTTCATTGTTACTATTACTCCGTTTTTAAGAAGAAGATATAATTTATTCATCCCTTACACACATTACACACACAGGGGAGGGTATACATGCCCACACACAACCACATGCAGATAGGAGAAGTGGCAGAGCAGAGAGGCTGCCAGGTACCCGGTGCCAAGGGAGCAGTTTCGAGGTTATGTGCCTTGCTCAAGGGCACCTCGGCAGTGGCCTTGGAGGTGAACTGGCACCTCTCCAGCTACCAGCTCACTCCATATTATGTTTTGTGGTCCGATCGAGACGTGAACCAGCGACTCTTCGGTTCCAAGACCAAGTCCCGACAGACTGAGCCACTGCCGCCTTGACCTCCTATTGATTTATGTTTACTCTTATTTATTTTGTATAGCCTTTATGTATTATAGCCTCCACTGGCTTCCTGTCCATTTTAGAGTTCATTTTAAGTTTCTATGGTTTGTTTTTAAATCACTTAATGGGCTGGCCCCTCAGTACATCTCAGACCTGCTACAGGTGAACACCCCCTCCAGGGCTTTGAGGTCGGCTGATCAGCTGCTGCTAGTAGTCCCTAAAACAAGGAAAAAGACCAGGGGAGACCGAGCTCTCAGCGGTAGCCCCCAGGCTCTGGAACGACCTGCCCCCCCATTGTCGCCCACTCTTGAAGCTTTAAGTCCCGCCTAAAGACCCACCTCTTTTCCCTCGCTTACGAGTCAGTCTGAGCTACGGTATGTCACTACCTAGTTGTATGCTGTCCATAGCATTTATGTGCCTTGTATCTGTTCTTATAAGGTTCTTTATGTACTTGTAGCTCTAAGTAGGACATGAGGAAACCTTTAACAATATTGCACAATTCTTAAAGTATTCACGGTTTTATTATGAACAATCCTCTCTAATAATTCTCAGTTATATTCTTCCTGCTCTGTGTTTATCCACATCCTAAAATCAGCTGGTTTCCATTCAGGGATTATTAAAGTCAGTCAGAAATCCACCATTACAGTAATAATAGCATTATTATAGTTTTCCTTCTGCTTTGCAATACCTCTGCAATGATTCTTTTTTAAGGGGTTGGTTTCTCTTCCTGTCATGGGTTTTAAATTCCACATATTACACTAAATCGGTTTTTCAGTAAACCAAAAAACAGGTAGTTAACAATATCAAAAGTGAAACGTATGTCTTTTGCAAACTTGTTTTTAATATAAATGTAACTTTTATAAGTCAAATAGCTTTATAAGCATGTTTTTATGCTGGCAAAACACATTTACAAGTATAAAACTTCCAATTAAGAGTGAAACACTGTACTTATTATTTCACTTAATATGTTTCTCTGCTTTATTTAGGCTACTTTAACCACATGTACATGTATAAACATTACATGACATGTCACTTGTTAGACGCTTCTATCCAAATACTCAATACTGTGGGCGATCCCCACCGGAGCAATTTGGGGTGAAGAGTCTCAGGGACACAACGACATGCTGACTGTAGTGGGGTTTGAACCTGTCCGAACACACAACCCACTGCACCACACGCACCCCCTTAACATTATACATTAATCAAACTATCCGAAGAATATGTTAAAATTAGCTCCACTTTGATCGATCAACTGTAAAACCCTTAAATTGGGATTTTTAATTAACACTCTCGTAATAATTGGTTACCTGACTACTTAATTCATTATTGATGACTCAGTTACTTAAGAGAAATTAATTATAGGTTAATTAGTCGATAGATTTCAAGATTGTTTGATTATTCCATTAATTGTTTACTTTTTATTTACAGATTTTAGGCAGCGTTTAACATTTTAAACTTCTGCTTCTGAAGAAAAGATATCTGAGGACATCTGGATTATATCTGATCGTATAATAAAGGACGTTTTGAAGTGTCATGTCTGACACATATCACCCACCTTGTCTTGATAACCATCGGTTGATGCAGACGAAGACGAAGGCGATGAGCAAAGACACAGAAATACTCACAAGAATCGCCCACAGCCAGAGGTACTTGCGTAAAAGCTCCATGGACATTCTGCTGGACGCAACAACAGGAAATATTTGTTTTAAAAAATCACATTAGACGTGTTGGAAAGCTGTGAGGTCTATGTGTGAGGTTGCTGCTTTTCAGTTTACAGAACTGTGCATCGGAAAGAAACCACTTCCCCTTTTCGTGCGTTGACTAAGTCTTAAAGTTATTTTTGTGTTTACTTTTGACACTGACAAGCAAATCAGCTTTTTGAGAATCTCTAGGGAGTTTCTTTCTTGTGAAAAGGAGAGAAATGTGACAGCTGTTCTTCAGGAGATCTGAGCCTGTGCTGGACATTAACAGGCGTTTCTTAACTGTATTGTTTGGAGCGAGACAGACTTATTCATAATCTAATTGAACACAAGGACATAAAGGCTATTATTTCCTGTGTATCTGTGTACCACATATCCTCTCTTTGCAACAGCTTCCTGTCAACTCTTAATAAAAACACTGACCAATACTGCTGATACTGCATGGATAAAGTGATATTTGACATGGATGCACATTAACATGTTAAATTATGTTCTTCAAAACCAACCAAGTGATGTTTATAGTAGACGTGAGGCCAAATATAAGCTTTTAAAACGAATTCATCTTGCGTTTACATGTATTAATTGTCTATCAAATGACTTTGTATGCAAAATATTTTGACTGAACATTAACTTTGTCAGTTTGAAATAGTCAGAATGTGCCTTACCTTTTCAGAAAACAGTCTTCAAGGCTTTAAAAGTTCCTTAAACAGATCATAAAAGCGGATGGCGGGATGTGAAAATAGTCGTCTTGTGTGGTATTTGCATGACAGTTTCACATTTTCTTAGTCAATCAAAGGCTTGAAGGCTTGAAGGCTAGGATGGCATTATCCCCTCCCCTCTCGCTCCAGTGAGACTACAGCATGAGTGTGTGTGTGTGTGTGTGTGTGTGTGTGTGTGTGTGTGTGTGTGTGTGTGTGTGTGTGTGTGTGAGAGACTGACAGTGAAACAACCATATTTATAGCCATATACATCCGCTTGAAGACTCGTAGTGCAGTGTGTATGTGTATGTGAGAGATTAATCTCTGTTCTGTGATGTTAAATATATAAAAATAACATTTAAAGCAAGTTATTTTTCCATCAATGATGTCAGAGTCAGAGCCAGAGCATTTCTGTACATCCATTTCCGAGTGTCTTTATGTGTTCAGTTCCTCTTGAATCAACATAGTGTCACACTGGTGTTTGCCTCTGTGTAGGCGATTGGATTAAGACTTGTTTTTAAATTCCATTACTCACATTCATACAAAACTCTTCTTCCTTATTTGGTATTAAGTTTTCAAAAACAATTGTACTGTGTTTTACTTTAACTATTACATCTAATAATTCAAGCAGAGGCAACATTTTTATTTTGTTGAATTGTTTATAAGACATACAGAGGTGGGAGAAGTACTCAGATGTTGTACTTGAGTAAAAGCAGAAGTACTCAGATCTTGTACTTGAGTAAAAGTAGAAGTACTTAGATCTTGTACTTGAGTAAAAGCAGAAGGACTCAGATCTTGTACTTGAGTAAAAGTAGAAGTACTTAGATCTTGTACTTGAGTAAAAGTAGAATTACCCAGAGCTTGTACTTGAGTAAAAGTAGAAGTACTTAGATCTTGTACTTGAGTAAAAGTAGAAGTACTTAGATCTTGTACTTGAGTAAAAGTAGAAGTACTTAGATCTTGTACTTGAGTAAAAGTAGAAGTACTTAGATCTTGTACTTGAGTAAAAGTAGAAGTACTCAGATCTTGTACTTGAGTAAAAGTAGAAGTACTCAGATCTTGTACTTGAGTAAAAGCAGAAGGACTCAGATCTTGTACTTGAGTAAAAGTAGAAGTACTCAGATCTTGTACTTGAGTAAAAGTAGAAGTACTTAGATCTTGTACTTGAGTAAAAGTAGAAGTACTTAGATCTTGTACTTGAGTAAAAGCAGAAGGACTCAGATCTTGTACTTGAGTAAAAGTAGAAGTACTCAGATCTTGTACTTGAGTAAAAGTAGAAGTACTTAGATATTGTACTTGAGTGAAAGTAGAAGTACTTAGATTGTGTACTTGAGTAAAAGTAGAATTACCCAGAGCTTGTACTTGAGTAAAAGTAGAAGTACTCAGATCTTGTACTTGAGTAAAAGCAGAAGGACTCAGATCTTGTACTTGAGTAAAAGTAGAAGTACTCAGATGTTGTACTTGAGTAAAAGTAGAAGTACTTAGATATTGTACTTGAGTAAAAGTAGAAGTACTTAGATTGTGTACTTGAGTAAAAGATTGTGTACTTGAGTAAAAGTAGAAGTACTCAGATCTTGTACTTGAGTAAAAGTAGAAGTACTCAGATTGTGTACTTGAGTAAAAGTAGAAGTACTCAGATCTTGTACTTGAGTAAAAGTAGAAGTACTCAGATTGTGTACTTGAGTAAAAGTAGAAGTACCAGAGTGTAGGAATGCTCTGTTTCTGCAGGGTAGCTGGTGGATTTACTCCAGGTGGAACTAAAGTCTGATTTAACACTTGATTATATTTCACATCATTCATCCAGATCTGTGAAGTAACTAAAGGTATTAAATACATGTTGTCGGATAAAAATACAAAGTACCATACAATGGAAATACTCAAGTAAATTACAAGTATCTCAAAATTGTACTTCAGTACAGTACTTGATTAGTAACTTAAACTGTAAATATCGCGGGTATATGCCTTAAGTTGCTGAATCTATAAAAAGAACTGATGAAAAAGAGAGGAAGAGAGAGGAGTCACATTTAGTTTAAATGTGGAACTTGATACTCTCTACTTCTCAGAAACTGAATTCAAAGTAAATTGCTTTTATTTTGAAGGATGAGATCGGACTCACACAAGTTAGCTCAAATCAGTCAAAAGGAAATGGGCAGTTTCCTTTCAAAATAAAAGCACATACAATTGTAAATTGGTGGGAAAACAATGTTGGAGGTGAATGCAACGTTAGCGATCATAATACATGGAAACCAAAGTTTAATTCTTTGTTATGCAATTGTTTTTATAAGTATGGTTGGAGCATGAGACCCCACATGTTTAGTTTCTATAGAATAGGGAGGGATGAAACCCTCTTTAATGGTCTCACATGCAGAGCACACAGTGACAGCCTGCATTTAACCCATCCTAGTACCAGGAGTCTACTAGGAGCAGTGGGCAGCTATTGTACAGCGCCCGGGGGGGCAATGGGAGTGGGGGGAAGTTGTCTGGTGCCTTGCTCAGGGGCACCACGGCAGGGCAGGAGGTGAACTGGGACCTCTCCAAGTAGCAGTCCACACTCCATATTTAGGTTTGTTCGGGGACTTGAACCATTGAGTGTCTTTTTCATTAAATTGGTCTTTTTGTAATCAGTGTGTGTCTCTATGTGAGCATTTTGAGATGATTTTTTATTTGTTTAATCTGTTTGTATTTATATCTGGTCTGTGGTTACTTTTAAACCTCATTGTTGTTGTTTTATGCCTATCTGGGGGGTATACTACGAAGCAAGATTTTCGCTTAGCCGGCTTTCCGGTCCTACGAAGCTGGCTCCCTTTTTAGCGGGCTAGATCTCCATGGTAATTTATGCTTAGCGGCTGCTAGGGGCAGTGATATGATAAACCTGTTAATGTACGCATTCAAACACTTGTTCTGTTACCAGCTGTGTTCACCTTGCAGGTGCAGCTCTGTGGCTTTGATCCTGGATACAGTGTTTGAGTCATGGATGTTTAAAGTTTAACTTCTTCATATGTCTAATATTATAGTTGACTTTTCTTTCAGGAAGTATGACGCTGCGCTGTCAGTACGCTTCTCCATGTTTGTGATTGGTCGAATGCTCCAGATACCACCCCTTTCATGTGAACACCTAACTAGATAGGACACGGCTGGCTTGAGCGATCCACTTGATAACCCGCGTCGTAGTACCGTTTAGCGAGAGCGTTTTGGATTAGGCCAACCGGCTAACTCAAACATATCCAGGTTAGGTTGAACCAGCTTCGTAGTGCAGGCCCCTGTAGTCATTTTGTGTGGTAGCCTTTTCTATATGTTTAGTCTTTTTACATCTGTGTAGTCACTGAGCATCTCTTTGCAGGCATGTCTTCTCTCTTTTCGTACTCATTGTTAGTCGCTTTGTTATTGTTTTAGTCTCATTTAGAGATTATTTGTTTTGTTTCGTCTCAATGTCGTTATATTTGGTATATGGTTGTTGTTGTTGTTGTTTTGTGCCTCTTTTTGTAACATCTTTAATATATTCTTGTCGTTTTATGTCTTCTTGTGTTCAATTAGCATCCCTTTTCAGTCATGTTGTGTCTCTTTGTTATTGTCTTTCCTCTTTGATGTGTTGTTTGTTGTATGCAGTTGTTTCGGTGTCTCCTCAATGACAACATGGATTTTATTTTGAAAGTGTAACCGGAACACACACTCTTCACTCCCCCTTGCTAGCTTAACACTAGTTGTGATGTTAGCCTGTTTTCTTGGACACTCCTAGCGCTTTATCCCACTAAAACCCTGCTAATTGCCTCAAGCCCCCCTCAAGAAACCATGGCCGATCAGGCCTCTGGACCCCCTCTGTCGTCCCAACATGACGGTAAATGTGTTGTGTTTGTCGGGGGGTTTTATCAGGAGTTTTTAGGGGCTTGGGAGACCCGAAAACCAGCGGCCCGTTGGGGCATCTCTGACAACATTAGCATTAGCATTAGTTAGCATAATCAGGGCGACGTGTCACTGGCTGTCACTGCCCTATAATGAACCGGTAACACTACGCAGTTAGTGTTTATACAAAGATAATAACGTACACATGTTCTGGGGGTTACTAAAGCTTTATATGGCTGAATATAAGCTGTGATATTGTATCCTTATAACGTTGTTGTGTCATTTAGCTTGTTAGCTTTAAAGCTAGTCTGATGATTTAGTGTGATGTATCAGAATCCGATGTTGATACATGTATTACATGTACAACGTTACAGCAAAGGTGACAGAGTGTAAAAGACTACAAAGTAGCAAGGCTGTTAAAAATGGAGGAAAAGCACACATTGGAAATACAAATAAAGGGTCGGTACTAGCTCCTGTTAGCCTGGCCCTGTCAGTCTTTTAATATGGATCATATGGATTATACCGGGCAATTACAAAGTGCTGTGAATGGCCTGTGCACACGTTGTGGGTTGGACCATAATACAGGAGGGTATTCCGGCTGTTTCTCAAACAGGGGTCCGGGGACCACAGTGGGGCCATTCAGGGAAACTATGCTGTAGCTTTAAAGAAGCAATGTGTCAAATATGCACATAAGTCTAGTTTAAAAAAATGTAAGTTACATTTCCCGCAAGATTCAAAGAGGTGTTGGTGTTTGTTACATATGTTTATGCATTGTGGTGCAGGGATGTGTGCAATGGTGTAAAGTAAGAGACTTGTACTGTCTTGTAATACCACTTGTTCCTCTAGAAGCAATATTGAGGCACTGTCTGCACTCATAGTAAGATGAGAAAACACGCCACATCATTTGTTGTGGTCCAAATTCCAAATCTGCCATGTAAATACTTGGGCAATTATCTGACAGCATAACTTTACAATGTGTTCCTTTACATTAAATATCACACTGTCAGCAATCGGCAAAAGTGAGGATAACTGAAAAATAAAGGAACATGCTGATATGAAAGGACGGAGAAATGAAGCTGCTCCAAGGGCTTTCATCCTGTTGAAGTTACCCTGTACATCTCTATAGCTTGTTCACAGGATTAAAGGGGGGTAGGTAATTCACTTCACAAACACTTGTTGTTATATTCCATGGAATGCTCTTAACATCCCGATAGCAATGAATACATTAAATGCTTTGACAATAAATATAAAAACATATCATCTGTGGAAGCCGTGGCGCTGTAAAAAGCACGACCAATCATCTGAGCCGGCTAAAGTAACTGGACGGCCTACCTGCCTGTCAGCCTTCCATCGGGGCACAAACTTATCTCGTGCCCTCATTGGTCATGTGCGCGTTCGTATGTGTTGGAGGAGGGGCTCTGTGAGGAAGTCTGAAGGAAGGGGCAGATTTTTTTCGGCTGCGTACTTTCAAATTAGCGCACTGGAGCTGGTTTCTCCATTCGTACCTACCCTACCTTTAAGTCAAACGTGTTAGAAATGAGAAAACTGTATATTCTCGCTGCTTGCTAAATTAGATTTGCTGCAGTTGCTAAAAGAAGGTCCGTTTCCCTAAACTGACACACAATCTTTTTCTAGAAAGAACGGTAGCGGGAAGGAGGAGGAAGCTGTCATTGTTGCCACTTGAGACGCATTCCCAAAAATACAACTGTCAATGAAACTATCAAATTCAAAATGTATATGGACTGTACAGCCAGTTAGAGACACACATGTTGAGAAATCACGCAGCTAACACAATTGTGGGATGTGTTAAGAGATGCATACATAGGTTCCACTTGGCACTAAAATCACATTTTCATCCTGCAGAACACACTGGGGAAACGGAGGAAAACGACAAAATATAAAATGTTCGAGCCGCTTTTTTACAATTGAAGCAACTATTAGTAATAAGGCACTCTTTGTGTGTGAGTGTCAACACATGTTCATGCCTATTTATGAACAATTCCTTAATTTGACCCTTAGACAAAGCCCTATCCAAGACAGTGTCAGTGTGAGTGTTTAAATCACACATGCCTCATCTTTAGTAATACCATCGCTCAATACATTTCAATCAGTATTTGTAAATGGAGCAGGTTGTAAATGTTTTAGCATGGGGTAACGCAGGTCAGGAGAATGCTGTCTGTTATTGATCTGCAGAGATTGCCTGACTATAAATACTCTGAAGGTTTGAAGCTCAGGCTGCTTTTAAACCCATGGTAATGTTTTAGTAGTCGTGGAGATCTATCCCTGGGCTTAACAGTACACTCACAGAGAGACTATGTGAACATGTGTTGAGCTTCATGTGTTGCAGGAATTCCTGCTTCACAGTCCGTTCAGCTATCACATGATCCCGCTGGACTTTGATGCTTGTGTTGTAAAAGTTTCCACTCGCCGTCTGTGTTCCTGCGAGCGGAACATCGTCTATCTCCTCGCTCCGAGAGGAATACAATACAAATGTAAAACAACACTAGATCACTTGTGACTTTATTCAGAATAAGGTAGGTTTTCACACGCGATAGAAAAGTGGCGCAGTTAAACGAAAGTGGAAGAGCTTTTTGAATCCAGGTTTGAAGACTGTTGTGATTCAGTTTTGTGAAGATGAACAAGTGAACTTACACATCATTAATAATAACTAGTTAAATAGAATTTGACCAGCTGGTTTTCTATACTTTTGAATGGCCCTGAAAGTCAAAACTGTAGTGTAAAATACTCGAACAATAAGTTGACATCAAAAGACTTGTGTGTGAAGACATTCCCTCTTTTCCCTTATTAACATTTACACTGAGTTAGAAAGGGGGAATGAATAATCAACAGATGATTAATTACCGTCCTGTCTTGTTTGTGTTTTCCTCTCTGTCACCCAGAGGTGCTCCAGCAGCGAGTGGAGGCTCTGGAGCAGGAGCGAGCCGAGTTCATCAAAGTGAAGCAGCAGCTGGAGGCCGAGTTCAACCAGAAGAGAGCCAAGATCAAAGAGCTCTTCCTCTCCAAGGAAGGTAAAGACAGCACTAACATGCACGCTCACTGGAAATGTGCATACTGAACTACTCCTAATGCACAAGTAACCCTGGCTAGTATTCAGATCCTTTAATCAAACATCCTTTGATAATACTTAATTACACGTACGGGTGGTAAAGCCTGAGTCCATCCCGCAGAGTCAGGGCTTGAATTTGACACTCCATATTGTCTGATTTCTCTACGCCTTTCTTGTTGCTATCAGCTATGCTATCATATCAAGGAAATACATTTCAAAAAGATCCAGAAGCAGTTCATTTCCTGCCTTTTACAGTTTACAAAAAACACCCGAAGGATTCTTAAAAAGATCGTCCTGCTTTCCATTAGACTTCAGTCATCGTATAGTGTTAGTGAAAATGTAAGTATTTAAAGTAGAAAAATGTCCCCAGTGACTATTTTACTAATAAATATTGTGTCATTAGATTATTATAAATGATACATTAAAGGTGCGGTAGGTAATTCACTTCAGATACACTTGTTGTTATATTCCATGGAATGCTCTTAACATCCCGATAGCAATGAATACTTTAAATGCTTTGACAATAAATATAAAAACATATCATCTGTGGAAGCCGTGGCGCTGTAAAAAGCCCGACCAATCATCTGAGCCGGCTAAAGTAACTGGATGGCCTACCTGCCTGTCAGCCTTCCATCTGGGCACAAACTCATCTCGTGCCCTCATTGGTCATGTGCGCGTTCGTGTGTGTTGGAGGAGGGGCTCTGTGAGGAAGTCTGAAGGAAGGGGCAAATTGTTTGGACTGGTTTCTCCATTCTTACCTACCCTACCTTTAAAGGTGGGGTAGGTAAGTTTGGAGAAAGCAGCTCGAGTGCGCTAGAATTTGAAAATACACAACCGGAGAAAATCTGCGACTTCCTCACAGAGCCCCTCCTCCAACACACACGAACGCACACATGACCAATGAGGGCACGAGATGAGTTTGTGCCCCGATGGAAGGCTGACAGGCAGGTAGGCCATCCAGTTACTTTAGCCGGGCCGGCTCAGATGATTGGTCGTGCTTTTTACAGTACTACGGCTTCCACTGATGAGATGTTTCTATGGATTTATTGTCAAAGCATTTCAGATATTCATTGCTATCAGGATGTTAAGAGCATTCCATGGAATATAACAAGAAGTGTATCTGGAGCCGGTTTCTCAAACTTACCTACCCCACCTTTAATGTACAAATTGTAATCTATTTGATAGAAAAACTGCTTCGCTGATTGTTTGGTTTTCCACAAATGTGTAAATAGTGAGAAATGTTATTCGAGTACCCAGAGCCCTTCAAGGTCTGTACAAAAAACTGTACTTCAATACATGTCTGTTGTTACATCCCACCATAGCTAAAAACAGACCTTTATTTTGATATCCCTTTTTTAAACAATATTTAAGTGCTTTACATACATAAAACAATATATATATTAAAGGATGAAAACATACAACCAAACAGAGCAATAAGACAAGATGCAATTAAGTACAGATGATTCTCTCCCCCCCCCCCCCAGTGGAGCTGAAGAAGCAGACGTTGGTTCTGGACGGCGCTCAGGTTGAGATCAGCTCCCTGCAGGCTCAGCTGGAAGAGACTCGCTCTGACATGGAGAACATCAGGACGGTGGCCACCGTGTCGGAGAACACCAAACAGGAAGCCATCGATCAGGTCCGCAGCCAATGGCAGGAGGAGGTGGCGTCGCTGCAGGCCATCATGAAAGGTAGCTCGGAGCTCGAATGCTAATTATATGTATTTAATGTTGATATTTAAAGGTCCCCTGTCATACTGTTTTTCATCAATATATCACAGGTCTCAGATATCTACAGAGCCTGTCTCTGATTGGCTGAAACACCAAACGGATCATTGCAGCATTACCCATAATCCCCTCTGTTTCAGCCCTGTTTCCAAAGTGCTGATTCTCTGTCTGTTACTTTAGATGAAAATAAGGAGCCCCTCCCCACGCCCCTCTGAGAGACATTTGGTTACAAAGAACTCAATAGGCGCATTCACACCGCAGTACTTTTCCCACAAAGGTTCATGCGAACTTAGTTCAGTGAACTCTTTTATCGCGTTCACACCAAAAAGAGCCGGTACTAAATATAGCTCTTTTCTCACAAAAGAGCCGCTCGAAAGTCCCTGCTAGAGAGCAGGGACCTTCGAGCGGCTCTTTTGTGAGAAAAGAGCTATATTTCTGATTGGCTGGGCGGATTGCAAACCACGCCCCGTAAAACTTCCAAAAAGTTTTGTGAAGCCGCCATTTTATTATCCTCGCATTAGCATTATTAGCATTAGCATTAGCCCAGCGCAGAAACGCAGAGAGACTAACTTATGGCAACACAAAATAAAACATGGGAGCGGTGGAGATGAGGAGGTGTCGGCGTTCTGGCGATTTACTCGGAAGGCTTCAGTAGAAGCTGCTGGGAGTCCCAGCAGCTTCTACTGAAGCCAGTCCCCAACTCCGGGGACTTCCGGCCGGGGACTGTGGGCGGCAGTATCCGCCGTGAAGTTGTTTGTAGCCTGCCAGTAAACCCAAAGCAGAAGAAGAAGAAGTGAAGTCAGCGGCTTCATTTGCCTAATCCACCCCCAGGGACTTTTTCCGGTGTGAACGCGATCTGTACTTAGTTCATGCGAACTAAAGAGTTTGCATGAACCTTTGTGGGAAAAGTACTGCGGTGTGAATGCGCCTAATGGTGCTCTAGAGGAGATTCAGGTGATAAGGGGGGGGGGGGGGGTTACCTTGGCTGCTGATTGGCTAATGGTTACACAAGACAAAACATCGTTATGACATCATAAAGTGGCCAAAATCTGATCAGCTCGTTTTCAGACAGGTTTTTATAGAAATGGATCAAAAAGAGAGAAAATCTTTGTTCCTGAAACTTTCAGAGTCTCTTTCCACAGAGGGGACACATGTTGATGTAGAAGAGACATGAAGAAGAGGGGACACATGTTGATGTAGAAGAGACATGAAGAAGAGGGGACACATGTTGATGTAGAAGAGACATGGAGAAGTGGGGACACATGTTGATGTGGAAGAGACACAGAGAAGAGGGGACACATGTTGATGTAGAAGAGACATGAAGAAGAGGGGACACATGTTGACGTAGAAGAGACATGAAGAAGAGGGGACACATGTTGATGTAGAAGAGACATGAAGAAGAGGGGACACATGTTGATGTAGAAGAGACATGAAGAAGAGGGGACACATGTTGATGTAGAAGAGACATGGAGAAGAGGGGACACATGTTGATGTAGAAGAGACATGGAGAAGTGGGGACACATGTTGATGTGGAAGAGACACAGAGAAGAGGGGACACATGTTGATGTAGAAGAGACATGAAGAAGAGGGGACACATGTTGATGTAGAAGAGACATGGAGAAGTGGGGACACATGTTGATGTGGAAGAGACACGGAGAAGAGGGGACACATGTTGATGTAGAAGAGACATGAAGAAGAGGGGACACATGTTGACGTAGAAGAGACATGAAGAAGAGGGGACACATGTTGATGTAGAAGAGACATGAAGAAGAGGGGACACATGTTGATGTAGAAGAGACATGAAGAAGAGGGGACACATGTTGATGTAGAAGAGACATGAAGAAGAGGGGACACATGTTGACGTAGAAGAGACATGAAGAAGAGGGGACACATGTTGATGTAGAGGAGACATGAAGAAGAGGGGACACATGTTGATGTAGAAGAGACATGAAGAAGAGGGGACACATGTTGATGTAGAAGAGACATGAAGAAGAGGGGACACATGTTGATGTAGGAGAGACATGAAGAAGAGGGGACACATGTTGATGTAGAGGAGACATGAAGAAGAGGGGACACATGTTGATGTAGAAGAGACATGGAGAAGAGGATTTTGCACAATAGGTGACCTTTAACACACCAAGTATTGTAAATGTGCTGTGGGACTTAGCTTTAAACTAAGTAGGACAGTAGGACAGTAGGACAGTAGGACAGTAGGACAGTAGGACTCATGCAGCCTGTGTTTAGGGGCCAAACTCAGAATACTGTATTTATCCCGGAGGAATATTTGGTAGTGTAACTGTTGCTCTAAATAAACATACAATTAATCAGTGGATCATGACAGGAAACCACCCTCTAATATGTGAAGTGTTGCTGCTTTATGTATTTCTTTTGTTTTGTAAACTGATTATCTCGCGTCCTAAAACCCGGAAGTAAGTTAGCATGTTACCACTTCCGGTTCCTTCAACAAAAGCAATGGGATCTCTCCAAAGGATTTAGGAGAATAGCTGAAACAAGGTCTGTGGTTGAGACACATTGAAGAGACGGTTCACGTTTTGTTCTACATTAAATCCATCAGCAGTGACCCCACTGGTGATTTCTGAAGAGTTGACGTGTCTGAAAAACGATGGTTGTTACCAAGTGGCTGAATAGGACTACAGAAGTCGTGGAGGCCGTTGTACGTCATTACGCCGAACACGTGAACACTCCTCTAAGTTAGTTAGCCCTGTTCTGCTTGAAAGCAAGTCCTCCTGCAAACTGTTCAAACAAACGCTTCAACTTGTTCCATTTAGAATCTGTAGTTTGAATATGGATCTGAAGTTGGCGTGACGTTGAAGCAGCGACCCTGCTGTAGTTCCTTTATAGCATAACGTTAGCATTTTGCTTCTGGCGACTAGATTTATGATTTGAAAATGATAAAAGTAGGGTAGACATGTGGAGATTATCCGGCTGAACAAAACGTGATCCGTCTCTTCAATGTGTTTCAACCACAGACCTGATTTCCAGCTATTTTCTAAACCCTATGGAGAAATAGCATTGCGTTTTACCGAAGGAATTTACTTCCGGGTTTTAGGATGCGTCACTGCGGCACTCTATAAGAGAAAATGAAGATATCTTGGGATAAAGAGATAAAAACAACGCGATATCTGGTTTTCCTTTTAGATAGAATAGATATAATCCTTTATTGTGAGGACCCCAGGAAGAATAGCTAATGCTCATGCTAGTGCTAATGGGGATCCTAATAAAGACATGGTCATTATACAGGTACAATGAGATGAGTAGAGCTAGTCCTTTTTTTAAGGTGCCATCAAAAATACGCAGATAAAGTTAAAGTGCAGGAATATATCGGGTTCAGGTATTTAAATATGTTTTGATGGCAGAATGATATTATTTAGTTGAATGTACTGCTTCCTCCCTGTGGTTTGGTCAGACACAATAACTGAGTACGAGGTCCAGTTCCACCATCGCCTGGAGCAGGAGCGCTCCCAGTGGAACCAGTACAGAGAGTCTTTGGAGAGAGAGCTGGGGGAGCTGAGACGCCGCCTCACCGAGGGCCAGGAGGAGGAGAATCTGGAGGACGCCATGAAAAAAGTAGGTGCTGATTTATGTCCTACTTTAGGAGTGTACATGCATCGTGTCCTCTGTCTACTGCTGCCGGATTGACACACACACACACACACACACACACACACACACAGCTACTTAAAAAGAAACAAGACCTTTTTAGTTATTGTTATGTAGAACTCCTCCGCCAACAGATTGAAAGATTGGTTTGACCGATGTTTATTTCAATCTTTCCATTTTCCTTTTCTGATTTAAATCCCTTGTGTTTTGATAAAATGTTTGTTTCTGTAAATAATTGTTGCAGCTGTAACAAGAAAGAAAGCATATTCAACAATGGTTTGTTTGTAGCTGCACATCAGTTTAATTATCTAAAGGAAGCTGTAAAATGCCCTGTGCTTCACTGCTGCTCAATTAATACTATTTTAATCACAATTACGATTTTGGCTTGCAACGATTAGGAAAACAACATAATCTAAATAAAACGATAATTTTTCAGTAGAATTAAACTTAACAATGTAATAAAACGATTATTTCTTTATTAGTTAAAAAAAGTATTATTATTTTGTATTGGTTTTTCAGTTGAATTAAACTTAAAGTTCAGGGTAATCAACTGTTAAAAACATACTATTCACATTTTTATTTTCTATAAATGGAGGTTTTCAAAGTAAATGGGTAATCCATTTTAATAATTGTGATATCAATTATTGACCCAAATAATCGAGATTATGATTTTTGCCATAATCGAGCAGCCCTACTGCTGGATTGACAAAAACATCAATAAAACCATGAATCAAATCCAGTTCAAAGGGCTTGACAAGGGATTTACAAAATCTCACTTAAAGGTGGGGTAGGTAAGTTTGAGAAACCGGCTCGAGATACACGTGTTGTTATATTCCATGGAATGCTCTTAACATCCCGATAGCAATGAATATCTGAAATGCTTTGACAATAAATCCATAAAGAAATATCATCAGTGGAAGCCGTGGCGCTGTAAAAAGCACGACCAATCATCTGAGCCGGCTAAAGTAACTGGATGGCCTACCTGCCTGTCAGCCTTCCATCTGGGCACACACTTATCTCGTGCCCTCGTTGGTCATGTGTGCGTTCCTGTGTGTTGGAGGAGGGGCTCTGTGAGGAAGTGGCAGATTTCTTCCGGCTGTGTGTTTTCAAACTCTAGCGCACTCGAGCTGGTTTCTCCAAAATGACCGACCCCGCCTTTTAAAGGGAGTAAAAAAAGCTCCTAATAATGAACAGAAAAAATGAGAAGATTTTCCGAATAACCGGCGGTTTCAGTAGCGAATTGTTGCAGCTGTAACAAAAAATGGTTTGTTTGTACATCTCTTAAATGATGTGTCCGATTCCTCTGAAGGCCCAGGAGGATGCAGAGAAGCTGCGTTCAGTGGTGATGCCGTTGGAGAAGGAGATCGCAGCGCTGAAATCTTCAGCCGAGGAGCGGGCGAAGGAGCTGGAGGCCTCTAAGGTTAACAACACTCCTTTTTTGGTGATTACTGGTTCACCATTACACTGTGTTGCTTACCCCCATTCTCCAGAAGCCTCTTACGGTACAGCTACCACAGGGGAACAGACACTACTCAATACGCAGATGAGTTGACGAGTTGCACATTCATGAAAGAAGTTTGTGTTTTTCATGTACTTCTGTCTTTTTCAGGTCAAAGAGCTCAATCATGTTCTGGAGGCGGAGAAGTCGTGTCGTACGGACCTGGAGATGTACGTCGCCGTGTTGAACACTCAGAAGTCTGTGTTGCAGGAAGACGCAGAGAAACTACGGAAAGAGCTCCACGAAGGTACGCAGTTATAGTATGGAATGAGATGTCTGCACAGGCTCCTTAGAGGGGAAGACTTCAGAGAAAGCAGCTATTAACATGTAGTGGTCTTTTCATTTCTCTAATGTGCTGCTGCAACGCAGACATTCCCCAAATTGGGATCACTAAAGTACTTCTTATCTTATTTTTAATCTGATATCCTTCGTCATTTAGTTTAAGGATTATTACAGGATTTCATTTTTCAATAAGAGTGTGTGTTGCTGTTTAATCAGAGATGGGAAGTATCCAAGTGCATGCATGGCCTGTACTTGTAATGGAGTATTTCTACATGAATATAGTACTTTTACATTATAGTGTAGTCTCTCTTTTTCATTTTGTAGGACTTTGCATGTGGAACTTTAACTTGCAATGGACTATTTCTACATTATAGTAGTTTCTCTTTTACTGAAAAAGCATTTGGATGCATGACTTTGAACTGTAGTGGAGTTGTTGTACTCCATAGTAGTGGCCTACTCTTAAATGATTCCTCCACCACTGTCTCTCAGGATACTTTCTAAATCTCTCTCTCTCTCTCTCTCTCTCTCTCTCTCTCTCTCTCTCTCTCTCTCTCTCTCTCTCTCTCTCTCTCTCTCTCTCTCTCTCTTGTTGTTTTTCAGTGTGTCACAAGCTGGAGTTGGAGCGGCAGCAGCACAACCAGCTGAAGCACACGTGGCAGCGAGCGAACGACCAGTTCCTCGAGTCTCAGCGCCTCCTGATGAGAGACATGCAGCGGATCGAGAACGTTCTGTCCTCAGAACAACTGCGTCAGGTGGAGGAGATGAGGAAGAAAGACCAGGTACACAAACGCATGCACACACACACCTACACACACACACACACACCTCATCATCATTGGACCTGTTTGGTGGTTACTCTCTCCTTCCTGAGTCTGCGCTTGTCTTGTGCAGCATGGCAGAGGTCATCATTGTATAGTGCAGCACCCTCACGGACAAGGTTTCTCCAGGTCGCCCTGTCTGTTGCCATGGCTTCCCAAGCTTTTAGGTCTAGGTGGCACTTCTTTAGGTTTGTTTTTATGTTATCTTTGTACCTCTTCTTTTGGCCTCCAGGGGCCCGTTTCCCTTTAGCAAGCTGGGAATAAAGGACTTGTTTTGGGAGGCGAGAGTCAGGCATGCGGATAACATGTCCAGTCCATCTGAGCTGGTTTTGGGCAATGGTGGCAGGGGCCCTTGAGCAAAGAGGGCCCTCAGTGACAAGATGATACATTGTTTTAAATGACATTCACTCTTCACCATAAATAACACAGCTTTTCTAAAGGGTCAAATTAATATATTTTCTAAACCGTCTCTGTACTGTAGGTCTCACTCAAGCCCCCAGGAAGTGCGCCGGACTCTGATGAGAATATTCGTTGTGGCCAAACGGCAGTACTACACATCCGTTAGGTTGCTGGGCCCGGAAACACTTTATCCCATTGATTTACATATTGATTTTTTTATTGATTTTTGGATAATTTTTTTTAAACTACCCAGTATGAACGTTTGTATCGCCCTCATTAAAAACATTCGGTCCTCAAGTTGTAAAATGTGCTAATAACATTATTCTGAGAGTTATTTTCTTTATATTTTGACCTTATCACAGAAATCCTTTCATAGATTTGTTAAGGCACATTATACTAAATCTAAACATCATGCATTTTAATTGTGAATGAGCATTTGTCATTTAAAGGTGATGTGGCTTCTTGTTATTTACTTTATTTCAAGTAGCAGGTCATGATACATGTCCTTACTCATCTGTCATCTGTCATTTTGATTGTACACTTCAACAAGCTTATGAACAGATAATATAATGCACTCCAGTTCAACACCACTGCAACTGATCCCTCAATAACACAAATATAGATAAATGAATACCTCTCTGAACGTATTGATCCAATTTGAACCTTATTATCTTTGAAAAAGTACAATTTATGGCTAAGTATTACTGTGTTGCATTGTTTTTCTCACTTAAAGAGCAACTTGCAGGCTGTGCGAGGTGCACCCACCCCCCTGCAGCACATACTCTCTCCAGAGGCTGCCATTTCCCACACAAGCGCCTATCAAACAAAACGTTTATCAGGAAACCGTATTACATCCCCCCCCCCCCTTCGCTCCTCTCTCTCTCCCCTTCGCTCCTCTCTCCCCCCCCTCCGGTACACAGCGCCGTAAGACGTAGTGTGGAGTTGCATTAGGTAACGCGAGATACGGCTGATACTTGTGCATTAGTTTCTGTTATGGATCAGTATCAACAGTCCTGCCAGTAACGTTACTATATCATCAATACTACTTTAGTTATAGCCTGATATATGATAGCTAACTTTAAGATGTTGTGATGTGACCGACGTTTGCTAACATTAACTGTAGCTAACGCCGGTCACTCACCAAGACAGCTGCCCTGTTCTCCACTGGTTCTCCTCACACCACAGCTCCATTTCTCTCTGATGGCCGTTAATTCTTCTAATCCTTGACTGCTCCTGGTCTGTTGGACGCCTAGCAGGCTCATAATTATAATTATAATCATATGCATTCGAATATACATTTTCAACCTCTTCTGGGTCAAAACTAGCATTGTGATCCATGTTTATTAACACGTTAGACCGGCCGCTCTCCCCCATGTGACGTCACACGCGGGAGGTCTTTTTTTAAGCGGAAGTAAAAATGTCTTACAAAAACAACGCCAGATGTCACTGTAGTGTATATTTAAAAAAGATCTAGTGTATACATCATTTTCCTGCACATTTATTCACTGGGGGCTCTAACCTGCAAGTTGCTCTTTCAACCTAATAATAAAGTGGAGAAAACGTAATATATGGGACATTTTTAGGCATAGATTTGTTAAGGCACATTATACTAAATCTAAAAATCATTCATTTTCATTATGAATGTGCATTTGTCATTTCAAGGTGATGTGGACTTCTTGTTATTTACTTTATTTCAAGTTGCAGGTCATGATAAATGTCCTTACTCATCTGTCATCTGTCATTTTGATTGTACACAAGCTTATACAAACAGATAATATCCAGTCATACACCAGTGCAAACTACCGCCTCAATAATACACATATAGTGAAATGAATACATCTCTGATGGTATGGATCAAAATGGAACCTTATTATCTTTGAAAAAGTACAATGTATGGCTAAGTATTACTGTGTTGCATTGTTTTCCTCACTTTCAGCTAATAATAAAGTGGAGAAAATGTAATATATGGAACATTTTCATGTCATATTTGTGATAAAAACCCATTTTTACTCTGCATGTCAGGAGGAGGATGAGAAGGAGAGGCTGAGCCAGGTGAACGATCTGCAGGAGGAAGATTTTGGAGACAACACGGAGCCTCTGGAGGATTTACTCCTCGGGCTGAGCGTCGGAGAGGTAGGAAACATCACGTAATGAGATACGTCCCTCAGAGAACAGAGAGCCATTATCGTCTCACGTCAGATTATATTCCCTCTCTCTGGAAACTCGAGCTGCACACAGACAACACTTTAGTCCTCCTGTTAGTCCTCCTGCTCCTCACATGGAGAGAAGCATCTTGGTGTGGAAGACATATACAGCAGGGAGGATTTGAAACATGTTTTTGTGACTTTGAACTAGGGCTGCTCAATTAATTTTTTATTTTATTGAATTGAACCGAAAAGTGTTTTGATAAAATGCTTGTTTCTGTAAATAATTGTTGCAGCTGTAACAAGAAAGAAAGCATATATAACAATGGTTTGTTTGTAGCTGCACATCAGTTTAATTATCTAAAGGAAGCTGTAAAATGCCCTGTGCTTCACTGCTGGATAGGGCTGCTCAATTAATTTAATTGGTTTTTCAGTTGAATTAAACTTAAAGTTCAGGGTAATCAACTGTTAAAAACATACTGTTCAAATAAATTGATGTTTTGGTAAGTAAATGGATAATCGTTTTTAATAATCGTGATATCAATATATAATTTTTTTATTTTGGGAGGGGTGCCTTACATATGATCAAATGGAATAATTCAATGTATACGACAGTGCCATAGCTAAGTGTGTTAGGTCTAAAGGTGTGTGTTGCTCCGCTCACCGGTCCCTCACAGCGGGCAGAGCAGCAGCTGATCTCTCTCTCGCGTCCGGTTACACTTCACTCGTGTTTATATCCAAATCCATCAGACCTAGTGAGTTCGAGCTAATGGTATGGCTGCTGCCCCTCCCTACACGCAGATCACGCAGACTCAAACCTCATCTTATGCTCAAATTCCAGCTTCTTCTTCTTTCGTGTAACGTTAGAGGTCCAACTCGGTGTCGTGTAGCCATGCCCGCATCTCTGGTCCTAGGTCGAAGAGGCTGGCTTCCGAGGGTGGTCTATATAAGGGGCAGATGGTTATTATATGGACAGCGGTCTGCTCAGGGTCACCGCACTCGCATGCCGCACTGTCCGCCAAGCCCCACGTCTTCATCGATGTTTTAAAGCGACCGACCCCAGTTCGTAGACGGTTCAGAGTGGTCCACTGCCGGCGCAGTAGGTCGTCTCCTCCAATGGCGCCATCTCCTGGGTCCCAGATGTAACGGTGGATTCGGGAGGGCCCGGCTGACTCCCACTCCTGCTTTCAAGCGGCTGCCAACCATGCGTCTCTGGAGATGTCCTCAGAGGTGGAGTTGAGCATCTCTGCTTTGTTGTAGGGGTGGCGGGACTTGAGTCTGCTTGGAGGTGCTGGTGTTAATGTGGTGTTGTGCAGGATGTGCCAGTCATACTTTTGTGCCTTCCTGGCCAGGGCGAGGGTGGTAGCCTCCCGTCGGAGGCCGGCCGGTGCTATTCCAGCGAGGACTGGCAAGAGGGACACAGGGGTAGGCTTTAAGCATCCAGTTATTATTCGGAGGGAGGTATTGATAGCCACGTCGACCTTTCTCGCATGAGGGCTTCTGCTCCAGACTGGGGCGCAGTATTCCGCTACAGAGAAGACCAGGGCTTGAGTGGATATTCGCAGCGTCTTAGCGGAGGCTCCCCAGGTTGTTCCAGCGAGGCGGCGGATCAGCGCGACCCTGGATGTCACCTTGACTTCTTCCAGGTGTTTTTTAAAGGATAATGTCCGATCCAGACGCACTCCAAGATACTTCGGGGCTTGCTGGACCTCCAGACATTTGTTGTCGACGCGAACCTCAAGTTCCCTCCTGGCTTCTCTGGTGCTAAGGTGGTATGCCAGCTGAGAGGGAGTTTATGGTTTTTGCAATAATCGAGCAGCCCTACTTTGAACTCTACTGAACCTTGGTTGGAAAAGGGCTACTTGTACTTTACCCGACTCCTTTCTTACCATGCCACTTTCTCCTTTACTCTACTTTATTTCAGAGTAAAATATTGTTTTTTGTATATTTGTTTTTACCCTACTTGACATATTTGACACCTTTTTAGTTACTTTAAAAAGTGAGATTGTGCTTTTTGCAGAATGATTAACTCCAAAAAGAGATTTATAAGTAGAAAAGTAAAATATATAATAATACATTTTATTTCAAAGCGCTTTTCCAGGTGCTCAAAGACGCTTTACAGTGGTTTGATAAAACATGATAAAATAGAATAAAGAATAGAAATAAATAATATATAAATATTAAAACAGCAACACAGCATTCACAAATTAAAAGCCAGTCTGAAGAGGTGTGTTGTGAAAGTGGGGGGGTCATGAGCATTATTATCATATATCAAAAGCTGGATGATTGCACTCATTGGATTGAATAGCAGCAGCTAAAGGAAGTATAAACTCCGGCGCTGTATGATAGCTGCTCCTGGTACTCAGCTGGGTGAAAAGCAGAGGTCCAATTTCACTGTGTGTGCTGTGTGCATGTATGTGTGACCTTTAAAGGTCACCTATTATGCAAAATCCACTTCTCCATGTCTCTTCTACATCAACATGTGTCCCCTCTTCTTCATGTCTCTTCTACATCAACATGTGTCCCCTCTTCTTCATGTCTCTTGTACATCAACATGTGTCCCCTCTTCTTCATGTCTCTTCTACATCAACATGTGTCCCCTCTTCTTCATGTTTCTTCTACATCAACATGTGTCCCCTCTTCTTCATGTCTCTTCTACATCAACATGTGTCCCCTCTTCTTCATGTTTCTTCTACATCAACATGTGTCCCCTCTTCTTCATGTCTCTTCTACATCAACATGTGTCCCCTCTTCTTCATGTCTCTTCTACATCAACATGTGTCCCCTCTTCTTCATGTCTCTTGTACATCAACATGTGTCCCCTCTTCTTCATGTCTCTTGTACATCAACATGTGTCCCCTCTTCTTCATGTCTCTTCTACATCAACATGTGTCCCCTCTTCTTCATGTTTCTTCTACATCAACATGTGTCCCCTCTTCTTCATGTCTCTTCTACATCAACATGTGTCCCCTCTTCTTCATGTCTCTTCTACATCAACATGTGTCCCCTCTTCTTCATGTTTCTTCTACATCAACATGTGTCCCCTCTTCTTCATGTCTCTTCTACATCAACATGTGTCCCCTCCTCTTCATGTCTCTTCTACATCAACATGTGTCCCCTCTTCTTCATGTCTCTTCTACATCAACATGTGTCCCCTCTTCTTCATCTCTCTTCTACATCAACATGTGTCCCCTCTTCTTCATGTCTCTTCTACATCAACATGTGTCCCCTCTTCTTCATGTCTCTTCTACATCAACATGTGTCCCCTCTTCTTCATGTCTCTTCTACATCAACATGTGTCCCCTCTTCTTCATGTCTCTTCTACGTCAACATGTGTTCCCTCTTCTTCATGTCTCTTCTACATCAACATGTGTCCCCTCTTCTTCATGTCTCTTCTACATCAACATGTGTCCCCTCTTCTTCATGTCTCTTCTACATCAACATGTGTCCCCTCTTCTTCATGTCTCTTCTACATCAACATGTGTCCCCTCTTCTTCATGTCTCTTCTACATCAACATGTGTCCCCTCTTCTTCATGTCTCTTCTACATTAACATGTGTCCCCTCTTCTTCATGTCTCTTCTACGTCAACATGTGTCCCCTCTGTGGAAAGAGACTCTCAAAGATTCTCTCTCTTTTTGATCCATTTCTATAAAAACCTGTCTGAAAATGAGCTGATCAGATTTTGGCCACTTAATGATGTCATAACGATGTTTTGTCTTTGTGTAGCCAATCAGCAACAAGGTACCCCCCCCCCCCCCTTATCACCTGAATCTCCTCTAGAGCACCATTGAGTTCTTTGTAACCAAATGTCTCTCAGAGGGGCGTGGGGAGGGGCTCCTTATTTTCATCTAAAGTAACAGACAGAGAATCAGCACTTTGGAAACAGGGCTGAAACAGAGGGGATTATGGGTAATGCTGCAATGATCTGTTTGGTGTTTCAGCCAATCAGAGACAGGCTCTGTATATATCTGAGACCTGTGATATATTGATGAAAAAGAGTATAACAGGGGACCTTTTTAAAGAGGGTTTCATCCTCCAAATCTATCTATCTATGAAAGTAAACTGTAAGAACATATTTACTCTTTCTCTTCCAGCCTAACCTCAGCACCCACGGCTCCCTGCACTCTTTAGACACTGACGTGGTGGCAGGCTGCCTCCTGGACCCCTATAAGGAGAATCTGAGGAGAGTTCAGTCCACAGACAGCCTGGGGTCCTCTCTCTCCGTGCAGCAGGGCCTCGGGGGACACAACCACAAAGCCAAGTCAGCCAGCAACCTGGACGAGTCTGACTTCGGACCCCTGGTGGGGGCGGACTGCGGGGCCACGGACAGCAGCTTTGGGGACACGTTGTCCATCAGCTCCATGAAGCTGACGGCCAGCCACTTCCTGCTCACTAAAGACCAGGAGAAAGCCATCAAGGCGATGACTCCGGAGCAGGAGGAGACGGCGTCGCTGCTCTCCAGCATCTCCCACGCCCCCGACAACGCTTATCTGCCGCCGGGGGGGTACAGGCTCGTCAGCGACAGCGAGTGGAACCTCCTGCAACAAGAGGTGGGTGTGTTTCACTCTGTATTTAGATCTATTGTTGGGAGAAGACAGACATTTCACTTAGGCGATATACCTCACCTCTATAAGTGGCTCAGCCCTTCGTATATCTTTCTGTATGTGGCCCTCGGTGAAAAAAGTGTTGACACCCCTGATCTAAATAAATCGTCAAAATGCCAGACCCAAGATTTATTTTACACTACTAGATAATTATTGTTAAAATTGTTTCATGGTGTGTTTGCTGCAGCAAGAGGTGGGTTAACGAGGATGAGTTTAAGGCCCCATTTACACCGTGACGCAAACCATATAAAAAAAGTCTTCCCTTCACACGAGAACGCTCGACCCGCTGGAGACGCTGTAGTACATATGCCGGGCCTGTAAGTGGCGCTGTACTTCCGCCACAAAATACACCAAAAGCAGCGAAAAATACCTCCCAAGCATGGTTGCCATGGTTGCCTGGTTGCCCTTCGCCGGTCAACATGTCCGTTAAAGTTGAAATGTTCAAGACAAAATTAGAAAAGTGCCGTTCAAAGGTCTTCTTTGTTATTTATTGAGCTTTAAAACTAATTGATAACGACTCTATATAATAATATAAGAATAATAAACGGAGCCTCTCTTTTCCTCCCCCTCTCCTGACAGCCCGTCAGTATCCGTCTCATGCAGCTGGCTGATCCAGTAATGAGTGACCCGACAGTAAAAATAAACATATAACTAGTTTAAGTAGTTTGAGAGGTAATTAAAATAGCTAAGGGGGATGATCTAATTTGAAGTGTGTGTTTTGCTCCGCTCATCGCTCCATCACGGCGGGCGGAGCTGCAGGTGATCATGCAGAGCTGCGTGTCTCCGTCAGCAGCAGCTGATCTCTGATCTGTCTCTCCTGTCCGTTTAGACTTCACTCGCGTTTATGTCCACATCGATCAAATCTAGCTGGAGGCTCCTGCTGCTCTGCGAGACACCGGGACCTGACTTGAAACACTCGGTTGTTGTTGTTGTTGGCGAAACACATCAGCAATGACGCGGGTGACACGGGGGTGAGCAGGAGAGGTGGGGAGAGGCGGGGCTATGGCGTATCAGGCGTACACACGGAGCCGTTTGCCCCCCCAGAGCGTTCTGTCGGCAGATCTACCCACCTTGGGACCCGTTATCGTTTGAGGGGTCCGTTTCCGCGGTTCCGTCACGGCCTCGTGTGAACGAACCGTACTCTATACGATAGAAAAAAGTAGCAGATACAACCGAACCGTCTCCATGTAAACGGGGTCTAATAGATAAGATAAGAAAGGACTTTATTTATCCCGAAGGAAATTGTTGTGCCAGAGTTACAAAAATACAATAAACACAGCAGCATGAGAGAGAGAGTTTGAATGACTCTTTCACATAACCAGATAGGTATTTTTAAAGTTGTTTCAGGGTGTGTTTGTGGTCACCAGGTGAAAAATGCTGGCAGGCAGCTTGGCAGACGCTGTGACATGTGCTCCAACTACGAGAAGCAGCTGCAGGCCATCCAGGGACAAGAGGCCGACACTCGAGACCAGGTTTGTGTCTTTACTGTCTCCGTATGTCTTTTATTTACTACTAGAAAATACAACCAGGGATGGAGCTTTGTGATGTGTGGATTTCAGCAAAGAGACAGTGTGAACATCTGTTTAAAAGATAGACTACACACAGCTGCATTCAACCTTTAAACATATACAAACAAACAAGATATATTACATTTTGCTGATGCTTTGTAACTCGATGAACGTGATTTTCCGTCTTCGTGTCCCGCAGGTGAAGAAGCTGCAGGTGATGCTGCGTCAGGCCAACGATCATCTGGAGAGAACGATGACGGAGAAACAGACTCTGGAAGACTCGGTCAAAGTAGGCAACGAGGAAACTGCTGCTAAGGTTTGGACATATTATGATGATGATGATGATGATGATGATGACCCTCCCGGAGCCGTTTTAAATCAACTTTAGGAGTAAGCGAGCGCGCAGAGACCCAGAGATACTTACTTTGATCTGATTTAAAACATTAATTTTGGATTTTTTTAAATACTTGGCAATTATTTTACTTCTCCAATTCATCTGAGAGGCAACTATTGTTCTTGTTTCCTCCACTCCATATATGTAATGTTAGAGCTGCATAATGAGTACTTTAAGTATATTTTGATGCCAATATTTAGTATTTTCATTTGTATTTTAACATGTGTATGCATTTGAACACTTGTTACCTAAGAACAAGACTTCTTTTACCTCTGAGTATTTCTATCTTTAATCTCAGACACGTTTTTATTGTGTTACAATAATGAACCGACAAACAATATGAAAGCAGACAGGGTCACCCTGGGTAAAAAGAAATGTTTACTATGTTGTAGAAAATATTATACATAATATACATACATACAATGTGTACTTGCACACAGATCTATACAATCGTATACACATGTATCTCCTTAGATGCTCCAACAGTATATGCATACGTGTATCAGGGTTTCCGTTAGCCGGTATTTACCGGTTTTTAGCTGGTCAAATTGAATAAAAACCGGTAAATTCAAAACCTGTCGGTCAAAATGTCCGATGCTCCGATTGATTGGCCGCCTGATCATTATCGGCCGATATTCACTCTTAATAGCCGGACATATACATATTTAGCGTGTAGGGCTAACAAAGGCAGGGTTACATCACACTATCAGGGTCTTTGGGCCACCTTTTAAAGTCTAGGTCTATGAGTCTTCCATTTACAAATGAAGTTCGGTTTATTTGGTCTTACTACAGGGTTAAGTAATGAAACTCCATGACATTTATGAGAGGGACTGCTCGAAAGTAAGATATTTGGGATATCCGTCGTAGCCAGGGTTTACGATTAGTTTTTGGGTGATTTGTACTGAGGAACAAGTATCACATCACCGACGGGTGGAAAATAGTGTTTTGGTAACACGGGGTGTTCAGGTAACACTTAAAGACTTTGTTATGGAACGCAAAGCAGAGTAGGGGGCTAGCACACCCTCCTGAGGGTCCGATTGTGGATGTCATGCGAGCAAATCATGGTGAAAACAGTCTAAATTAAATATATGGACGGAAATGTTCAGATTTCCAAAGGGAGGTTCTTTGAGTAAATTAAGAATCAAGAACCGAAAGAATTGAACTGTTCATATCTTAGACTGCACTGTAACTTTTAATGTTTATTTTATTAGATTTATTTTTAATGACTGATTTTAAATGCCATTTTCTTAATGTCTTTCATTTTTGTAAAGCACCTTGAATTGCCTGGTGCTGAAAGGTGCTATATAAATAAACTTGCCTTGCCTTGCCTTAAGTAACGCACATCTTCAAAACACAGCAAGTAGGTAATAGGACATGTCAGACCTTTTTTAATGTATTTGAACAAGACTTCTTCCACCTCTGAGTATTGCTATCTTTGATCCCAGACCTTTTTAAAGCCCTTTTCTTATTTTAGCGATGTTATTGTCTGTGTTGTAGGCGTCCGCCCTCATGCAGCGGGTGCAGGATTCGGAGACGTTGCTGTGCGCGCTGCAGCAGGCCTTCAGTGACGCTAAGAGGAACACACAGCAGCAGATGGTGAGCAGCGTCTTCTCCCCGCCTCGTCGTTGCTTGTTCTCGCCAGCTGTGTTTGGATCTCCAGTTCCTCCCTAATGTCAGTCTGATAATGTTGGCGAGGCTGAAGCTCTTATGAAAAGCATATCAGGTTTTTGTTTTGACAACAGGCTCCTGCGCTGTTATCTCACATGCAGCCAGACTCATCTGAAGTTAGTGGTTTGGATTTACTTTTCTCTGTTGCTTCTTATCTCACAGGTAGAAGGTTGTTGGAGGAGATTCCTTGACAAACTGTCCAAACATTGCTCATTAACCACAACAGAAATGATCAAATGTATTCACTGATAAAAAAAGTTCTGGTAAACACTACATTTCAAACACTGACTTTTTAATACATTGTGAAAATGGCAACCATATATTCTAAATACTCATTTTAAAACACAGATTTACAGTAAAGCCAATGTTAGGGCTGACCGCTAAGTTGACCAATTAGTTGCTTCATTAGCCGATAGACCTTTTTCATGCTTTTTCCATGATGAATAACTCATTTCCAGGGTACTTGTAAGTGCATGAGTTAAACACAACATTCACAGTGGTGCTTTTCATAATTTTTTTTGTCGGGGAAAACAAGATTATAAATAAATTGTTAGGATTAAAGTTTGATAAAGTGCCATAAATGTATATATATGATTAATTGCCATATGTGTTGCTAGGTAAACTAAGTATAAACAAAAGAATGCATTGAGAAAATACCCATAAATAATTATATCAAACACAGAAAATCTTAACATTTTAGACGCATATCACAAAATATATAAGTCATCCATGTTGTCTTTTAGATGTTCTCTCTATTGGAGGGAGATAGACAACATATTGACTTTTTGGGGAGAGATTGAACTGTTCCTCCCTACCACACATATTTCCTCTAGGCTACGGGATTTAATCACTTACAAAGATTACGTTTAATAAACCCAAACATTCGCTCCTCCCCCACGACAAATCCTACAGATTGACTTTCTGTAAACCACTGAAGAAAAATGCCATATGCACGGCTAAGTAAAGTAAGTGCACTTATTATTTCTAGCCCATCATTGTGAGGGAAAAACAGGAAGGAAGGAAGTGAGAAACATTCTCAATAATGAATGTGCAGCTGCAGCGGGATCTCTAATCCTGTGCAGACAAACGCTCCTGCCAGAAAACACGAGACCTTCCTGCTGCTGCATGTGGCTCTGATTTAAAAACCTTAATACTGTCATGCATCGAGTCACAACGTTACACCCAATCCAACTTCATTTATAGCACATTCAAAAACAACAGAGTTGACCAAAGTGCTGTACATCAATACATATATAAAAAAAGCATATACCGGTACATACATTTAGTCAAAGACCGATAGGGCAAAAAGCACGAGACCATAAAACCGTACTTATAGCCACAGACTGGGTGTTTCTCAATGTCGAGGAAGGCTGCTCCAGAGCCACTATTTCAAGGATGCTACGTCATCGAGTCCCGCCGAAGCACTGTTCCAATGTCCAGCATACTTGGAATTCTTCCGAGGCCGGCGTCCTTCGTTGCGGGAAATTTCGAGGCTGCACATGTGTATCCTCCGCGGTCTTAAAATCCCCACAATGCTTTGCGCGCGGACCACTTTCAAATTGCGCTCCATTTAAGGCGGGGCCTCGCGTATGACGCACACCCGTTAGCCTGTTCCATCGTTCTTCGAGGCTAGGAAGGATTCTTGCCTCGCTTCTGAAGGACCTGACTTGGAGGAACATGTGCTACCAAGGAAGCGTCCTCGACATTGAGAAACACCCTGAAAGCCCTCGTACACGATGTAAACACATTTTAAAACACAACTAAATAGAAAACCCCAATTTAGAAAACACAGACTGATACGTCTTATACGGTCTGCAAAAGCACGGGAGAACAAGAAGGTCTTTAAACGAGATTTAAAAACAAGTGGGAGCAAGTCACCGAGCAGAGGGAAGGCTCTGCAGGGACAATCGATACTAATATAATAATAATACACCCTTTCATGCTTGACGCAGCCCAAAGTGCTTCACAGAGTATGACAGAAAATGACAATAGCAAGTGAGGAACATCCTTCAAATATGTTAAAACCTGCCGTACTGACATTTTGTTTAAGCTGACTGGTTTTCTATTTATTTATTTGCTTATTTTTTGTCCGTGTGTCTTCTGTCTGTGTGTCTTCTGTCTGTGTGTCTTCTGTCTGTGTGGCTTCTGTCTGTGTGTCTTCTGTCTGTGTGTCTTATGTCTGTGTGTCTTCTGTCTGTGTGTCTTCTGTCTGTGTGGCTTCTGTCTGTGTGTCTTCTGTCTGTGTGTCTTCTGTCTGTGTGTCTTCTGTCTGTGTGTCTTCTGTCTGTGTGGCTTCTGTCTGTGTGTCTTCTGTCTGTGTGTCTTCTGTCTGTGTGTCTTCTGTCTGTGTGGCTTCTGTCTGTGTGTCTTCTGTCTGTGTGTCTTATGTCTGTGTGTCTTATGTCTGTGTGTCTTCTGTCTGTGTGGCTTCTGTCTGTGTGGCTTCTGTCTGTGTGTCTTCTGTCTGTGTGTCTTCTGTCTGTGTGTCTTCTGTCTGTGTGGCTTCTGTCTGTGTGTCTTCTGTCTGTGTGTCTTATGTCTGTGTGTCTTATGTCTGTGTGTCTTCTGTCTGTGTGTCGTGTGTCTGTGTGTCGTGTGTCTTCTGTCTGTGTGTCTTCTGTCTGTGTGTCTTCTGTCTGTGTGTCTTCTGTCTGTGTGTCTTCTGTCTGTGTGGTGTTCAGCAGTATTTACATTGTTACTCTACCTATTTTTCTATAAAGGGAAGATTTGTCTACCTACTTTTGATACATGCTCTGATAGAATAACTGTATGCTGTTTAAAAAACCCAATAAACCAAGTTGAAACTATATATATATATATATATATATATATATATATATATATATATGTTAAAACAATAAAGCATGAATAGTAATACTACTAAAAATGATAAGCCAAATTAAAAAGATAGGTCTTTAATTTACTTTTGCAATGAATGCAGTCTGATCTGAGTCACTCTGCTGCACCATGTGTCGACTTTTCCTTAAATATAAAAAGATTGAAGGCTTTTATTGTCATGTGTGTGTGTAGCTACAGTGCAGTTATATCAATACACATCTTAGGTCACAGGCTCCTCTAACAGTGCAACACAATAAAACGGATCAAATAGTGCAAGTAAATACAATAAAATAGAATAGAAGTAGTGCCATAAGAGTCTATATACAAGTGATAAATAAAAATGAATGAAAATTGAACTATAATATTAGACAAATATGAAGAAGTTAAACTTTAAACATCCATGACTTAAACACTTGATCCAGGATCAAAGCCACAGAGCTGCACCTGCAAGGTGAATACAGCTGGTAAAAGAACAAGTGTTTGAATGCGTACACTAACAGGTTTATGATATCACTGCCCGTCTAAAACACCATCTGACTTTCATTACATTTGACTCGAGTGTTTCGTCAACTTAATGTGTTGCTTAAAATAATGCTTCTGCATACAGTATGTGACGCTGTGAGTGTTGCACGGCCAGATACGGCTCAGCTGACTCAGATAAGGAGATATATGATACATTATGAAGTGATATGCCACGGACTGTACTTAATGTTACTCTGATCCAGTTACTTATGTTGTGGCAGATATTTAAGTAAGCTTTCTTAACGCTAATGTTATAATAGTCAGATTGCTCTGAAGATGGAGGTGATATTCTATTCATGTTCACGTTCACACAGTCGGTGATTGTTGCCGGCCGTCTTTCCTGCAACGGCAGCTTTTCTGTATTTCCTTTCTCCTGTAATATGACTTGATCGCTTTAAACTCCGCACACTGAGCTCTGATTGGTCAGCAGGCGGTGCTTTCACTGAGTTGAGCTCTTAGCTCGCTAAGCGAAAATCCGGCTTCGTAGTACAGGCCTCCGGTGAATGTTATGGATATTCTTAGTTCAGGTGTTTAAAGTAAGTAAAATGTGGTGCTTGGCAAAACATTAAAACATCGTAGGAATCATAAAATAACGAATGACCACACAAGCCACGTGTGCTGAAAACACAATGCACAGTAAACACAATAAAAACATAGGATGAAATAGATAAATAATCAAATAAAAGCACACAGGTTACCCAAGCGCCTGTGTGTCTTTAACAGTCTTATGGCCTGTGGGGAAAAGGGAAACGAGCAGAGACACGATGAGCTGCAGGGATTTATTTATTTAGTGTGTTGGTTTGTTGGTTTCAGGCGGTGCTGGTGAAGTCGAGGGAGCAGGTGGCCGACGAGCTGAGCCGTCTGCAGAGAGACAACGAGAGCCTGCAGGGGAAACACCGGCTGCACGAGGAGCTGCAGCAGCAGGAGGACTTCCAGATGCCCAACACTGTGCAAGTACGGAGATAACACTCAATTCAACATCGTATAGGAAGTAGGGCTCAACGTTGTCTTTCAACAGACCAGAATATATAAAAACGGTCTTTCAACAGACCAATATATGTAAAAATAGACTTTCAACAGACCAGAATATATAAAAATGGTCTTTCAACAGATCAATATGTGTCAAAATGGTCTTTCAACAGACCAGAATGTGTATCTAAAAGTGTTAAATCACATCATCAAGGGTGCTTGTATTTAGTAAATATTGCTCTTGCGGATATTTATCAAGAGATTTTCGTGCAGCACGCAGATCTTTTATTCCACCTTTAGACTTTTATTGTGAAACATCTTCAAAAAGTGCGGGTGTCATTATGCTTCATGTAGATAAAGGTAAGTTGTGATGTATGGCACATTTCAACACGAGGCACTTCAGTGCTCTACAAATAAACGTCACACTGCTGGAGAAACTGTGGGAATCTAAATGCAAATGATGTCCATGTTCTGATATATGTGACCTGCTCTATCGAAATCAGTCGCATTGACCCGAAGACACATTTTGAGTTGTATACACTGCTGGAAAGAGGAGATTCCTCGCTTCCGACTGATTTCGATAGAGCGGGTCATATATTAGATTTTTGAAGAAGGAGCAAAATGCCTTCCAAAAAAGACTCATACCTCAAGAATGAACGAAAGAGACATCATTTTTAAACATATTGCTTGTTGCCGGTAAAGAAGGCTTTTACGAGGAAGTGGTTATAGCATGAGAACCTAACCTTAAAGGGAAGATGGACATATTTACAAAATGCAAATATGTGACCCGCTCTATAAAGAGGCGAAGTCTCTCCCCTTCCGGTGGAGCTCCATGGGACCTTATTTCGGAAAAAGTATGTATTGAAGTCAATGGAGAGAGAAAGATCCCGTTTGAATTGTGCCACGAATTACACACACGATGTTTCTCAATTTAAAAGATAATTTTGCAAGTCAAAAAAATTTAAATGTGTTGTAAAACTGTGAAGTAACACATTGTGTGAAACCGCTCAATGAACTACATCTCCCATCTCGCACCACACGCCCAGACGGCCGTCACGTTGGAACATTCCACTTCTTTCTTTCAGAACGAGGTGGAAAGTATTAAAAGAGGTGAAAATCACTCCAAGTCTGGGCGTGTTGAGAGCTGCGCACACACACAAGGGGAGTTAGTCGGTTCGTGAGAGCCAGCATGCGGGACCGGGACTCTGGGATTTGTAGTCTTTCTAGTTGCGTCTTATATTTCAACAGTTTTACGACAAACTGTGACTTTTTTGACACGAAATTATGTTTTAAGATTGACAAACATCATATGTGTAATTCGTGGCACAATTCAAACGGGATCGAAAGATACGTTTTCTCTCTCCATCGACTTCAATACATAATTTTTCTGAAATAAGGTCCCATGGAGGTCCACCGGAAGGGGAGGGACTTCGCCTCTCTATGGAGTGGCGAAGTCACGCCCATCTACTTCCGGTCCATGGGACCTTATTTCGGAAAAATAATGTAATGAAGTCGTATCTTTCAATCCCATTTGAATTGTGCCACGAATTACTGATGTTTGTCAATTTAAAAAATAATTTCCGTGTCAAAAAAGTCACAGTTTGTCATAAAACTGTTGAAATATAAGAATATGAAAAATACGCAACTAGAAAGACTACAAATCCCAGAGTCGCGTAAGTAAGTGATGTCACCATTGTTTTCCTCCACTAAGAGATAGCTAAGATCAGCGCCATATAGATATAATCTATCTATAGATATAATCTATCTATATGGCGCTGGCTAAGATAAGATAACTTTAACAAGATGCCTGTGTGCTTAGTACCAGGTTGTTATCATACCAGCAATGGGTCTTGCTCGTTCTTTCGCTTCCCGTCTGATGAAAGGACCAGGAGTGGCTGGATCAAGTTAGCTACCTAGCTAGTAGCTAGCACGTTAGTTAGCATTACAGCCGTGTCATTTTTATTAGCCTTAATATGAGGTGACATTAAGTAACCCAAAATGTTAAACAGTAAGAGTAGTAGTCATATTTCGTGAACCCTTTGAAGAGTACTGTCACCGGTGTGATCATTCTATAATACACCATTTAAGCCCGGGGGAGAAATGAACAAAGTCTTGGCTTTCAGAATATGAAACTTTTATTTCCAACATCACACGATAAATACATGTTTGAAGCTTGTAAAGGGAAGAAGACAGCTCTCCCTCGCCACTCTGCTGTTCTGCTGTTCCCCTCCCTCCGGCTGAAATTATGAATGTAAGCGTATAGTAATCATAAATAACATGACAGGGTCCGTTACAGTTTGTTTTCATCTGAATTCAATTAAACAAAGTCTTGGCTTTCAGAATATTAAACTTGTTTCGGCAAATTCAGATGATAAATACAACTTTGAAGCTTCGGCATAATTACAAGCGGAGAACGGAGTAACTTGACGTCACAGCAGGCAGAACAACAGCCGGTGTTTCTCGTGAGCGGTTTCCCCACTTTGAAGGCCTTTTTCTCAAGATGATGACTCGGTGACAGTCATTATATAATGTGACACATTGTGCTTAATATTTGGAGTACAACAACAATCCTGATATCATTAAGCTAGGAATCTTCTGGTTAATGCTACTGATTTCGATAGAGCAGGTCACATATAATTATATGATAGCTGTCGGACTTTTAAAAGCCTTGATGCCTCCACTACACGTGTGATTTTGGGACAGTGTGAGAATATGATCCTTTCTTTTTAATTGTGTGTGTGCTCTCCAACACACTCTTAACCCTCCCACACTGTTACTCTCTAGCTGAGTGGGGCTCTGTGGATATTAATCTGTTAGAGTGGGCAGTGATTTAGTGGAGGTGGAGAAACACGGATGATGAGGCTCCACTAAATCACTGTTGGTGGTTCAAACAAGCTGCTCACATAACATTTAAATCTGCATCGTCCACTGAAGCATTATAATGTTAATACAAGGCAGTGTAATTCCCTATTCCTTTTATGTTTTGTTTTAAGCTGCTGCAACTAAAAAAACATCCAAAATTGGGATTATTAAAGTACATTTCTTATTTTCAATTACTATTGGAATTTGAATAAAGTTTGGATTTTGTTGCATCAGATATTCTTATTGTGTGTAAAGTAGCAAGTGCCTTGTGATTAAGTTACCATCACTTTATCTAAACTGGGGGTTTACTTAACTGTATAGCCTAACTGGATGGTCCTCACTTAGTATGCGTAGGATGCAGGATTGGTTTTTATTAATGTATAAAGACATTTTAGGTAAGCTTCCACTGTACATATGAGCCAGATTTGCTCCAGGTTGTGACTCTCACAACCTCAGATCCAGAGCCTGGATACGGGTCCAGGTTCCTGCTGTGCGGACTGAGGCTGGAGAAAGGAGTCTTTTTTATGATGGTCCTTGGTCTTGGAATGACCTTCAATCACGCCTCAAACTGAGGGCACTTGTCTCTATAGCCTGTTTTAAATTGAAGTTGTCTGAAGTCCTTACTACCAGCTGCTCTTGCAGTGATAAGTAGTGCCTTTCTTACTGTCCTAATGTGCTCAATGTAGTGACTGCTTTTTTGTCTTTTGTTTTCTTAGTTATGTTCTCTGTATTTTATATGTTTGTGTTATGTGTAACGTTGCTGCCTTCTTGGCCAGGTCAGCATTGCAAATGAGATTCTATCTCAATGCTTTTATCTGGTTAAATAAACGTTAAATAAAACTGAGGGAACATCTTAAGCCTCTTACACACCAAACTGACACCAAAGAACACCAGGTTCCGTCGCCTCACGTCTCAGCGTCTTGGCCATGTGTCGCACTGGAACACACCGCAAAGACTTCAGCCGACGGCCAAGAAGCACGTACGAACTGCGCATGCGTGAGTGGCAATAACTCTCCTTACCAGCAGGCGCCGGTAGTGTGTATTCGTCATTCAAAAGAGGCAACAACCGGAAGACAGACTGCGTGATAACCGAGAGAAGAAGAACAGGCTGCGTGATATAAACAAACAACAAATAGCGTGTGCGTTCCATTTCCACTCTACAGCGAGATGCTCGTGGGGCTTTCCCGAACCTGAGTCGAGAGCTGGAGGTAAATGAAATCTCAGATTTGCCTTCTTAATAGTTTGTTTGGGTCCCTCACTTCCGTTTCGCTTCTCATGCACTGATTCGCTAAGCTGAACAGCGGCCTCCCGATTCAACATCTCGAATCGGCGGCGGAAGGTGTCGGCACGGCCGAAAAGACACAACGGTGCGGGACACACCATTCTGAGTAGGGCGACACGGCACTCATCGATGGCCCGAAATCTATTGACATCTATCAACGTCGAACATCGGCTTGGTGTGTAAGAAGCTTAACAGGTTTCCAAGAGGTACTTAAAACGTCTTGAAAGACATTTAATTAATTAATCTGAAGATAATGGTGGTATTAAAATGTATTCAATCATTTTATGGGTTATATATATTTATTTATACGTGAACATGTTATTTCCGTTCATCTATATCTGGAGCAAAGAGTGAAACATACAAACAAGATGTAAAAACATGTACAAAACAACAGACAAGACAACACACAAACATAATGTGATAATAAACAAATATACATACAAATTAAGTCAATAAATGAAATCAAATGAGAGTTAAGACGAATGGTCAAGCCCGCCTTAACCTGCCATCAGGCCCTCGGCAGGCTCTGTGATCGCACTTCTCCACTCTGCTCTACGCGCGCCTGGTCCTCTCCTCCAGATGACGTATCGGGCCTCCCTCATGTATTTGTCCGGTTGCCGTTGGCTCCCCTCCACGTAGCAAGTCCTCGTCGTCCTCTCCATCTCCTCCAACAGATAATGTCCCTGTTTTTCCTCTCCCGCTACTCCATCGCTATCAGAACCAGACGGCCTACTTGGCTCCGAGGCCCCGCGGCCGGCACCGCTGCCGCTCGGTACAGAACTCATCTGTCTTTCCTCCTCATCCCGGCCTCCAGGTTTAAAACAACCTGCAAGCTTCGGCATTTTTTGTAATAGCTGCTTGTCTCGAAACTCCTTTTCCCTCAACAATTTCCTTTCCCGAGCGCCACTCTCAAACTTTTTCTTCTCCGACATTTTCTCCTAAACAACCTTCATCTGTCACTCAATCACTCGCAATTTGAATAAGTCACATGTGAAGCATATTCTCATTCTGATTGGCTGCTAAGTGGTGCCCACTGACTGTTTCGGAGTCATCTCTGGAATCCATGCCTGCTGTGACGTCAAGTTACTCCGTTCTCCGCTTGTAATTATGCCGAAGCTTCAAAGTTGTATTTATCATCTGAATTTGCCGAAACAAGTTTAATATTCTGAAAGCCAAGACTTTCTTTAATTGAAATAAGATGAAAACAAACTGTAACGGACCCTGCCGTGTTATCTATGATTACTATACGCTTACATTAATAATTTCAGCGGAGGGAGGGGGGGGCGGCGCTGCGGAAGAGCAGAGTGGCGAGTGAGAGGAGAGCTGTCTTCTTCCCTTTACAAGCTTAAAAAATGTATTTATCGTGTGATTTTGGAAATAAAAGTTTATATATTCTGAAAGCCAAGACTTTGTTTATTTAAAAAATTTTAAAAAATCAGCCCAGGTCAGCCCGTGCATTAAGGCGGCCCTGCTAATGGTATTTGCTGTTTCTCATACAATACAATACAATCGAGCACTTTAAACCTCCAGACCAAAGTGCTGTACGGTCAAATAAACAAAACATACAAAAAGTCACACCGCACAGCTCACACACCATAACACAAGTACAAGTAAAAACAATAGACAATTTAGAAGCAATAAAAGCATCGCTCTACAAGATGTTAATATGCTAAGGAGAAGATGTGGTTTTTAAAAGCACGCAATGTGGGAACCTGTCTGATATGCAGGGGCAGATCGTTCTACAGTGTGGGGACCTGTCTGATATGCAGGGGCAGATCGTTCCACAGTGTGGGGACCTGCAGAGATGCGTGCGACGACCTGGGTCTCTGAGCGGGGAAAGGACAGAATTATGTGGGTGTCGTCAGCGTAGCAGTGGTATGAAAAACCATGCGGGCTAATGACTGATCCGAGCGAGTTTGTGTACAAGGAGAAGAGGAGGGGACCAAGAACAGAGCCCTGAGGGACCCCTGTAGTTAATTGACAAGGGTCGGACTCCGACCCTCTCCAAGTTACCCTGTAGGTACGGTCTTTGAGGTATGAGGTGATGAGGGAAAGTGCAGAGCCTGAAACTCCAAGTTCTTGGAGAGTGCGAAGGAGGATCTGATGGTTCACCGTGTCGAATGCAGCAGACAGGTCCAACAGGATGATGACAGAGGAGAGGGAGGCTGCTTTAGCAGTGTGCAGTTCCTCAGTGACAGCAATGAGAGCAGTTTCTGTGGAGTGACCTGCCTTGAAACCAGACTGGTGTGGATCCAGAAGGTTGTTCTGATGGAGATAACAGGAGAGTTGTTTAAAGACAGCGCGTTGTCTAAAACGCGCTGTCTAAAACACAGCGCGTTCTAGTGTTTTAGACAGGAACGGGAGGAGAGAGACAGGCCTGTAGTTTATAACATCAGACGGGTTGAGAGTGGGTTTCTTTAGGAGAGGGTTTACTCTTGCCTCCTTGAGACTGTTTGGAAAGTGACCAGAAGTTAGAGAAGTGTTGATGAAATGGGTGAGAAACGGTAGAATATCAGGAGCGATAGTCTGAAGGAGGTTTGAAGGGATAGGGTCCAGAGGACAGGTGGTAGGACGGGCAGAGGTAATGAGGGTAAGAACCTCACTTTACAGACCCCCTCTCCGCTTAGACTTGGTTCTGGGCACGTTCAGGAGCAGTTGATCCGCCGACCTGAGAGGGCGGGTGGGCGTGTAAGGGTGTAGCAGCTCAGACAGATATGGTGGGGTCATGCCATTTGGGGATTTAAAAGTAAATAAAATGATTTTGAAATGAATCCTAAAATGTATTGGCAGCGAATGGAGCGAAGCCAGAATGGGGGAAATGTGGTCATCTGCATACAACAGCACACTTTCCAGCTCCTCACATAACTTTTCAATAAGAAATGAGACATAGATGAGACTTTATTTATCCCAAGAGAAATGTGTGTGGAGCACAAAGAAGAACCAAGTGCAAATAATACAAAATGAAATAAATAGAAGGTGCAATTGTACAGAATACTATGAATGCAAAAACAAGGCCACAGCTCTCTCTCTCTCTCTCTCTAGATTTCTCTCTAGTCGATCTCTCTCTATCTCTCTTCTCTCTCTCTTCTAGATCTCTCTCTCTCTATCTCTCTCATCTCTCTCTCTCTCTCTCTCTCTCTCTCTCTCTCTCTCTCTCTCTCTCTCTCACATTGTGCTTTTATAATGATAATTAAAGCCTGTAATGTTATTTAATTTCTTCCTCAGGAGCTGCACGGCCTGGTGGTGCGGTTTCGAGAAGACGTGGTGGCGTTACGGACGTCAGCTGATCACATGGAGGAGAAGCTGAAGGCGGAGATTCTGTTCCTGAAGGAGCAGAACCAGGCGGAGCAATGTCTGAAGGAAAACCTGGAGGAAACGCTGCAGTCGGAGATCGAGAGCTGCAAGGAGGAGATAGGTGAGGACGGTTAATACGCTCTCATCACATATACGGTGGATTTTAACAGTTTTAAAGGATTAGTTCACCCATCTCTCTCTATCTCCATGCTAGGTTTATTATGTAATGAGTGGTGCAAATCAGAGTGCATTTACCCATGAATAGAGTGCCACAGTGACTCGTCCTAAAACCCGGAAGTAAACTCCTTCCGGTTTCTTCGATAAAAAACGCAATGCTATTTCTCCATAGGGTTTTTGAAAATAGCTGGAAATCAGGTCTGTGGTTGAGACACATTTAAGAGACAGATCACGTTTTGTTCAGCCGGATAATCTCCACATGTCTACCCTACTTTTATCATTTTCTAATCATAAATCTAGTCGCCAGAAGCAAAATGCTAACGTTATGCTATAAAGGAACTACAGCAGGGTCGCTGCTTCAACGTCACGCCAACTTCAGATCCATATTCAAAACTACAGATTCTAAATGGTTCAAGTTGAAGCGTTTGTTTGAACAGTTTGCAGGAGGACTTGCTTTCAAGCAGAACAGAAACTAACTTAGAGGAGTGTTTACGTGTTCGGTGTAATGACGTGAAACGGCCTCCACGACTTCTGTAGTCCTATTCAGCCACTTGTTAACAACCATCGTTTTTCAGACACGTCAACTCTTCAGAAATCACCAGTGGGGTCACTGCTGATGGATTTAATGTTATAGAACAAAACGTGATCCATCCCTTCAATGTGTCTCAACCACAGACCTTATTCCAGATATTTTCCTAAACCTGTGGAGAGATGTTGCGTTTTGTCGAAGGAACCGGAAGTGGTAAAAATGCTAACTGACTTCCGGGGTTTAGGACACGTCACTGCACCACTCTATTGTTTACTATTCTCACATACTTCACCATTTAATGCCTACTTCCCTGCAAATATAGTACTTTTGTCTCTAGGTGAGAACGTTTAATAAGCTTTCATCAGATACACGGTAGATACACTTATGTTTAACACTTTTTAAGCATTAGTTCAGCCAAAAACTAACTTCTCTAAGAAAACGTGTTTTTATTTGATGGTGTATGAGTTACTTTTTTTAATCCATACTCAGTTTATTAGTATAAGTATTGTTAGTAGTAAGTATTGTATTGTTAGTAGTAAGTATTGTTTACAAGAGTATTATTCTGACATACTATACTATACTATACTATATTTCCACTATATTTATTTATTGTTTTATTGTCTTTAATTATATTTTGCCAACAAAAACTCACTGTTATTCTATTGTGGAAACATTATGTAATCAGGACATTGACATCTGTAATTTAAGACCTTAGTATTAATGCTTTTATTCAGAAAGACAGCAAAAAAAGGGTTTAAAATGTGCAAAGATTTTTTTGTTGTATTTTGATTTCCATCTGTCTTGCATGGATGAAATACTCGTGGATAAAGCGATGTTTTCCGACCTATTTTCTTTTGTTTGTCTGTTTGCGTTGATAAGACCCGGACGCTCCGCTGTCTTTAACGCGATGAAATACATATCTATGTTTTTCTTGCACCATATAGAGCCTAGGAAAACGTGTACTGTATACAATTTCAGTGATTTTTGGGTGAACTGTTCCTTTAACTTCTGTGGGGATGTTTCCAACATGAATAGTTTTTACTTTCTGGATTATTTTTACATTTTCTTCTGTTTCTGCTTTTCCTTTCCGTTGATTACTTTCATTCAGACATCTTGGAAGGTACGAGAAACACTTTGAGTGGGCTTACTTTAACTGCTTGTGTGTGAGTTTGCGTGTGTGTGTGTGTTTAGGTGTGTAGGTGTGTGTGCACGTGTGTGTGTGTGTGTGTTTGTCTCTGTCTGAATAGCATACCTGTCAGACTAATGAATAACTTTATTCATTTAATTTGAGTTTTTTCTCTTTTGTGTGTGTGTGTGTGTGTGTGTGTGTGTGTGTGTGTGTGTGTGTGTAGCATACCTGTCAGACTAATGAATAACTACCGAGTGTCTACACAACATAGCGCTTCTCCCTCACATGTTTTTAAGTGTGTTGGATTGGCAAGATGTGCGTTTTAAGAGAACACTTAAAGGGAATCAGATGTTAATGATCCTCTTAGTGACGTCTCCTTTCCTCCGACAGCATCTTTCTCCAGCCTCAAGACGGAGATGGAGAGGATAAAGGCGGAGAAGGAAAAGGTAATACATGCAGTAAGACTTGGAACTTATACACCTAAATGAAATTGCTCAGTCAATGCAGACAGCTGCCATTTTCTTTGTTTAATATTAAAGTGAGAGCGTATCTTTTGCATCCGCCATGCAGTTACATGATACCCAATGCACAAGGTAAATTGATTCAGATTGATCTGATCATTTGAATAAGTTCAGTACTTGAGCTAATCTACTTAATTACTGTCCGACGCTGAAATTAGAACTTATCAGTGTATTGTTTTCTAACCAACACCATAATGTCCTAATAATTTGACAACACTGTATTTTTGTTTAGTTTCTGCAAATCCAGGCTTTTTGAAAATATTTTGCAGATCAACATTTGTTCAAGTATTGCACTTTAGAATAAACTAGAGAATGCAATTCCTGAAGAAATTGCTAGTGGGAATGCTTTATGCTGAAAAGCTGACGCTAAACTGCTATGCTGAAATGTAATGTGGATGATGAAAGTGAAGAATCTAGATTGAAATGATACATGAACACTGGGGCCTTGAATGTGTGATGAGAGAAGAAAAGAAAGTAAAAAGGCTTGGAAAAGCAGCAGAATATTTGAACTGCAAACTTCTGAACTAACTTGATGGCGAATGATCGGTCGCCATGGCAACGGCATTTGATGACACCCCATAATACGCTTAGATGCGTTGATGGCTGCGTCGTTACCAAACCTGTGAAGTTTTGGGGCGTTTGGAGCAGTTTCACTGAAGTTATGAGAAAACTGTGTTTCAAGGCGAGCATTGTATTGCCATGGCAACGGCATTTGAAGAAATCTCAAAACTGTCCCGTAGATGTCTTCACGGCTGGACTGTTAGCACACAGGTGAAGTTTGAGCAGTTTTTGAACATTTTCATAGGAGTTATAGCGACATCATGTTTTATGGCGAGGGATGCGTTCCCATGGAAACGGCATATGGTGAGATCTCAGATTTGGCGTAGAGCTGTTGAGGCATGGACCGGTGATCATGGCGAGTGGTCTGTCGCCATGGCAACGGCATTTGATGACACCCCATACTACGCTTAGATGCGTTGATGGCTGCGTCGTTACCAAACCTGTGAAGTTCTGGGCTGTTTTGGAGTATTTTCAATGAAGTTATGAGAAAACCGTGTTTTATTACATTACTCTCTCTCTTCTCTTGATCGCCCTCTCTCTCTCTTCGGCATATGATGATGACACCCCATAATTGGCGTAGAGCTGTTGAGGAACCATTAACCTTTATCTGCAGTCTGCTGCTCTGAGCGTGTCAGTTGGAGCGATGAGCTAACGAGCTCTGTAGAGATCACAGGTTTCCATTGTTCTGAATGAGAGATAAACCTCTTACATGTGAACGTTTTGTGGAAGAACCGTAACAGATATCTGTGAAATTTCAAAACGTGAAGCATGTCAAGGAAGTTGAGTATCTGAAGTGTAATTTTTGTGTACTTTCGGGTTAATAATGTGGCCTTTTTGGCAGTTTAACTAAAGGTGTGCGGCTGCTACCGTGAGGAAATATCTGCCTGAAATTACAATAGGGTTTAATGGAGGCATGTTGAACGTTTTTGTCACTTCATGCCCTCAACAGGCATTTTGTTTAATTATTTGTCATTTTTCAAGCTATGAGATGTTTTCCTACGTTTGTCATGATAAATTATGTCTCAGGAATGTAGGGTTTGGGAATTATGACAGTTTAAAAAAAATATATGAAGGCAAATTTCAAGATTTTCTACCCTCTAACTGTGACATCACGCACTCTAGTTAATGTTAAAATGTGAAGAAAACCTCTAAAACAAGGTCTGAACAATGTTTAATATCTCTAAAAGTAAGAATCAGATTTAAAAGTTGTTTTACACGAATAATGTCAGAAAGATGTGTAACATTTTAAAGTTAGAATGAGGTTTCTGAGTGAAAGTATGAATGAACAGTTAGCAGTTGAAGTCGCATGAAGATTTGTTGAAGTGTGAAGATTTTCTCCATTGACTTCAATGTTAAAAACGTGATGTATTATGGGATGTATCTCTGGAATTATGAAAGTTATGAATAAGAAAAGTATTAGCCATCGATTCCCGACCGAGCTGAACGTGTTGATGTTTGAACGGAGTTTCTGCGATGTTCAATGCGGGAGGATATACTTATTTAGTTAACTCTCATAGTTTCTAGCTACTTTTTACATATTAAAACACATGGTATGCTTTAAGGATATGATGCAGTACTGTACTACTAACTTTTACAAACTGTTAAAACAATGGTAAAGTATTTAAAATGTTATGACATGTGTATGTTGTTATTCATTAGTTGTTGATAAAAACAGGATGATACTATGGGGGGGAAAAGCTATTCTGCATACTGAGTACTTTTACTTTTGATACTTTAACACAATTTTGCTGACAAAAACACAACTTCTGTTCTGTGTGAGTAAAATCTGAATATGAACCTAATAGAGCGCCTTTGAGACCATAGTATTTCTACTCTTATATAAGTAAAGGATTGAAACACTACCTCCACCTCTGGTCCAATGTATTCTCTGCAGTACTTGGGTGTATTCTTGATGTACTCAAGAGTGGTTCCTGTAGTTCATTTACTTTGTTTAATTTGAAAGTGAGAGCGTAGCTTTTACGTCAGATTTTCAGATTGATCTGCTGCCTGCAAATGTCCCCACAATCCACCAAGTATTTTAATAAGTTCAGTACTTGAGCTAATCTACTTAATTACTGTCCACTGCTGAAATTAGAACGTGATCAGTCTTAAAAGCTACATGTTAATGTCCTAATATTTGTGTTGTTTCTGTACATACATAAGAAATCTGATGCAGATCGACATTTACTCAAAACGTGTATTTATTACAATGTGAACTTCCCTATTCCAATTTTATGCTACTTATATTTCTACTTTACTAAATTATTTTTAAGGCATATATTGTGTGTTTTATTAAACACTGCAGTATTCTGTGTATTATTGATGTACTCTGTGGTTCCTGTAGTTTGAGAGGAGTCTGTCGGAGAAGACGGCGACTCTGGAGAACCTTCAGGGTCTGAGGATCAGTCTGGAACGGCAGCTCAGAGAACTCTCCACTACAAAGGTCATTTACACACACTCACCTGCACACCTCACACTCACACACCCACACACACACACACTCACCTGCACACCTCACACACACACACCCACACACACACACACTCACCTGCACACCTCACACACACACACACACACACACACCTGCACACCTCACACACACCAAAGTCACATGAAACAGTGTGTGTGGATGTGTGTAAACGTGAGCCTCCTGGAGCAGTTGGCACCTTGCATGTGTGGAGTGTGAATGTAAAGCCCTTTAAGGAGTCGTAAAGACAGGATGTACCTAAAGGAGACCAGTTGGGCAGATACTCCATAGTGTTGATGTTATGATGGCTGCTTTAATTAGTCGTACATGCTTTTTTTAAATCAATATTGTGATATGAGATTACACAATTTCCCCTCTTCTTCATGTCTCTTCTACATCAACATGTGTCCCCTCTTCTTCATGTCTCTTCTACATCAACATGTGTCCCCTCTTCCTCATGTCTCTTCTATATCAACATGTGTCCCCTCTTCTTCATGTCTCTTCTATATCAACATGTGTCCCCTCTTCTTCATGTCTCTTCCACATCAACATGTGTCCCCTCTTCTTCATGTCTCTTCTACATCAACATGTGTCCCCTCTTCTTCATGTCTCTTCTACATCAACATGTGTCCCCTCTTCTTCATGTCTCTTCTACATCAACATGTGTCCCCTCTTCTTCATGTCTCTTCTACATCAACATGTGTCCCCTCTTCTTCATGTCTCTTCTACATCAACATGTGTCCCCTCTTCTTCATGTCTCTTCTACATCAACATGTGTCCCCTCTTCTTCATGTCTCTTCTACATCAACATGTGTCCCCTCTTCTCATGTCTCTCTACATCAACATGTGTCCCCTCTTCTCATGTCTCTCTACATCAACATGTGTCCCCTCTTCTTCATGTCTCTTCTACATCAACATGTGTCCCCTCTTCCTTCATGTCTCTTCTACATCAACATGTGTCCCCTCTTCTTCATGTCTCTTCTACATCAACATGTGTCCCCTCTTCTTCATGTCTCTTCTACATCAACATGTGTCCCCTCTTCTTCATGTCTCTTCTACAATCAACATGTGTCCCCTCTTCTTCATGTCTCTTCTACATCAACATGTGTCCCCTCTTCTTCATGTCTCTCTACATCAACATGTGTCCCCTCTTCTTCATGTCTCTTCTACATCAACATGTGTCCCCTCTTCTTCATGTCTCTTCTACATCAACATGTGTCCCCTCTTCTTCATGTCTCTTCTACATCAACATGTGTCCCCTCTTCTTCATGTCTCTTCTACATCAACATGTGTCCCCTCTTCCTCATGTCTCTTCTACATCAACATGTGTCCCCTCTTCTTCATGTCTCTTCTACATCAACATGTGTCCCCTCTTCTTCATGTCTCTTCTACATCAACATGTGTCCCCTCTTCTTCATGTCTCTTCTACATCAACATGTGTCCCCTCTGTGGGAAAGAGACTCTGAAAGTTTCAGGAACAAAGATTTTCTCTCTTTTTGATCCATTTCTATAAAAACCTGTCTGAAAATGAGCTGATCAGATTTTGGCCACTTTATGATGTCATAACGATGTGTTGGCTTGTGTAACCATTAGCCAATCAGCAGCCAAGGTACCCCCCCCCCCCCCCCCCCCCCCCCCCCCCCCCCCCCCCCCCCCTTATCACCTGAATCTCCTCTAGAGCACCATTGAGTTCTTTGTAACCAAATGTCTCTCAGAGGGGCGTGGGGGAGGGGCTCCTTATTTTCATCTAAAGTAACAGACAGAGAATCAGCACTTTGGAAACAGGGCTGAAACAGAGGGGATTATGGGTAATGCTGCAATGATCTGTTTGGTGTTTCAGCCAATCAGAGACAGGCTCTGTATACATCTGGGACCTGTGATAGAGTAATGGGAAACAGTATAACAGGGGACCTTTAAGATAACTTCTTTGGCCCAGTCTTGGCTCTGTAATCTAGTGTTAGTTGTGTTGACCTCCTGCAGAGTGCGCTCCAGACTCAGGCGATGGATGAGAAGGACAAAGCTCAGCGGCTGCAGACGGAGCTGGACGTCAGTGAGCAGGTTCAGAAGGACTTCGTCAAACTCTCTCAGACTCTTCAGGTGAGAGAGAGGAGTGTTTAGAATAGAATTGGACACATGTTCATGCACACAGTGACATTTGTCCCAGGAGCAGAGTGTTTAAGAGATGAGGAGAAACAACAAAGCTAAATCTTTTAAGGATGAGACGATATCCTAATAAAGATAACTGTAAATGTATGAACCATGGACACCAAGACACATTCCTCGTGTGTTAACCTGCTTGGCGATAAACATAATTCAGATGCTTGTTTAGAAGATGTTTATTCCACTTGTTAGAGGAAACCATGCATCCTTGGATAAATGGGGGAAAACGACACTAAATAGACTATTTTTTAGTGAGTATTACAAACTAGAACTGTGATGTAAGGCGGGACAAACCATTTAGATTGTGTTTTTTAATTTTAAATGGATTAAAATGAGTTATTTGTGGCGCTATATTGGGATATCTATATTTTTAAATCCTCGGGAGCAGAGAGAGCAGCTGTGGATTATTGTTATTGATCAATGCATCAGTGATTCTTAGGGTCCATAACACTAAACTCGAGTTTAAAAGAGCACATGTTCAATGTGAAAAGTGACCGTAGATATAGATTAGTTTTAATTTGGTGCTATATATATATATGTATATTAAAAAAATAATAAAAAATAAAATTAAAAAAATTATAATTTCTTTTTTTTTTAAAACACCTTGAATTTCAGGGGGGTGCGGGGCTCCGTTGGCGGGGCTCCGTTGGCGGGGCTCCGTTGGCGGGGCTCCGTTGGCGGGGCGCAGCGCCCCTCCAAGACAATGGTAGGGGAAAAACTGGGCTGTTTACACGAGAACGCAAACGGTTGTATCTGCTACGTTTCTCTCGCGTATAGCCCATTCGTTCACACGAGGCCGTAACGAAACCGTGGAAACGGACCCCGCAAACGGTAACGGGTCCCAAGGTGGATAGATCTGCAACCGGAACGCTCTGGGGGGCCAAACGTCTCAGTGTGTACGTCCTATACGATCATTTCCCGAGAGATAAAGCCATAGCCCCGCCTCTCCCCACCTCTGCTGCTCACTGCTGTAGCATGGTGAGTAGCTACTGTCAGTAGCTACTCACCATGCTACAGATGTTAGTGCAACATCTACAGCTCCTCTTCCACAACCATCAGCAACACGTGGACATGGAGAGCTACATGAACTACATGTTGCTAAATCCACCGCGGAGAGTGAACAGAAGGGCAACCATGGCAACCATGCTCCGGGGTCTTCTTCGCTGCTTTTGGTGTATTTTGTGGCGGAAGACAGCGCCACTTACAGGCCCGGCATATGTACTACAGCGTCTCCAGCGCTTTCGAGCGGTCTCGTGTGAACGGAAGACTTTTTTGATATCGTATTCGGTTCGTTTGCGTTTGCGTGTAAATGGGGCCTTAGAATAAGGGAGTAAACAGGAGACATACCAAAGGGATAATCAAAGGGAATTGTTGTGTTTTAATTGAATAATAATGAGTTATTTGTGTGTTTCTGCAGGTTCAGCTGGAGCGAATACGACAGGCGGACTCTTTGGAGCGAATCAAAGTCATCCTCAACGACACCAACTTCACTGACATCAACCAGCTTCCAGACACATGATGACACTGACAGGAAACTGCTTCAGCTTCATTCCTCCTCCTCCCCCTGCACCCTAACCACCACAGAAGAAGAGTTTTGGAGGGACTAAAGGAGCCTTTTTCTTGTGTACAGAGCACACTGCGGATAATAGAATAATGAAGAAGAACACTACTACTACTAAAACAAGAAAAATGTAAATAAGTAAATGTGTGATTGTTGACGGAGGGATCTCCCTGTGGGTCTGTCTGTGTCTCGTTTCTACTGTAGATATATATTTCCGTCTGTTAGCTCAACTAAAAAAGGTTTGTCGTCGTCTAAAAGCACTTTTCATCGTCTCTCTTTCCAGGTCAATTTAGACGAAAATTGGATGCATACATTTTCCTCGTCCTTGCTTCCCTTTTCCACTCGCTTCCTCTTTCCTTTCCACTGTTGTTGTTCTGTGACATTTTCCTCCTTGTTTTGGCTCATTCTCGCCCTGTGACAAAGACACGATGAAGGACACTCATGGGAAATACTTGCACATAATTTAACTGAGAAACTAACAGGATTTCAGCAACATCCTTCATCCTCTCCTGACATGACATTTTTTAAAAGCTGCACAAACACAGTGAAGAAATATCCATATCCTGTTTCAAAGATTTATTTTCCACCCTTCTTGAAAATCATGAAGACACAGAGGAAGTGTAAAGTGGATTTTATAAACCGTTTCGCTCCTTTTGATTGGTTTCCTTAGTGTAATTTTAAATGCTTAACAATGAACAGTTAAGCATTAAAAGAGCAATTAGCTGCTCATTCAAAGACACTTAAAAGAATTCAGTGGTAAAATCCCAACAAAATTCATATAACTTTTCGTATTAATGTGTCTACAAGGTTAATGAATCACCACTTTGAGGCTACAAATGGGTTTCACTTCAACACTTTTAAAGCTGGGTTATGCAGAGTTTCTTTTACCGTTATTGGGTACAAAATAATCCACAACAACCTCTCGGCATATTGTAACTCAAGCCTTATTTGAAAATCAGATTCCTGCCGTTTTCAGGGTTTATCAAATCTAGCCTGCGACCAATTAGCCACATCATTTCAGAGAGAAAGCATTCCTATTGGCTGTTCAACAAAGTAGATGTGCATGCATGGTGATTCCAGAAGTTAAGCGCCTGATACAACGGAGGAGAGTCCTGCAGAATAAGTGGCTTTTCATGCATTGGCAACGACACTGAAACTGCAAAGAAACCTAGAAAGAAAAGCGAAAGTGAGAAACCTGGCAGCTTTGCAGTTCGCTTTATTCTTGAATCATCGCGTGTTATTCCCAAAGGGCTTGACAGATGGAGGGCTGTATGTTCAATGTTTGCCTCTCCAGAAAACTGCCTTCCCTGAGCTGAGACTTGAAGGACAATGTGCTCGAAATATGATGAATTATTGCCAGATAATGCAAAAACAAATCTGCCTATCCCAGCTTTAAAGTGTCAGGGTGTTAGAAAGCAAATCAAAAAGACTGATCTGTGATTGATGTATTATTAACATACAAACAACGTAGTCCTTAAGACCTCAGAAAGTTCTTAAATTCAAATACGCTTCATCATTGGTGAGCTTTCTGGAACTCTTTCAGAAATGGACTTGCTAAAACCTCTGAGATTTGAAATGGGAACCACGGCAAAAAAAACGTGTTTAACTCAAAAGAAAATAATCGTTTTCCCTTTGACGTAAACAAATCTTACAAATGGACATTTTCAGATGTTAAATTCACATTTAAAAATCGATTTTACAGTGAAAATGTAAGTAGGGAGTTTATGGGAGAAAGCTGCTTCACACCTCGACACACAAGCCATAAAGTGTGTGTTTGCCTAATATTGCAATAATAATAAGGACCCTCAGATTTAAGCGTATTTCAGACGCTTTTAGACCATCTCGAAGTGAAGCATCCTGAGACTTTTACCCAAACTTAAAATGACAAATTGTGCTTTTTAATTAACCATATTTAATCAAGGCAGTTTAACAAAAAATACGGATTTTAAAACCACAAGATTACACATTAAATCTGTGTGTTTTGAGGTGTGAAACGGCAGGCGTCTCATTGCCCCTTAATAAGACATTGAATGGTTTTGAATTGGTCTAAGGAGGTTTCTTTTTGGCATATTTGACAATTATTATTTCCCGACGCAAGAGGTGGCACATCAGCTGCTGCAGTTTTAAAATATTAAGAGAAATGCAAAGACTTCTGGAGCTGAAGAAAGTGGAAACTGACTAACATTCACTAAAGTCTTGATGTTCAAACATGCAGACAGAAAAGTAGGATTTCACCAATTAACTACATTCAATTGTTTTGTTCCCAGCAGTCTGCTTTGAATACAGACTGTCACTTTGAACGGTTACAACGGCACTAATGAACTTCTATTGAAATCATCCTGAAATGATAAAGGAGGACTTCTCTCTGCATTGTGATTCAAACAATATCCATATAATCACGCAGCAGCTTTTAGGACATTACTGTTTTCCTTTGTTGACGTGCATGTATTACATTTCCTTATGTTGTCTATACTGTAGATATCTGACGCTGATATTTATGAATGATCCAGAAATATCAAGTTACACTGACAGAAAACCCGTGTGTCTGATTGTGAACGGAGAAATGGTGAAAGTAGATAATATTCATGACGTGTTTCCTCTCTGAAAAGGCCTTATTGCATTACGGCTTGGTGTGTTTGTGACATTTAAAACCCTCTCATTTAACGCGTGTCTCTTTACAGTAACTCATTTTACTCGTGGCCCATATGGCGTTAATATGAAGAGTCATCACCGCAGACATTCACTGATTTGTATTCAATAATCTCTGATCTAACACTGCTGGATTATATGAACACATGTACGTTAAATCCCCAAAATGATGGAGTAAATGTTCAAAAGTTAGATGGATGTTTGAATTTGTCTGAAAGCTCAAACTGTGAGACGCTACTTGGTTTTTTAGCGTTTCAATCAGGGGTGTCAAACTCAAGGCCCGGGGGCCGAATCCGGCCTGTGACTTCATTTCATGCGGCCCCACAAGAGCTTGCAAAGAATAATACGTTTATATACGGTTACATGCCGATTTACAGAAGCACGTTGCCCATAAACTACATGTCCCACAATGCATCTGAAATGAGACTTTTTTCTCATAATTTGACTTATTTTCTTCTAAATGTCTTTTTTCTTAGAATTGTTTTTGTAAATGTTACTTTTTTTCAAAATTGTGCTTCTTTAAAAAAAAAAATCACTTATTTTTTTCAAATTTCACTTATTTTTTGGGATTTTGACTTTTTTTCCAGAATTTGGCTTTTCTATTTAAATACTTGTGTGACATTCTCACTGAAGATACTTGCAATTATTTTCCCTAGACTTCTGCTTTCAGACGTAGTTAATTATGAAGTTATTACCCTATCCGATAATAATCCAATGCAGGGGAAAATAATGTAATATAATACATTATTTTATATATATGATATATTTATATATGTATTTTTGATATAGTCTTAAAGTTACAACCGGCCCTTTGAGTGCAGCCTTAATGCTGATGTGGCCCGCGATGAAATTGAGTTTGACTCCCCTGATTTAAATAATGAAAAATGACACTCGCAGCTTATGAGCTATAAATACGTGGTTTAGATGAGTTTTAATTGTGAGCCAATCAGATTTGTGTTAGTTTTAAGAAATGTTTAATTTACATCATATGACAAATACAAACTGCAATTTCCCTACCATAACATAAATGTAACGTAGTCAGTTCATGAAGACATAATCATGAAAATCGTTTATTTTAAATATCAGTGTTTGTTCTTAAAGAACCAGAAAAGGATCTTTGTATTCTGTGTTTGCACTTTACTGTTAAATGTACATTTTTCGCTCAATATTAACCACTTATTTCTGATTGAAAGTGCACAGTTTGAGCTTTCAGACGCAGCTTTTATCATTCCACTTAAATCATTGTTATCATGTTTTACATTGTAAGATCTGTACGAGGGTTAGACAAGTGAAATGGCATCCAGTCTAAAATAAAACACTCCTGATCCAGACCTCTGTTCTTTTAATCGTTTTAATTGTTAATAAATCAGCAGCTACAGGAATCTAAAATGACTATGTGCATGGGTTTCAGTAAAGATGTCAACTGTTTTGACAGCAACAAGAATACATCTTCTAAAGACTTGAATATTTGTCATTTTCTGTGGCTTTCATGCCTTTACAAATTGCCAAATTCCCTGCTGCATATTGGCTGTTATTCTTCGGTTTACATGCATCTGTTACGTTCCCTAATAGTCTAGGGCAGGGGAGTCAAACTCAATTTCATCGTGGGCCACATCAGCATTATGGCTGCATTCAAAGGGCCGGTTGTAACTTTAAGACTATATACACATAAATATATCGTATATATATAAAATAATGCATTATATTACAATATTTTCCTGTGCATTGGATTATTATCAGATAGGGTAATAACTTCATAATTAACTACGTCTGAAAGCAGAAGTCTAGGGAAAATAATTGCAAGTCTCTTCAGTGAGAATGTCACAACAAGATTTTAAAAGAAAAGCCAAATTCTGGACATAAAAGTGAAATTTGAAGATAAGAAGTGACTAAAAAATGAGAAACGGGGAAATTCTAAGATGAAAGGCGTATTTTGAAGAAAAAAAGTCAAATTCTGAGAAAAAAGTCCAATTTAAGATGCATTGTGGGATATGTAGTGCCATGTAACCGTATAATAAACATTCTTTCAGAGCTCTTGTATGTAGCCACATGAAATGAAGTCACGGGCCGGATTTGGCCCCCGGGCCTTGAGTTTGACTCCCCTGGTCTAGGGTTTCAAGGGAAGAGATTGAATAACCGGGAGACACAAAGAGGAGAGGAAACTGATTTGCAAAACTAAAGATTTATTTTTGTAATAACTCAAAACAAAGAGGGCTCACCAGACAATTTACAAAACAAAGCAAACTATAGAACAGCTTTCTTACAAGAGATAGAGATAAACAATGGAGCACATCTCCTTCCACTTAACACAATTATTCACATCTAATTGCCACGTCTCAGAGAACACACAATCTGCTCAGGTACATGACGTCCAGCAGCTCCGAGGGGAAGAGAGGCTGCAGGTTTATCACTGTGAAATAATCAAATAAGCCCTTATCTCACTATACAATGCAGGTGACCGCTGTAATAGCCTTTTTAAGAAATATGAGGATGTACATAAAATACATAAAAGGATATAATTAACAAGCATATATCTGGCCAAAGGGCAAAAAAAAAAAAATAAGACTCATGATTATTTTTTGAAAATATATTTTACATTTTTTATTTTATCCTATTTATTTAAATTTAAATGTATTTTTAATTGCTATTTATGTATTATTTTTTACGCTTATTATAACATTTTTACATTTGATTATTTACTATTTATTTTATTACTTTATCTATTTTAGAATTCAGATGGCAGCTGTAATAGCTCTATTCAGCCTCCAGGGGGCATCCTCCTCATTAACAACTTCGAACCCCGCCGCCAAAACATCCCACGAAGAAGAAAAACGATTTAGGGTTGAGGAAAAAAAAAACAGCAGAGGAACTCCTCCTGTTTACAACAACATAATGGAGACAAAATGGTCAAATATGAGCTGCAGGCGGGTTTTATTGACTGGATTTACGCTATGTATTGTATTAGGTGAGTGCTGAAGCCCATCTTGGGTTATATTTGAATTTGGATATGTTTGATGTTAGCCTCTTTATTTAAGGTGGGACACCAGGTTAGCTAGCTAGCGTTGTTTCATGTACAGCAGCACCTAAAACCTAACATTTCCTACTAATTAATGCACCTTTGTTCACCTTTTGTTGCTAGAGACGAGATTTAACACTGCCGAAAACATCCATAAAGGGATTTTAAGCTACACTTAAACGTACACACCTATTGGTAAATGTTAGGTTATATAATTAAGGTTAATCGTTAAATGCACTATAATTTAAACGAGATTTGGTGAATAGTGTTTACCTCTTGTGGCTATAGACGATATTAAACCAAGCCGAACACATCTTTATAAGGAGTATTTTCACTATACATGCTTTTATACTAATTGGTTACATGTAAAGGTTATTTAACTAGGGTTAAAAGTTAAATCCACTCTAATTTAAGTGGGATTTGGTGTAGAGTGGTCATTATTGTACCTTTGTTCACCTTTATTTAACACTGCCGAAAACATGTATCCAGTGTGTTGAAGCTACTTAATCGTATACACCTATTGGTAACATGTAAAGGTTATTTAATTAAGGTTACTAGTTACATTTACTATGATTTGAGTGAGATTTAGTAAAGAGTGGTGGTTACCCCTCTAAACTCTTCTTACTAATTAATGCACCTTTCTTCACTTCCTGTTGCTAGTGATGATAATTAACAATGCCGAAATCATCTCTATATACAGTATTAGCTACACATATGCTTGTACACCTATTGGTACATGTATAGGGTATTTAATTGAAGTTTATAGTTAAATTCACTATAATTTGAATGAGGTTTGGTGCAGAGTTGTAGCTACCGCCCTTGCTATAGTCACGTTCTATGGGAGGTAACGGTGTGATCTCAGCGGTAAACAGGGAGGCTAACCCATGTCTTCACCGTCATATTTACTTAAATTAAAGGGATTATTTCTGTGTTTTTAATATGCCGAATTGTAAAGTGACTTCTCATAATACAGAGACAGTTCAAACATGTGTGCTATCACGTAGGTTTCTTTGATGATACACACAGACACATTAAAGTGCCATGTTTGTGAATAATGGTGTCGTTAGGCGTGGGGCTCTTCGGTCACTACGTGTCGCCCGAGTGCGCTAGAATTTGAAAATACACAGCTGGGACAAATCTGCCACTTCCTCACAGAGCCCCTTTTCCAACACACATGAACGCGCACATGACCAATGAGGGCACGAGATCAGTTTGTGCCCAGATGGCAGGCTGACAGGCAGGTAGGCCATCCAGTTACTTTAGCCGGCTCAGATGATTGGTCGAGCTTTTTACAGCGCCACGGCTTCCACAGGTGATATATTGTTATGGATTTTTTGTCAAAGCACTTCAGATATTCATTGCTATTGGGATGTTAAGAGCATCTATGGAATATAACAACAAGTGTTTCTGAAGTGAATTACATACCCCACCTTTAAAGACACAATGGCCAGAATAATATAAAGTACAGAAGTATTTTAAGCTAAGTGTACTTTAGGTATCTAAAGTAATAAGAATGGATCTTCTCACAGTATTATATTAATATGTTTATTATATTATCCAGTTCTTTATACACGTAAGAGCTTTTAAGTAATGTAGTTTGTCAATGTGGAGCTATCTCGATACTTCAAATACACGGTAGTCATTATACAGTAGCATTACCATATCAGCAAATCATGTGTTTGTTATGTACAAAGTAAATAGTAACTATGATTGTTAGATTACATCTAGTGTAGTAAAAAGTACAATATTTGCCTTTGTAATGTATTGGAGTAGAAGTAAGTAGCATTACATGGAAATACTCAAGTAAAGAACACGTGTCAAAATATCCACCACTTAGGTACCCAGCTCACTATTTACTCTTATTTTCCACTATAAAATACCCGTATGTTCAGCACCAACTAATCGCTATCTAGATTGTGTTTAGATAAGATTTAACGCTTCAGCTCTTAGCGTCGAACAACATAAGATAACATCTCATTCCCTTGTTGGCCAACCTTTCCCTGACCCAGATTGTAAAGCTACCCTCATAAATGCAGAATATACAGTAAATGCAACAAACCTGTTGTCCACTAATCTACTTTAAATGTTTGCACAGTCAAGGCTTCTGTCTCTAAACTACGTGTAAATACACTACAAAGGTGTTTGGCTACCAAGACTCTCAGCTGATCTTTAATAAATTGTGTTTTTGCATACAAATAGACGTGTTATCATTTTGATCCTTACTTAGATTAGACTGAGGAAGGATCTGGTAATATAGGAAGGATGGACATTAATGCATCTAATGTTTAACAACGTGATATCCTCATTAAGTCGAGTCTGTTTATTTATATAATTAAAGACAACTTAATTAATTAAAGACATCTAAAGGGTTATTAATGCCTTTGTTACCTCGAGACTGGATTACTGCAACGCTCTGTATGTGGGTATGGACCGGGCCTCAATTAGACGCCTGCTGCTAGTCCAGAATGCAGCTGCACTTCTTCTCACTGGCCACAAAAATCGTCGCCACATCTCCCCCATTCTGGCCTCACTGCACTGGCTTCCAGTTCGGTTCCCAATTGATTTTAAAATCCTTTTATTTGTTTTTAAAGCCCTAAATGGGCTGGCTCCGGCCTGCATAGCAGAACTCCTCCATCGCTACACCCCAGCCAGAGCTTTAAAGGTCCCACGTCATGGCCATTTCTACTGATCATAATTCCATTGTTGAGGTCGACTAGAATAGATTTAAATTGTTCAATTATCCAAACTCACATTGGTTTCTCAAACAGCATCTCTGTATAGTATGTGTATTCACTCTCTGTCCTAAACGGCTAGTTGGAGCTCCTGCCCCCCCCCCCTCCCTGTGAGCCCAGTGTGCTCTGATTGGTCGGGACGTTGAGAGGCTCGTTGCTGCTCGCACACACACAGACACACACACACTGCTGCAGGAGCGGACAGGTTTCCGGGTCGGCGATACAGCGAGAACAAGAGAAACTCATCCTGAGCACACACACTCACAGCCGAAGTAGAAACAATAAGTGTGGCTTGATATTGAGTAAGAAAAAGGTTGATAACGCTGTGAGCATGGGTCTGCGGAGAGCGTTTCTCCAAGATCCCAACGTAGTCCGAAAAACGTTTACCCATTCAAACAGGCGTGGTAGATACCTTGTTTGTAATCATAAATACACAAACAACAATGAATACCTACAGGTTGTGTACCCGAATCTCCCGCTGGTCCAAACAGAGTAGGAACAGCATCGTTCTTCAGTGCCCTATGCTGTACATATCCAGCATGAATCGCTGAAAGGTTTGGGGAGCTTTGTTTCGTGAAATGCTGGCAGAGGGTGTGGCCTCTGGGTATCCCCACGTCACAGTACCCAGGAAGTAAACAATGGAAAATGAGAAATGTCCAACGAGGCGTTTTGGGGCAGCATAGACAGGTCTTCTCTGTGTTAGAGTTTTACTCGCTACAGGGTGCACTTTGAGGGTTTGTGACTCTGCAGACCGTTTACATGCAGAGAAACCTTCATAACACAAGGGGACGGGTAACAACCAGAAAAGCATGGCATGGGACCTTTAAGGTCTGCTGAGCAGCTGGCCCCAGGCTCTGGAACGCTCTGCCCCTCCATGTGAGGTCGGCTCACACCCTAGGGTTTTTAAATCCTCACTAAAGACTCACTTCTTCTCTCTGGCCTTCTAGTCAGAGCGGAGCACGACACCTGACTATTCCCTGTGTTTTTGTTTTTTATATTTCTGTTGTAAATGCTTGTGATTGTAGTAAAGTATTTTTATTATATGCACTTTGGCTCGACCAAAAATCGCTTTTAAATGTGCTTTATAAATAAAACTTGATTTGATAATAAAAACAGCTGCGTTGATACTGAAAACCGTGCAGGCTGACTGTTCTTCACACAGACGAATTGAGAAGGAATCTATAAAGAAATGAAACTATAGACAAAAGGGATAATGGTGCTGTTATATAATCCTATTTGTTCACATCCTTTGCAGCTCTGGGTTGGGTCGACATCATTATACAAGGTTTATTTGACTGAGTGTGTGAGTCTGCTCCTTTCAACCATGAAACTCTATATAAGGCTGTGAGAAGAGGCTGGGAATACTTTGTTTAAGCAGATGAAAAAAGTCCAAGTAAATGTCCTATTTAACACAACAGCTTTAAAGTTATAAAGGTTTGTTATACACGCACGTTTCTTTACACTCTGAATATTATACAATACAGCCATTTGAAATAATGCAAAGTAACTTCCTGATTTGTTTAGAGAAGTGCTTAAAATCTCCGACTAATAGCAGCTCACTGTCCAAAAAACCGCCCAGGTCCGTTTCATATTGGGACATTATCTCCAACCAGATGCTGACGGAGCCGTTTCTTCTGTTTTGAAATCATACAGTACTTCCTGCTCGAGTCTGGACCTCTGTCAGTGTGCATTAGTGCAATATCTGTTCAAAAAGGGCAGAAGACAGGAAGTATCTGGGCTCAATGTTTTACTTACAGGAAGTCTAACGGATTATCTTATTTGTGAGAAAATGAGAACGTTGTTTGTTTGTCGAAGTTGTTTTTTAAAGATATCAAACTAAAACAAAGCAGTTTGAAATGGTTTTAATGTTTCAATTAAAACCATAACATAAGATAGGCCGGCAGTGGCTCAGTCAGTGGGACTGGGAGCTGTAGGGTCCCAGTCCCAGGGGTTTTTCCTTTCCTGTAGTGTGTTATACTGGCTTTAGTGCATGTAAATGGTCTGCAAACGCTAAAATCCCACTCCCCTGCCTGAAACGCCTCCATTGGACTCCTTTGTAACATAGTGACATCACAGCATATTCAATTACTAACCTTTATTTATACCGATTTTGTAGTGATTTTAAAAGATGTAGTACTTTGATTATTTTATTTATTCTATAAATGTTTACATGTTCTATAGAATAGAATATGGAGGGATGAAACCCTCTTTAATGGTCACACATGCAGAGCACACACAGTCACATGTGTTCTCTGTTACAGGAAGTCTAACAGATTATCTTATTTGTGAGAAAATGAGAACGTCGTTTGTTTGTTGAAGTTGTTTTTTAAAATGTACAATCGGAAATCCGTTCAGCTTAGTGTGCTGTCAAAGATTTCTCAGGGGTAGACATTAAGGGTAAAAAGCCACTGGGCCTCCGGGCCGGTGGAATTGTATTGTCACTGGCCCCACCATTGTAACCACTGGCCCGGAGCATTCGTCCAAAAAAATATATATCGACTAATAATGAAGAAAATTAACACATTTGTTGCAATAGTAATTTATACATTACTACTTGTACTACAACATTTGAACAATCAGTTCTTCCTCATTTGTTCATATTTGGTTTATTAAAATAATGATATTGTGGTCATTGTTAAAAAATGTCTGCTATTATTATGAGTATTATTATTTGTATAATGCACTTTCTGCCTTCCTGTCATTAGGAGTTAGACATGTAATGGCTATAGATTAGATCCTTCATTATCCTAAACTGCTGGGACATTTCCCTCTAGCCAATACCTTTATATTTTCTACTCTTCACTTACTTGTCAGCATAGGTCGGCATTGATGTACAGAGCCGACAGAAGACATGGTTTATATTGGCATCGTATTGAGAGGTGCAGCCAGTGACGCGTCCTGAAACCAGGAAGTAAGCTGCTGGTTCCCTCGACAAGGGTTTTGTAAAATAGCTGGAAATAAGGTCTGTGGAAAACAAACAAACCTGCACGTTTTGTTCAGCCGGATAATCTCCACATGTCTACCCTACTTTTATAATTTTCGAATCATAAATCTAATGATAGATTATAAAAGGGTTTTAGGACGCGTCACTGCACCACTAGAAGCCAACTCCATCGATCAAGCTGAAACGTTCTCTCCCTCTTCTTCTCATGCTCCCTGTCACTCTCCTTTAACTCCTCCGGTGACTTTCTTTTATTTGAAGATAGTTTTTTGCTCGGCGCTTGGCCGGTTACCGCTGGTATTAAAAACATTTTGGCGAATGGTTAGGTGGCGCGATAGTCTGTCGTGAAGGAGCGCGCTCACGGGAGCCTGCTCGCACTGCGCTCCGCAGCAAACAGCTGTTTGCTTTTCACCCAACAACGACAACCGACTCACGGAACGCTATGTTGTAGCGTTAATAAACGAACCAATTTAACTAAATTGCTAGTCAAAATACCAATACCACAGGAAACATTTTTTTTTAAACAATATTTTTAGTGGCCCGAGCGGGCAAGTGGAAAGTACGTTATGCTGGCCCGGGGTGTATAAATAGTGCTTCCGGGCCAGCGGGCCAATTATAATGTCGAGCCCTGTTTCTCATTCAGAGGTTAGTGTTATGAATTATTAATCTGTCAACTATCCAGCACTTAACGCTTTCAAATCAAGTTCTGTGAGGAAACGTTTTCTTCTATTTTCTGCATCCTTACTTTTGGCAAAATTGTACAGAATTAGATCTGGATTTGTTCTTTCAAATCGCACGGAGCCTTTAAGATGTCTTTGGGTGGAATAATGAGTTATCCAATTGATCATTTCAACAGTCAGATTAGCAGAATTAGATCAGGGTGTTGTCTATCAGGTAACAGAGGCGCTGCGCCTTCTTACTCTCGGTGTAAATGTTAAAGTGATGCGGGAAAACAATATTTCTGTTCGTCAAAAACTGTATAAATACTCCAAAGATATGAAAATGGTGTCAAATAGAGCGGCAGACACAGCTTTGTTTTTACGGAGCTACGACTTCATGTTGTTGTTGTTTACGTCTTGAATTGATATATCTTATAAACTAGAGAGAGAAGAGAATATGGAGGGATGAAACCCTCTGTAATGGTCTCACATGCAGAGCACACAGTGACATGTGTCCTCTGCTTTTAACCCATCCTAGTACCAGGAGTCTAGTACTAGGAGCAGTGGGCAGCTATTGTACAGCGCCCGGGGAGTGGGGGGGGAAGGGGGATGTCCGGTGCCTTGCTCAAGGGCAGGAGGTGAGCTGGGACCTCTCCAAGTAGCAGTCGACACTCCATTTTTAGGTCTGGTCTGGGACTTGAACCGGCGACCCTACAGCCCCCAGTCCAAATACTAATTTCTACTTTTACTACAAACTAAAGCTGTATGAAATCCAATCATCTCATTTAAATTGTTCCTGATTTGACCTCCGCTGTTTATTAATGTTTATTTCCTGCTTTTAGCACACAGCGAATAGAAAAGGAAAGTCCTCCTAAAGCAGAATCAACAATGAGGAAGTTATGAAGGGACTAAGGAAATGATTGCAATAATAAATTATTAATTTATGTGGAATAATTGAACAGTAAAACAGCTGCCGAGCCACAACTACCTCTAACCTTCAGGCTTTAATGCCACGATGAATTAATCAAGGGTCATGAAGACATTAAATATGAATACCCTTTATAGTTCCTGCACATCACAAGTCAGAAAGCTATCAATTAATTACAGTTTAATAACACGGTGATTCAAGATTTAGAGTTATTGATTGCAAAATTAAATAAAAACACTAATTTGCGTTACTTGTCGAGTTCAAAATGTGAGTATTTTTTTTTATAAATTATAGAAATAAACGGTATATCTTAAAGGGGACCTATCATGCAAAATGCACTTTTTTATGTCTTTATACATAAAGATGTGTCCCCGGTGTGTCAGGGAACTCACGCAGCGTCAGAAAATGAAACCCTCTCTCTTTTCCTCCGTACCCAAATCTCTAAAAACGGGGAGCAACGGAGCTGATCCAGATTTGCGTCCGATATGGCGTCATATCTGAAATGTGGACCCACGGCCCAATCAGAAACTTTGCTATCAGAAACAATGCCCGACTGTTTTGGAAGTAATATGGTCAGTGTTTATTAGCATCGCTAACACTCAGAGCTAACCTGTACTGGAGAGCATGTGTGTGAAGAAGCAGGAAGTAAAAAGGAACTCACCTTGTGGTATAACCGGCAAGAGAGAAAGCCTTTGAGCTCCAGACTGTTTCAGAGAGGATCCTTGATGATCCATGATATGGCGTTTCATCACGGCAGCATTTAGTTTAGACGGTAGCTGCCGGGTCCCGCAGGAGCTCAGACCCCTCCTCTTTAAAAGCTTTATACCCAAATCAGCACTTTTGAAACAGGAAGTGAAATAGAGGGATATGAGGCGTGGCTAGAATGGGTGATTTGTTTGGTATTTTGAGCAAAACACTTCATAGACATGTTTTTTATATATTTGTATTTATCTGAGACCTATGCTATTGCCTAAACATAGCATGATAGGTGACCTTTAATAAAAATTCTAACATTATCATAGTTACATAGGGGTGTAACGGTATACGTACCCGTACCGAAATTATTCGGTACGGGCCCTTCGGTTCGGTACACATGTGTACCAAAGTGTACCGAACGAATAATAGCGTTAAACGTAAATAATTGAGAACAACTTCTTGGAAGTAATCTCAGGTGCTGCGTCGCAGCATTCAGAGTACTTTGCTCACATTGGGTTCAACGCGTCATAGAGCGAGCAAGTCATTTCATTGGACGAGAGGCATACTATGAGAGCTGGTCAGAGGGATGCGTTCAAATGTAGTCAGTAATTTGAGGAACTGTCGAAATGGCGAACGCAGATAAAGTTGAGCTCGAAAATCCTCCAGCATCATTGAAGTCTCCGGTTTGGGAACATTTTGGTTTCGCAGTTACGTACAAGGATGACGGACAAAGACAGGTGGACCGAACCAAAGCTGTTTGTCGGCATTGTTCAACTAAAATTGGTTACGCGGCTGGAAATACATCAAACTTGCACTCATTTGAAAAGGCATCACCTGAACGTGAATATCACCGGTACCAAAAGACTGAAGTGCAAACCCAACTCCCGCTAGCATTCAAGCCTCCACCACTCGCAAAGAGTTCAGACCGAGCCAAAGCTATTACAAACGCCAAATATCCTTATGTTGCATGTTAGCAAAGAGCTACCTGGCTGTATCTGCTGCCTCTGTCCCTAGCGAGGGTGTTCTCCACAGCAGGAGACATTGTTAGTGCCAGCAGATCTGCCCTTTCAGCAAGCAATGTGGACAAGTTCATCTTTCTTTAAAACAACATGAAAATACAATGACAAGCAAGTCCTCATGTCAAACTGGCTGCTTAGGTACGAGTACAGTTCAAATACAGATTATTCCAGTTCATCGAAAAGCTGCACCTTAATGTTTATTTTATTATATTTTGTATGTATTTGAGTGAATACATTATTCACAGTTTAATAATAATTTAAAAAAACAAAAAATATGTTTTGTGATAATTTTTTCTGCTGTACCGAAACCGAACCGTGACCTAAACACCGAGGTACGTACCGAACCGAATTGTTTGTGAACCGTTACACCCCTATAGTTACAATATACTTGGGTCTTAGACAAGCCGTTTGAACACTTTGAGAAACTGTGATAACCACACACTTTCTCCAGATTAGTTTTGTTTATAACATTTAATAAAATGTATAAAAAAAATCCATCCCAGCTTCTTAAAATCCGAGGTTATGTCTTTAAATGTCTTGTTTTGTTCGTCAAAAAACACCAAATAGCAGAAAAAAATCCCCATATTTGAGATTCTGAAAACAGAACGGAAAGATACTTTGAAAATGAATCATTTAATTATTGGTGCCGCTCTGGTGAAACATTGCAGGTTCAACCGGTAACGTTTAACCGAATGTCCACTCTTCTTTGTTACATATAAACTCTGTATTTGGACTGTGTTCTTCTCCTGTTGTCCTGCGTGGGAGTTCTACAGAGTTCACATCAGAGAAGCCTTTTATCCTTTTATCAAACTAAAGGACTTCCTGTTTTGCATTGTCTCTCTGGGACCTGAAACAACACAACACATCCCCTTTATGAAATGTCCAATGCACAATAAATACAGCGTAGGGATGACAATGGGGGAAAAGTCCCAGGCTCCTCTAACAAGGCTGAACTGGAATAAATAAAGACATAATGTAGGCATTGTCACTGTACTGTACGTTATCTCTTTGCATAATAACTAAGCAGACAAAGGTACATTAACAGAGAAGCAGTTTGATTTGTTGAGAAAATTACATCACTTTCCTGTAATGCAGCAGAATTATGCAATATCAGAAATATCTGGTCTCTTATCGCTTTATCGATACATGTCCCTTACGTTCATTAATATGCCACTTTTAATTCCTCTATTTATTATTGTTATACACAATGGTATATATTAGGGCTGCACAATATTGGAAAAAACTTACATTGCGATATTCTTTCACCTGCGATACGAAAAAATACAGGAATTGAAGAAAAGACAGTTTTGTTTTGTCCGCAAACCATCCTCTCTTGAACTTTAACGATATTTAACCGGATGAAGGATTTTAGTCACTGGATCTTAAGTTATCAGAGCAACAAGCTGAGCTAGCTCGGTTACCCTGCTGTCATCTGATCAAGAATGATTGTGATTGGTGGTTTGCTGTGCATGCAGAGCCGGCATGTCACTCACTCAAGAACCCCTGACATGAGAGCCGTGCGAGTTTTCCTTTTGTAGCAAGCAGCAAAATAATTGTAACATGACGTGTTTGAGTTAATTTGCCGACTTAAAGGGGACCGATCATGCAAAATGCACTTGTTGATGTCTTTTATACATAAATGTGTCCCCGGTGTGTCAGGGAACTCACGCAGCGTCAGAAAATAAAACCCTCTCTCTTTTCCTCCGTACCCAAATCTCTAAAAACGGGGAACAACGGAGCTGATCCAGATTTGCGTCCGATATGACGTAACATCTGAAATGTGGACCCACGGCCCAATCAGAAACGTTGCTATCAGAAACAATGGCCAACTGTTTTGGACGTAATATGGTCGGTGTTTGCATTAGCATCGCTAACACTCAGAGCTAACCTGTACTGGAGAGCATGTGTGTGAAGAAGCAGGAAGTAAAAAGGAACTCACCTTGTGGTATAACCGGCAAGAGAGAAAGCCTTTGAGCTCCAGACTGTTTCAGATCCTTGATGATCCATGATATGGCGTTTCATCACGGCAGCATTTAGTTTAGACAGTAGCTGCCGGGTCCCGCATGAGCTCAGACCCCTCCTCTTTAAAGCTTTCTCCCCGAATCAGCACTTTTGAAACAGGAAGTGAAACAGAGGGATATGAGGCGTGGCTAGAATGATCTGTTTGGTATTTTGAGCAAAACACTTCATAGACATGTTTTTTTATATATTGTTATATATCTGAGACCTATGCTGTTGCCTGAACATAGCCTGATAGGTGACCTTTAATATCGCACGTCCTAAAGAAAAAAAAAAATCGCAGCCCTAATATATATTGTAGAACAATGTGCACGTTTTTTTATTTATTTTTCGTATTATTCAGTTTTTATTCTAATGTATTTGTATCTTATAATGTTTATATAATATATATATATTTATTTTTATTTTATAAACATTTCACTCTTTTGTATTTACAGTCACAACCCCTTGCTCGGGGATCGATATCCACGCGGACTCGGAGGTTCTGATTCAGAACGGCACCACGGGGACGCTGCGCTGCTCCTTCAGGTCCAACGAGGTGGTGAGCAGCACCACGTCGGTCACATGGACCTTCCAGTCCAACCAGCCCGACAACCTGTTCTACAAAACCCCGTACACGGTGAGTGCTCTTTCTACATCACCATGTGTCCCCTCTTCTCCATGTCTCTTCTACATCAACATGTGTCCCCTCTTCTTCATGTCTCTTCTACATCACCATGTGTCCCCTCTTCTCCATGTCTCTTCTACATCACCATGTGTCCCCTCTTCTCCATGTCTCTTCTATATCAACATGTGTCCCCTCTTCTTCATGTCTCTTCTATATCAACATGTGTCCCCTCTTCTTCATGTCTCTTCTATATCAACATGTGTCCCCTCTTCTCCATGTCTCTTCTACATCAACATGTGTCCCCTCTTCTTCATGTCTCTTCTACATCAACATGTGTCCCCTCTTCTTCATGTCTCTTCTACATCAACATGTGTCCCCTCTTCTTCATGTCTCTTCTACATCAACATGTGTCCCCTCTTCTTCATGTCTCTTCTACATCAACATGTGTCCCCTCTTCTTCATGTCTCTTCTACATCAACATGTGTCCCCTCTTCTTCATGTCTCTTCTACATCAACACGTGTCCCCTCTTCTTCATGTCTCTTCTACATCAACATGTGTCCCCTCTTCTTCATGTCTCTTTTACATCAACATGTGTCCCCTCTTCTCCATGTCTCTTCTACATCAACATGTGTCCCCTCTTCTTCATGTCTCTTTTACATCAACATGTGTCCCCTCTTCTTCATGTCTCTTCTACATCACCATGTGTCCCCTCTTCTTCATGTCTCTTCTACATCAACATGTGTCCCCTCTTCTTCAGGTCTCTTCTATATCACCATGTGTCCCCTCTTCTTCATGTCTCTTCTACATCAACATGTGCCCCCTCTTCTTCATGTCTCTTCTACATCAACATGTGTCCCCTCTTCTTCATGTCTCTTCTACATCAACATGTGTCCCCTCTTCTTCATGTCTCTTCTACATCAACACGTGTCCCCTCTTCTTCACGTCTCTTCTACATCCCCATGTGTCCCCTCTTCTTCATGTCTCTTCTACATCAACACGTGTCCACTCTTCTTCACGTCTCTTCTACATCAACATGTGTCCCCTCTTCTTCATGTCTCTTCTACATCAACATGTGTCCCCTCTTCTTCATGTCTCTTCTACATCAACACGTGTCCCCTCTTCTTCACGTCTCTTCTACATCAACACGTGTCCCCTCTTCTTCATGTCTCTTCTACATCAACAAGTGTCCCCTCTTCTTCATGTCTCTTCTACATCAACATGTGTCCCCTCTTCTTCATGTCTCTTCTACATCAACATGTGTCCCCTCTTCTTCATGTCTCTTCTACATCAACATGTGTCCCCTCTTCTTCATGTCTCCTCTACATCAACATGTGTACCCTCTTCTTCATGTCTCTTCTACATCAACATGTGTCCCCTCTTCTTCATGTCTCTTCTACATCAACATGTGTCCCCTCTTCTTCATGTCTCTTCTACATCAACATGTGTCCCCTCTGTGGAAAGAGACTCTGAAAGTTTCAGGAACAAAGATTCTCTCTCTTTTTGATCCATTTCTATAAAAACCTGTCTGAAAATGAGCTGATCAGATTTTGGCCACTTGATGATGTCATAACGATGTGTTGTCTTGTGTAACCATTAGCCAATCAGCAGCCAAGGTAACCCCCCCCTCCCCCCCTCTCCTCCTAGAGCACCATTGAGTTCTTTGTAACCAAATGTCTCTCAGAGGGGCGTGGGGAGGGGCTCCTTATTTTCATCTAAAGTAACAGACAGAGAATCAGCACTTTGGAAACAGGGCTGAAACAGAGGGGATTATGGGTAATGCTGCAATGACCTGTTTGGTGTTTCAGCCAATCAGAGACAGGCTCTGGATATATCTGAGACATGTGATATATTGATGAGAAACAGTATAACAGGGGACCTTTTTAATGGAAGAAAAAAATGGAGTTAAATTAAATGGGGGCTTTATATTCTTATGACCTGACCAAATACAATCTCACTCTCAAAGCCCCTTATGTGGGGAGGGGGTGTTTCCCACAGCTGCACGGTGGTTTCCTCTCATTGTTTTATCTGACGGAGCTGCAAACTCTCGCTGTGAAAGCATGGGGTTCAAATACAGAAGGTTTTACGTTCAGTTCAGTCTCAGCGGCCGGAGTTTATATACTTAGTTTACTTATTTAGTTTATGTGTGTTATTGTGCTTCTGCTGTGTGTCACCGTTAGGAAAGGGGAAGTGTGTTTACTGTAGCTACGGTTTGCTCTTGACCTAACACATTTTTATATATTTAGATTGTTTTTAAATCTTCGGTACCACTTTACAATAAGTCTACTCTTATAAAGGGTTTACGAATAGTTTGTAATTCAGTTATTAATTAGGTTGTGAACACTTTATTAAATCTTACTAAGCTTTTATAAGACATGAGATAAACAGGGCAACTGTGACCGGTTGCTCGCCAAATAGTGAGCCCACATTTATCAGTACTGCTAAGTCTTATATTGGCTACCTAGCTTACTTCGTCTCCTTCATCAGCCAGCATCCTTGGTATCTGTTGTCCACTGTAGATTCTCTCTAAGTAGCCAATATAAGGCTTAGTCATCTTGCCAAATAGTGAGCCCACATTTATCTGTACTGCTAAGCCTTATTAGAAATGGTAGTAACTCATTAATAAATGGGAATGTGTTTTACACTTTACAACAAGGCTCCCTTTTGGCAGCTATAAATGTTAGTAACTCTTAAATAAATGGTCATAAAGAGATGCCAAGAAACATCAAGATGGAAGGGGGGGAATCAAGTCAGTGAGCAACAGATACCAGCTGGCTGATGGAGAAGACGAAGTAAGCTAGGTAGCCAATATAAGGCTTAGTCATCTTGCCAAATATGGGGCTTTCACACCAACGCCGTTCCAGGGCCGGTTTGGAGCTAGAGCCTGAAAAGCACCGTTTTTTCCTGTTCACAATAATAATAGTAATCCAAACATTACAGTTTTGTTATTTTTCCCCCCATAAATGAACGAAAAGCAGAAATACAGGACATATATATACAGAATATTTTATTTTGTTATTAAAATCTATGTTGGAATATGAAATACGGATATTTCCCCCAAAATTCCTATTTATTTTTCTGATTTAGTTCATTGTGTAATTTCAAAAGAGTCAATATTTACAAATATTAAAGCTTTTAATAATACCTTAATTGAATTCACAAACAATTGAACATAAAAAAACTCCAATGCAACTATTTTTCCTTTTTTAATAATTTACCAAATTTAAAAGTGACGATAATATTAAATAAATATAATTTTTGACTGAATAATTTGTGTGAATTTCAAGTTTTTGATTTTAATCGTTTATTTGGTAGGGACATTGCACATTAATGAACACTTAGAACAATACATGTGCCAAACGGCCATAGAGTGCCGCAGTGACGCGTTCTAAAGCTGGATGTAAACTCCTTCCGGTTCCTTCGACAAAAACGCAACGCTATTTCTCCATAGGATTTTGAAAATAGCTGGAATTCAGGTCTGTGGTTGAGACACATTTAAGAGACGGATCACGTTTTGTTCAGCCGGATAATCTCCACATGTCTACCCTACAGAAGCTAAATGCTAACGTTATGCTATAAAGGAACTACAGCAGGGTCGCTGCTTCAACGTCACGCCGACTTCAGATCCATATTCAAATTACAGATTCTAAATGGTTCAAGTTGAAGCGTTTGTTTGAACAGTCTGCAGGAGGACTTGCTTTCAAGCAGAACAGAAACTAACTTAGAGGAGTGTTTACGTGTTCGTCGTAATGACGTACAACGGCCTCCACGACTTCTGTAGTCCTATTCAGCCACTTGGTAACAACCATCGTTTCTCAGACACGTCAACTCTTCAGAAATCACCGGTGGGGTCACTGCTGATGGATTTAATGTAGAACAAAACGTGATCCGTCTCTTCAATGTGTCTCAACCTCAGACCTGATTTCAGCTATTCTCCTAAACCCTTTGGAGAGATCCCATTGGCTCTGAGACGAGGGAACCGGAAGTGGAGAAATGCTAACTTACTTCCGGGTTTTAGGACGCGTCACTGCACCACTCCATGTGCCGGATTTATCTTTGAGCTACTTTCCATCCGCAGTCCCTCACATAAAACATTTAAGAAACTTTACAAGCAATACAAATACATGAAATGCAAGAAAAGTGCAAGCAAGAGTAAGAGTAGAATACATTTATTTATGACATGAGAGGATTACCCCTGTGTTAAAGTGCATTTAGTGGTGATCGCACGTCTGTTTGTTTCTCAACCATCGTTTGAGTTGACCTTTTAAAACTATTGAGAGTGGGACAATCCACAGTCTGATTTCACACGGTTTAATTAAACTTAATATCTTTCTTTCTTTTTGTAGGTTTTCTACTATTCCAATGGGAGAGGATTCCCGGGTCACGACGTGTTCAAAGGCAGAGTTCAGTTTATTGGAGACATAAATAAGAGGGACGCCTCGTTACAGCTGAGTCCGGCTCAGTTCAGCGACAACGGGACTTTCTTCTGCGACGTGAAAAACCCGCCGGACGTGACGGGAACTCCGGCGCGCACCGAGCTCAGGGTCGTTCTGAAAGGTACGAAATATGACAAATGTTATCTTATTGGGTGAAATGTTATCCTAACGGGTGATCTGCAAAGGTTTTAAGTGCAATAGTATTTGATATCAAGCTGGTGATAGCTAATTAAAATGTATTTATTTTGATAAGGATGTCACAATAACAGAAATGTAGTAGTAAATATTTATTTAATTTTTTACTTTATTATTTGCCCCTTTTGTTTGTTTGTTTGTTTACCTTGTAAAGTGGACTTGGGTCCCTTGAAAGGCGCTATACAAATGTAATCTATTATTATTAATATTATTACACTGTTAACAATACAAAAAAATGGTATTAAGTGCCATGGCAAAATACTAAAAGTTGCTCCAAAAATAAATACAGAGTTAAAAAGCTATTATATAAAATTAAATTATACAATATTCGATACCACTGTAAACATCTAAATTATTCGACATGCACTCCTTTTATTTACTTTTGCATACTTACAATAGTAAACAACATAACCCACTCTCATATGGACATTTTAATTGCTTGGAAAACGTTATTAATTCAAGTTTCTTGCTAAAAATGACATTTTTAATCCTACATTTCAACAGCCAACAGCCAGAGATGGCAAAAGTACACACATCCTTTACTCAAGTAGAAGTACACATACTCGTGTTTAAAAATACTCTGGTAAAAGTAGAAGTACTGACTAAACTTCTTTACTCAAGTCAAAGTAAAGAGGCTTTGAAAAGTACTTAGTAAAAAGTACCCATAACTAGCAGCTGTTTTAAAGAGTACCTGACCTCCCTTTATATTAATAGAACAATAATGTCATTGTTAGCTAATGAATGTTTCCATGCTGAACAACGGCAACATGACAACGTTTCCATTGGTCCCTCTTCTTTAGAGAAGACCAGGAAATGATGGATACACGGATCGTGTTCAAATCAATAGGCACGCAATGACTCTAAAGAATAATGATCACGCCACCAAACACACATTCAGACTAAAGGAACCAGCTGTTTGGAAAATGTAAGAAGTAGAAAGTACAGGTATTTGAGTTCAACATGAGAGAAGTAGAAAGTACAGGTATTTGAGTTCAACATGTAAGAAGTAGAAAGTACAGGTATTTGAGTTCAACATGTAAGAAGTAGAAAGTACAGGTATTTGGGTTCAACATGTAAGAAGTAGAAAGTACAGGTATTTGTGTTCAACATGTGAGAAGTAGAAAGTACAGGTATTTGTGTTCAACATGTGAGAAGTAGAAAGTACAGGTATTTGTGTTCAACATGTAAGAAGTAGAAAGTACAGGTATTTGGGTTCAACATGTGAGAAGTAGAAAGTACAGGTATTTGAGTTCAACATGTAAGAAGTAGAAAGTACAGGTATTTGAGTTCAACATGTAAGAAGTAGAAAGTACAGGTATTTGAGTTCAACATGAGAGATGTAGAAAGTACAGGTATTTGGGTTCAACGTGTAAGAAGTAGAAAGTACAGGTATTTGTGTTCAACATGTTAGAAGTAGGAAGTACAGGTATTTGGGTTCAACATGTAAGAAGTAGAAAGTACAGGTATTTGTGTTCAACATGTAAGAAGTAGAAAGTACAGGTATTTGGGTTCAACATGTAAGAAGTAGAAAGTTCAGGTATTTGGGTTCAACGTGTAAGAAGTAGAAAGTACAGGTATTTGTGTTCAACATGTTAGAAGTAGAAAGTACAGGTATTTGGGTTCAACATGTAAGAAGTAGAAAGTACAGGTATTTGTGTTCAACATGTAAGAAGTAGAAAGTACAGGTATTTGTGTTCCACATTTAAGAAGTAGAAAGTACAGGTATTTGTGTTCAACATGTTAGAAGTAGGAAGTACAGGTATTTGAGTTCAACATGTAAGAAGTAGAAAGTACAGGTATTTGAGTTCAACATGTAAGAAGTAGAAAGTTCAGGTATTTGCGTTCAACGTGTAAGAAGTAGAAAGTACAGGTATTTGTGTTCAACATGTTAGAAGTAGGAAGTACAGGTATTTGAGTTCAACATGTAAGAAGTAGAAAGTTCAGGTATTTGGGTTCAACATGAGAGAAGTAGAAAGTACAGGTATTTGGGTTCAACGTGTAAGAAGTAGAAAGTACAGGTATTTGTGTTCCACATTTAAGAAGTAGAAAGTACAGGTATTTGTGTTCAACATGTTAGAAGTAGGAAGTACAGGTATTTGAGTTCAACATGTAAGAAGTAGAAAGTACAGGTATTTGAGTTCAACATGTAAGAAGTAGAAAGTTCAGGTATTTGCGTTCAACGTGTAAGAAGTAGAAAGTACAGGTATTTGTGTTCAACATGTTAGAAGTAGGAAGTACAGGTATTTGAGTTCAACATGTAAGAAGTAGAAAGTACAGGTATTTGAGTTCAACATGTAAGAAGTAGAAAGTACAGGTATTTGTGTTCAACATGTTAGAAGTAGAAAGTACAGGTATTTGGGTTCAACATGTAAGAAGTAGAAAGTACAGGTATTTGAGTTCAAAGTGTAAGAAGTAGAAAGTACAGGTGTTTGTGTTCAACATGTAAGAAGTAGAAAGTACAGGTATTTGTGTTCAATATGTAAGAAGTAGAAAGTACAGGTATTTGGGTTCAACATGTAAGAAGTAGAAAGTACAGGTATTTGTGTTCAACATTTAAGAAGTAGAAAGTACAGGTATTTGAGTTCAAAGTGTAAGAAGTAGAAAGTACAGGTGTTTGTGTTCAACATGTAAGAAGTAGAAAGTACAGGTATTTGTGTTCAATATGTAAGAAGTAGAAAGTACAGGTATTTGGGTTCAACATGTAAGAAGTAGAAAGTACAGGTATTTGTGTTCAATGTGTAAGAAGTAGAAAGTACAGGTATTTGAGTTCAACATGTAAGAAGTAGAAAGTACAGGTATTTGTGTTCAACATATAAGAAGTAGAAAGTACAGGTATTTGTGTTCAACATTTAAGAAGTAGAAAGTACAGGTATTTGAGTTCAAAGTGTAAGAAGTAGAAAGTACAGGTGTTTGTGTTCAACATGTAAGAAGTAGAAAGTACAGGTATTTGTGTTCAATATGTAAGAAGTAGAAAGTACAGGTATTTGGGTTCAACATGTAAGAAGTAGAAAGTACAGGTATTTGTGTTCAATGTGTAAGAAGTAGAAAGTACAGGTATTTGAGTTCAACATGTAAGAAGTAGAAAGTACAGGTATTTGTGTTCAACATGTAAGAAGTAGAAAGTACAGGTATTTGTGTTCAACATGTAAGAAGTCAAAGTAAAAAGTCGTCAGGAAAATAAGTAGTGGAGTAAAGTACTGATACAAGAAAAATGTACTTAAGTACAATAACGAAGTATTTGTATTCCACTACTTCCCATCTCTGCAAACAGCTAATGCTAACTAGCTCTCCTCCAGAGGATTGCATCACCGATATGTTGATCCCAATGTGGCATTATCGGGTAAAAAATTAAAAATGCGATTCCTGTGTACGTCAATAGTTAATACTTTTTCCAGAATATGGCATATACTTGGTCCCACCGTATCATTCCACACGACGTCCTTTATTGATAGGGGTTTCTTTCTCAGATGAAAATCAGGTCAACTCGATGCAGGTTGCTGATAAGAGTTTGATTACACGAGAGATTTATTTTTCTAAATGTACCTGCATCTTTTTAAAGGCCTTGGAAAGAAATCAGTCTTTTTCCTGTCGAGCTTTTTATCGACAATGAAGGTGCCGTTTGAGACTCATTTGGTTTTGGTTGCAAAGTAAATCCAGAAATGCTGCTGCACCAATCTTTGAATCTTGTTTTGAACCAAACAGGATTTCCTTTTGAATCTCCAAACCTCATGTCTTTAAACCTTGTCAGACGTGTAGAAACTGAAATGTTTTAACGTGATAAGCTGCAGGAAGGCAATATGTTCTGTGTTGGGATCGTGCCAAGAGCAATGCACACGCAGCACGAGTGCCTCCCCAACAGGATGGGGACAGGAGTTGTTTACCTTGGTTCCACCTTGGTTCCTCTGGTGTGTGCGTGCCGCTCTACATCGTATCAGCATTTTGTGGCGGTTTCTTCTTGTCTCTGCCAAGTTTGACAAGGGTGTACTGCAGCAAAACGTTTTACGTAATTTAAGCAAAACTAGACTAGAAATATCAATAAAGTGCAAAAACAAAAATATGTACCAACAAGGGACCTTTAATTTATTTTCTCTATAACGTTTGTCAAGTTGTGTTTATAAATTAAGTTTTATTTATTTGGATCAATTACTATCAAATACCTTCAAAGACAGAATTAAAGAGTCCTCTCCTGCTGATGTTCAGGTGTATATCAGTATGTAGTGTCTCTACTTTAAAGAGTCCTCTCCTGCTGATGTTCAGGTGTATATCAGTATGTAGTGTCTCTACTTTAAAGAGTCCTCTCCTGCTGATGTTCAGGTGTATATCAGTATGTAGTGTCTCTACTTTAAAGAGTCCTCTCCTGCTGATGTTCAGGTGTATATCAGTATGTAGTGTCTCTACTTTAAAGAGTCCTCTCCTGCTGATGTTCAGGTGTATATCAGTATGTAGTGTCTCTACTTTAAAGAGTCCTCTCCTGCTGATGTTCAGGTGTATATCAGTATGTAGTGTCTCTACTTTAAAGAGTCCTCTCCTGCTGATGTTCAGGTGTATATCAGGATGTAGTGTCTCTACTTTAAAGAGTCCTCTCCTGCTAATGTTCAGGTGTATATCAGGATGTAGTGTCTCTACTTTAAAGAGTCCTCTCCTGCTGATGTTCAGGTGTATATCAGTATGTAGTGTCTCTACTTTAAAGAGTCCTCTCCTGCTGATGTTCAGGTGTATATCAGTATGTAGTGTCTCTACTTTAATTGGTCAACCGATTAGAGATGTCCCGCCCCTTAGCCTGTCACGTACAATGTGTTGGAGTGTTAGCAAATAGAGGTGCAAGTGTTATGCAGTGATGTCACTATGTTAGAGAAGTAAACAAAGGAGTCCAATGGAGGCGTTTCAGGCAGGGGGGGGGGGGGGAGTGGGATTTTAACGTTTGCAGACCATTTACATGCACTAAAACCTGTATAACACACTACAGGAAAGAAAAAACCCCAAAAGCATATTAGGGGCTCTTTCCCGTCAGGTTTATTGTGATATCTGGTTGAACGCTGATCCAGCAGGTGCATTCCTGTTTTTTGTTTGCTTAGTATCGGTGCATGTGACGGCTTGTTATCTTTTGGCTCAGCTGTGAGTCACCCCTCCCTCTAGGTGGTAGGCTGCTCTTTCTCCAGCGCTTGTATCTAGAAAGCAGTGCATAGTCTAAATGGAGGACGTTGTGTGTTTACTTGTTATTCTGCCCCCACAATGGTGCACTGCAGTATTTCTTTGCTGAACACAAAGATGTTGTGTTGCTGCTGCATGGTTCTCTTACTCTGACTGTGTTTTATGAACAGAACCACAACCGTGTTAATTCGTCATGTAGAGACAAGCTGAGAAAACCAGTGGAGGTGGGGCTTTCTCACGCTGTCTTGTGTGTGTCTGTGGACCGTTTTCAAAACACATCTCACATTATGTTGATGTGTTTACTGTGAAGATACCGCTTTAGTAGAAATGCCACACATCGTCTTACAATCATGGTAAAAGAGAAACACATCTAAACAGTTAAAGTGCCAACATTGTAGAAAATAAAACACACTTCCTAACAATAATACAAATAAGATAAAGGAAATAATAGGTTGAAATAAAATACATTAGCTGGCAGTGGCTCAGTCAGTAGGGGCTTGGACTGTGAGCTGTAGGGTCACCGGTTCAAGTCCCCGACCAGACCTAAAAATGGAGTGTGGACTGCTACTTGGAGAGGTCCCAGCTCACCTCCTGCCCTGCCGTGGTGCCCTTGAGCAAGGCACCGGACACTACGCGTCAAGTGCTGGATAGTTGACAGATTAATAATTCATAACACTAACCTCTGAATGAGAAATCCTTGACGGCACACTAAGCTGAACAGATTTCCGATTGTACATTTTAAAAAAACAACTTCGACAAACAAACGACGTTTTCATTTTCTCACAAATAAGATAATCTGTTAGACTTCCTGTAACAGAGAACACATGTGACTGTGTGTGCTCTGCATGTGTGACCATTACAGAGGGTTTCACCACTCCATATTCTATTCTATAGAAAATGTAAACATTTATAGAATAAATAGAATAATCAAAGTACTACATCTTTCAAAATCGGTATAAATAAAGGTTAGTAATTGAATATGCAGTGATGTCACTATGTTGGAGAAGTAAACAAAGGAGTCCAATGGAGGCGTTTCATGCAGGGGGGGGCAGTGGGATTTTAGCGTTTGCAGACCATTTACATGCACTAAAACCCGTATAACACACTACAGGAAAGGAAAAACCCCTGGGACTGGGACCCTACAGCTCCCAGTCCCACTGACTGAGCCACTGCCGGCCTATCTTATGTTATGGTTTTAATTGAAACATTAAAACCATTTCAAACTGCTTTGTTTTAGTTTGATATCTTACTTCTTTTAAATGAAATAAGCTTTGATAAACATACAAATATTTGAGGCATTTATCTTGCGTTTTGGGTTTATGACAGTTTTGATTTTTCTTAAAATTACTAAATTTTAGGTTGGAATTATTGCTAAAAAGGAAATGTGCCATGTGTGTGGGTTAGGTCATTTTAAGGCGCTGAAGAAAGACGAAAAGTTGCCTTTAATGCCCCAAAATAAACATAGCGTTGACATGTTTTAAATGTATTTGGGAATGTTTGTTTAACCTACCATGTGTGTTTTTGTTCCGCCCAGAGTCTCTCCCTCAGAACAACATGGCGGTTATAGTGGGAGCAGTTTGTGGAGCGTTGTTTCTGCTCGTCCTCATCGCTGTGGCCGCCTGCGTCGTCATGAGGGTGATGCACAGCCGCCACGAATACGAAGGGTCAGTGTCCCCTCCTCAATATGTATATAAAGTATATAATGTAGTATTTTCCCAAATGCAATAGATATCAGAAGAAACAGATATCAGGTAGGGTTACACGTACGAGGAATTTGACTTGAGGTCGGCTTTATAAACTAAGTGTTATGATTTCAATTGATGTGAAGATACCTATGTATTAACTCTAATTTGAGTAATTAAATAATCTATTTCCTTTACAACAAGACGTCTAAACGAATATAATAACACGATATGTCTTTTCAGTTTCTCACATTGTGTGGTTGAGTTATGAATATCTAAATGTATTTATAGTTGTATGCGACGCCCACAGTGGGTTAGTCATCCTCCTGTAACACCTCTAACTCTTTCTGCATGGGAGCTGGGTCTCTCTCTCTCTCTGTGTGAACATCAGTTTGATGCCTGATCTGTTGTTGTTTACTTTTATGATTGGATGTTGTTACTAATCATTCATGTTTGTTTAGAGTATGGGTTGTAACGGTATGAGATTTTCACTGTACAATAACACCCTGAGAAATCTTCATGGTATAGGTATTACACTATTATGATATTATTATTATATGTATTGTGATTAATAATCACTAGCATTATTATTATTTTCCCTATTTAATTTTTTTAATTAACGCACCTGAACACATCACAACACATACATATATATATATATAACCCCTGGGAGACCTTAGAAAACTCATTACGCACCTGAACACATCACAACACATATATATAACCCCTGGGAGACCTTAGAGAACTCATTACGCACCTGAACACATCACAACACATATATATAACCCCTGGGAGACCTTAGAGAACACATTACGCACCTGAACACATCACAACACATATATATAACCCCTGGGAGACCTTAGAGAACTCATTACGCACCTGAACACATCACAACACATATATATAACCCCTGGGAGACCTTAGAGAACTCATTACGCACCTGAACACATCACAACACATATATATAACCCCTGGGAGACCTTAGAGAACACATTACGCACCTGAACACATCACAACACATATATATAACCCCTGGGAGACGTTAGAGAACACATTACGCACCTGAACACATCACATCACATATATATAACCCCTGGGAGACCTTAGAGAACTCATTACGCACCTGAACACATCACAACATATATATATAACCCCTGGGAGACCTTAGAGAACTCATTACGCACCTGTACACATCACAACACATATATATAACCCCTGGGAGACCATACAACTCATTACGCACCTGAACACATCACAACACACATATATAACCCCTGGGAGTCCTTATAGAACTCATTATGCACCTGAACACATCACAACACATACATATAACCCCTGGGAGACCTTAGAGAACTCATTACGCACCTGAACACATCACAACACATATATATAACCCCTGGGAGACCTTATAGAACTCATTACGCACCTGAACACATCACAACACATATATATAACCCCTGGGAGACCTTAGAAAACTCATTACGCAGCTGAACACATCACAACACATATATATAACCCCTGGGAGACCTTATAGAACTCATTACGCACCTGAACACATCACAGCACATATATATAACCCCTGGGAGACCTTAGAGAACTCATTACGCACCTGAACACATCACATATATATAACCCCTGGGAGACCTTATAGAACTCATTACGCACCTGAACACATCATACATATATATAACCCCTGGGAGACCTTAGAGAACTCATTACGCACCTGAACACATCACAACTCATATATATAACCCCTGGGAGTCCTTAGAGAACTCATTACGCACCTGAACACATCACAACACATATATATAACCCCTGGGAGACCTTAGAGAACTCATTACGCACCTGAACACATCACAACTCATATATATAACCCCTGGGAGACCTTAGAGAACTCATTACGCACCTGAACACATCACAACACATATATATAACCCCTGGGAGACCTTAGAGGACTCATTACGCACCTGAACACATCACATATATATAACCCCTGGGAGACCTTAGAGAACTCGTTACGCACCTGAACACAACACACATATATAACCCCTGGGAGACCTTAGAGAACTCATTACGCACCTGAACACATCACATCACATATATATAACCCCTGGGAGACCTTAGAGAACTCATTACGCACCTGAACACATCACACCACATATATATATAACCCCTGGGAGACCTTAGAGAACTCATTACGCACCTGAACACATCACATATATATAACCCCTGGGAGACCTTAGAGAACTCATTACGCACCTGAACACATCACAGCACACATATATAACCCCTGAATGAGAACAGCACGTTATAATACTGCATGTAACTAAAGTACGTTATACAGCTATAAAGCATGTTAATTTGCATTTAGCAGCACTATAGCACACACAGCACATTACCATAGAACAACCCAGTACGATAACCTTACATTAACAGCCTGGTAAACCATTACAACCCTAATATAAAGACAAAGGACTGAATTACCTTTTTGTGTTTTAGGTAGTTTGGTCACGTTTGCCTCGCATGCTTTAAATGAGCTTTACGGCCTCTTTAAATTAATAAAAAAGCACCTGGCTGGTTTTATCTCTGGGATGTTGTGGGTGTTCTCACTGGTGCCGGTCTCTGTCCTCTCATTCCTGTTTAACCTCCCTCTAACACTCTCTTTAACGTCATTAATCTGCATGTCGTCTCTTGCGCTTGTTCTTCATATGTTTCCACTAAACTCCAAACTAACTCGTCTCGATCACCAGCTTATTATTGCTTTTATTTTTTTAAATAAAACGTCAATGTCAACAGAAATGTTTCAAGGTGTCAAGCAGTGCGGAAAAGATCCTTCATTTACATCTGGGGAGTCCAACTCAATTTCATCCACATCTGCATTATGGCTGCACTTAAAGGGCCGGTTGTAACTTTAAGGCTATATAAAAATACATATATATAAAATAATGTATTATATAATATTATTTTCCTCTGCATTGGATTATTATCGGATAGGGTAATAACTTCATAATTAACTACGTCTGAAAGCAGAAGTCTAGGGGAAATAATTGCAAGTCTCTTCAATGATTTTAAAAGAAAAGTTCAAAAAAAGTCTAAGTTACATTTGAAAAAAAAGTGACATTTGAAAAAAAGTAACATTTACAAAAACAATTCTAAGTAAAAAGGTATTTAGAAGGAAAAAAAGTCAAATTCTGAAAAAAAAAGTCTAATTTGAGATGCATTGTGGGACATGTAGTTTATGGGCAACGTGCTTCTGTAAATCGGCATGTAACCGTATAATAAACGTATTATTCTTTGCAAGCTCTTGTGGGGCCGCATGAAATGAAGTCACGGGCCGGATTTGGCCCCCGGGCCTTGAGTTTGACACCCCTGATTTACCTCAACATTTAAACGAGCATAGTATTAAGTTAAAGTAAATCACCGCTGCCGAATCACCTTGAAATGTTTGGAGGAAATGTTAAAAAAGTGATTAGACTTTCTCTCTTACTGCAGTGTCTTGACTCGAGATGCACTGGTGATGTGTTCTGGTATTTATTTCATAAAAACAACCAAAAATCTGTGTTATTTCCCCGAAATGACATGTTTTCAATTGGAAATTCTCTAAATTCTGATACAAGCACCTTTTCATGAGAAAGTGTGTCTTATGCTGTTGTTAATACATACAATATTAATAAGGAAATACATAATAAATCTAATAATTTGATGAACTTGACCAACATTAAACCTCTGTTCTGTTTAATTTGTGTAACACCATAACATAAAGACACAATATCATAGTGATCTTTGTCTTGGGCCATCTGTATGGATCATTTATACTGATTAATGACTTGTAGAAAACACTGTACAATAGATTAAAATGACAATTTACGCTAATGTAATGCAACATTATCAATTAATCCGACATCATTCTAGCCCTGACGTTTAATTGGTTTTGTAAAACACCAGAAAATAGAGAAAGAAATCAGATTTTTTTTTATGAATGAAAATGTAGTGCTAATTGAAGCCCATCAGTGCACCTCCAGTCTCCTCTCTGTTGTCGTGTCTCATCCCTCATTGTTTATTTTTGTCTCGTGTCCCATCTGTCCGTCTCTGTCTCCATTTGACTGTGCACCAATGATTGCTCGACACCCGGGGAATCGCTAAACCTAAAATAGATGCACGTCCTTGGAAAGCGTGAGCTCTCAGGCTCCCAAGCCCCGAAAGAAGGTGGAGGTCAATCTGGAGAGCTCCAGGGGCCCCAACCCCTCGGGGCCGGTACAGGTACGAGCTGGGGGGGGCCAAAGAGTTTATTTCACTGATTCAGGGTATTATTCAGTACACGGTTCCTTAAATATGTCATTAAGAAGGTTTGAATATGAAATGTGGAGATTTTTCCCCATAATTCGTATTTATTTTCGATTTAAGTTCATTGTGTAATTTCCCAAGAGTCAATATTTAAAAATATTAAAGCTTTTAATAATATTTAAATGTAATTCATGAATAATTCAAATAAAAAACTTGAATGTGCTAAACATTTGTAAATCATTTACCAAATTAAAATGTATGAAAGTATGACCAGAATATTAAATACATAGAATAACATTTTTTAATATAGTGGACTTTTGTGGCGAAAATGTATCGAATGAAAATATATTTTTTAATAACCTTAAAGGTGGGGTAGGTAATTCACTTCAGAAACACGTGTTGTTATATTCCATGGAACGCTCTTAACATCCGATAGCAATGAATATCTTAAATGCTTAATGCTCAATAGTCAATATTTAAAAATATTAAAGAATAATAAATAAATAATTAAACATTCAAAACTTAAATATGAGTCCAACAGTAACTACTTTGTCCAAAAAAATAAAAAGATTTAGGAAAATAGGAGACAACATATGATATGTATTAAAATATAAAAATAACAAATGACATTTAAAAAAAAATCTTTTTAAGTTTTCTATTAGACTTTTTGTGGGAAAACTTGTAAAAAGTGTGTTTTTAATTTCAATATAATCAAAACAACAAAAATGTTTACACTTTTTTTTTTACACTTTTATTTTTAAAAAATAGTTATTATCATCAATATGTATTAATTATATGAAATATTTATTTTGAGAAAAAAAATGACATTTCTTACAATTGAATTTTTAATTAAAACAATTAATTTAAGCAAAGTAAAGAAAAAAGATAATCCCAGGAAATAATTTCATAGCGCCACATAGTGGAACATATTAGAATAAAACACACAATTACATCCAATTTATTGAATCTTAATATTTTTTTCCAGTTCTCAGGAGTGTTATATCTCTGTGCTTTGCTTAATCATATATACGTTAGGGTGGTCCTTGAAAGTCGGAAAGTTTAAGCTCCAACCCCCAGAATTCATTGCATTTCAATCAGGAGAGACGGTTTGGATAAGAACACATTTATTGCCAGGAATACACAAATGAATGTAATGGAGTTTTGGCGATTAGGCCCCGTTGTGCGGGAGTATCATTCGGGAGGGGAGAACCGATCCGATGTGGTCTATACGCTGGAGGTGATGAATGGATAGTTGGGGTCGGTCTGAAGGGGAGGGGCTTAGCTTGACCCCGGTGGTGGTGAATGGATAGTTGGGGTCGGTCTGAAGGGGAGGGGCTTAGCTTGACCCTGGTGGTGGTGAATGGATAGTTGGGGTCGGTCTAAAGGGGAGGGGCTTAGCTTGACCCTAGATTCAGACGGACAGGAGGTGCAAAGGGGGGGAGGAGGGTTGCGTCGAGTCACCTGAAATGACAGCTGTCAGAGGGGAGAGCAGACTTAAAACGGTTAGCGGAGCGCTATGATAGGCTTGAGCGAAGTGATTGGTCAAGCTGGAGAGTGACGCCCTCGATCACTTATTGAGAGGAGAGAGAGTAGTAACATGGACTTAGTAAATGAAAGAGTAAAGACGGTCTTCCTGGTTGAACTTGCACTGAGCTTCAACCCCTCCCTTTCTTCCAGGAAGATGAGGGAGGGGTCCATGTTGTCAGACTGAGGAAAACATTCACCAGGAGAGTTTTCTTGACTAATAGAATTAATTCTGGGGGTTGGAGCTTAGACTTTCCCACTTTAAATGTTAAGGACCACCCTACGTGAGGCTAAACTTCCAGGTCGATGAGGGAGGGGTAAATGTTGTTGGAACCAGGAGAGTTTTCTTGACTAAAAATAAATGAATTTGAAAATGTTCATGGCACTAAGGACCACCCTAATGTACATATCTTAGTGGTTTTTACTGATGTTTTTATGCCCCTTTCCTCCCGTTCCCCCGCAGGGCCCGGTGATATACGCCCAGTTGGATCACTCGGGCAGCAGGAGCTCCTTCCACAAGATGGAGCCAGTGGTCTACGCTGACATCCGTAAAAACTGAAGAGGAACTGGGGACCAAACACGTTAGAAGAAAAAAACACACAGTAAAGTATCAGACCTCTCGATCAGCTGCTCTTGGGAAGGGTGGGGAAATATATCATATAACGGGGACACAGTCGGTGCAGTTTCTTTATTTTATTTGATCTTTTCTTCATCCTCTGAAAGCCTGACACGATCAAATCTCAATGTGCTTTTATTTAGAAAAACACCCCAATGGACACTCCGTCACTCCGTCTTTAAATGGTTCGTTAAAATCAAGAATGCCGTCATATGATATCATTTATTTTATGTTTTATTATCGTAGGGCTCTGCAGGCTGTTGCACCAGCTGGAATAATACGTTTAATGTTGATTAAAACTGCTTCATTGTGACTGTCATTTCACACGTAATCACTATAAATAAAATAATCTTATATACTGTTGAATCAAAACTGGATCGCAGAAATGAACGCTACTAACAAGTAAAGGAAGGGATTTAATTACAATGATTTATCCGACTGCATGTAAACGGATAAACGGAGTACTCTAACACACTTTGAAATTCCCAGCTTCTGTGAACGCACCATTAAATCACCGCTAGTTTAAAGGCAACAAAACCTAATTGAAATATATTTAAAAAAACATAATTGAATCAGTAATGACGAGAGTGGATCAGGATTTACCAAAGCTGTGCTGACATTGCAGAATGTATCGATTTGCTATATCATCAATTGATTTTTATTTATTCCAAATATGGCAATAGGCGATTGAGGTGATGTTTGGATCACTTTCCAAATCCTTTACCAACACTTTCCGGCTTTTATTTGATTGACTGCTCCAACATTATGTCCATATTAACAACATCTCTGCGTAATAACACGTAATAGCCAACGCTAAAATATCGTCTAAATCCCGATGTATTTCGTTCCGAAGTACATCCTGACATTTGGTTTTATCCATTCTGTCCATCTCCAGAAAAGAAGAATGCTTGGAATACAAATAACACTCTTAATAATCTTTCTATCAGCAGTCACTGACTTTAACGGCATTCCTGCGAAGCTCCAATTCACACTCTTGAAGTCGGTGCAACAGTCTGCAGATGCCTCAGTGATGTTCACATTGCCTTCAGTAACTCTGCATGCAGTAATATTAACATCTACAGACTGACATTATGGTACTCTGACATTATGTTACTGTGAATGCTTCTGGCATGTTGTGGTACCTCGTGACAAAAAAAAAACACTGCCTCCTTTTTTGATTTTCACCTCAGTGCAACCGTTTTTTTTGTCGTCTTTAAAATACATATATGCATAGGAACACACATTCAATGCACCGAGAAAGAGTTTTATGTTCTGCATCACAACCAGCCAGGTTTTAATTTAACACGTTTAGAATATATGCATGACTGAGGTGAAACATCTGCTATGGAAACTGGACAATGCTTTAAAAACACTGTTTGCATGCAATTTACTAACATAATGAGCATTATCATGAACATATGCTATTCTTTTCGTCTCTGTATACTGTGTACAAGCTATTTTTGTTTCCACGTAATGGGCCAAATATCAACACTAATATGAGGGAAGGTTGTTTCCAGCTTTAAATGCATTCCAACATCTGATTTTTATTTAGCTTTAAGCATTGAAAAAAAGCCAAATTCTTCTGTTTTTGTTTCTGTCTGTGGTTACCTATGAGAGTGATATTTGTGTCGCAGTAAATGCCTTCAGCTTGTGATTCAGAATGCAGTAAATCTCCATGTTGACCAGTATTTGTATATATTCCAATTTCATGTAAGATATAGTGCTGTTTACTGTAACTCATTCCAGTGTGTGCTATGGCTGAGGATGTATAGTTTGCTGTAGAGGCTAGAGAAAGTTGGTGGCATGCTTTGTTTTTTTAAAGTCTTAATTGTTCGTCAGGAAACACTCCAACATATACAGTGCCTGCAGGGAGCCAGTCAATTCAAAACGGCTGGAATTCAACTGGATTTAGTCAAAAAACTCATAGTTAGGGGGACGTTTCTGGATTTTTAAGGGTGTTTCTGTTACAATTCTTAATTAATATTGAATCTAAAACCCTCTTCATCCATTTTTTCTGATTCTTTTAGCTCCATTTTTGGTCTCCTCCACCTAACGTCTGAGGAATATCTGACTTTTCCTTGAGTTTAAAAGGTGTTTTTGTTTCACAATTCCTGAATATTGACTCCAAAACCTTTGCAAACTGATCATTTCCACATTCTGAGCGACATTTAATTTATTTGGAGTCATTTTTGAGTCCACTTTATGGATTAAAGTCGAATTTGCTTTCACTTTTGTCTCCTCCACTTAACTCCAGAGAAAAATCTAACAATTTGTTTAACTTACAAGGGGGTTTTGATGCGATTTCTAATTAATAGTGACCCCAAAACCTTAGCAAACTGTTAATTTACACATTCAGATCAACATCAGAATGATTTCTATATTATTTTTCCGTGAAACTGATGGATTTTAGTCCAATTTTCTCCCTTTTTATCTCTATTTTTGGTCTCCTCTCCCTTAATTCTGAGTAAAATCTGACTCTAGCTGCTTAATGCTCTCAGCTAGTCTCTAAAGTGGCCTTTTACTCAGCTCTTAAAGTGACTTAAGAGTGGTGATAGTTAAACAAAACAGCTAAACAATGAGCAAAAAATCACTTTAAAGCTCTGTAAAACTCATTTTTGAATACGTATTTATAGAAAAGTATGTTGATTTCACACAAACTACTGTTAAAAAGTACTCTTGGGTTGATTGTATCATAGTGAATGTCCCTGATAATGTAGATTACCGTTGTGTGCCAGTTTCAGTGGGTTTTCTTTTCCGCTGAGCTCACGATTTGTACCTTGAATGACTAAACGTCTGTATCAATAATGACTGTAAAGCTTGTAACGCAGCTGAAAACACAATCAGTGGGTAGAATAGAAATGTATCGTCCCACCAGGGTAGGAAATGTGCCTTTTTCTCGTCAATAAACCTAAAAAAAAACCTACATCACGTGTCAAAATCTCCCAAAATCACCGTATGAACCAAAAAATCATGATAATTCATCAAAAATGTGTGAAAACATGTATTTAACTAGAAGTAATCCTTGCGTACATCAATCTGGACTCATGTTATTATTCATAACTCTAAATATTTTCATCCAACTAATTAAAACCTTAATTTGATCCCTTTTGAATTGACCCTGTCTTCAGGCACTGTAGTCTTCCAGGTGTGTTTTCTCTGTAACGTTGTTCTGTTTGTTTCTTTCTCCAGTTAGCATGTATTTCAGTGTATTTACCAAATCAAAAACATCCTGTATGATACCGACAGCTGCCGGTCGCGTCGCTCCTTGTGACTCGTCGCAGTGTTCAGTGCTGTTGTAGAAAATTGTGATGTAAACTATAAATTATGAACGTTTTTCCGACCAACGTTTGGGGTCTTAAAAAGTGTCCGAGTGGACGCTCACAACGAGTCTTAGTGTTTCTTCGATGGTAAATAGTTGTGTGTGTTTTGAGAGTTGTTTCCTATGTTTATGTTGTGAAATCTGCACTATGTCTTGCAAATCTAAGACAACAAATTCCCTGTGATTTTTCTTTTGTTTTGTTGTGTTTCTCGTTCATCTCGGGGTGAGCTCTGTTTCAAACGTCTCTGAAACTGGAATGTTGTACATTTAGTGCCTTTTACATTTCATCAGCTAACATCTGCTCAAAATAGTAAAAAAAGATTCATTTATTTTTCCTTTTTATTGTATGTATTTTTTTATACACATAATATCGCCTCTGTATCCACTGTTCAAATTTTATATAAAACCTATTCCTGGCCAATTACATGTTTGTGTGTTACTTTTTATTATTGCGAAAATGAATCAAGATATGTAAAGGGGCCTCTTTTCACCCTCTGTCTGAAACCAGAGCCCAGTCTGCTCTGATTGGTAGGTGAGTAAGTTAGTAACATAGTAAGTAAGTAACATAGTAAGTAACATAGTAAGTAAGTAACAAAGTAAGTAACATAGTAAGTAAGTTAGTAACATTGTAAGTAACAAAGTAAGTAACATAGTAAGTAAGTTAGTAACAAAGTAAGTAAGTTAGTAACATTGTAAGTAACTAAGTAAGTAACAAAGTAAGTAAGTTAGTAACAAAGTAACAACGTAAGTAACATTGTAAGTAAGTTAGTAACAAAGTAAGTAACATTGTAAGTAAGTAACATTGTAAGTAACTAAGTAAGTAACAAAGTAAGTAAGTTAGTAACAAAGTAACAACGTAAGTAACATTGTAAGTAAGTTAGTAACAAAGTAAGTAAAATAGTAAGTAAGTAACAAAGTAAGTAACAAAGTAATAAGTTAGTAACAAAGTAAGTAACATAGTAAGTAAGTAACAAAGTAAGTAAGTAACATTGTAAGTAAGTTAGTAACAAAGTAAGTTAATAACATTGTAAGTAAGTTAGTAACAAAGTAAGTTAATAACAAAGTAAGTAACATAGTAAGTAAGTAACATAGTAAGTAAGTAACAAAGTAAGTAAGTTAGTAACAAAGTAAGTAACATTGTAAGTAAGTTAGTAACAAAGTAAGTAACTAAGTAAGTTAAGAACAAAGTAGCAAAGTAAGTAACATTGTAAGTAAGTAACAAAGTAAGTAACATTGTAAGTAAGTTAGTAACAAAGTAAGTAACATTGTAAGTAAGTAAGTAACAAAGTAAGTAACATTGTAAGTAAGTTAGTAACAAAGTAAGTAACATTGTAAGTAAGTAACAAAGTAAGTAACATTGTAAGTAAGTTAGTAGCAAAGTAAGTAACATTGTAAGTAAGTTAGTAACAAAGTAAGTAACATTGTAAGTAAGTAACAAAGTAAGTAACATTGTAAGTAAGTTAGTAGCAAAGTAAGTAACATTGTAAGTAAGTTAGTAGCAAAGTAAGTAACATTGTAAGTAAGTAACAAAGTAAGTAACATTGTAAGTAAGTAAGTAACAAAGTAAGTAACATTGTAAGTAAGTTAGTAACAAAGTAAGTAACATTGTAAGTAAGTAACAAAGTAAGTAACATTGTAAGTAAGTAAGTAACAAAGTAAGTAACATTGTAAGTAAGTTAGTAACAAAGTAAGTAACATTGTAAGTAAGTAACAAAGTAAGTAACATTGTAAGTAAGTTAGTAGCAAAGTAAGTAACATTGTAAGTAAGTAACAAAGTAAGTAACATTGTAAGTAAGTTAGTAACAAAGTAAGTAACATTGTAAGTAAGTTAGTAACAAAGTAAGTAACAAAGTAACATTGTAAGTAAGTAACATTGTAAGTAAGTAAGTTAGTAACAAAGTAAGTAACATTGTAAGTAAGTTAGTAACAAAGTAAGTAACAAAGTAACATTGTAAGTAAGTAACATAGTAAGTAGCATTGTAAGTAAGTAAGTTAGTAACAAAGTAACATTGTAAGTAAGTTAGTAACAAAGTAGCTAAGTAAGTTAGTAACAAAGTAAGTAACATTGTAAGTAAGTTAGTAACAAAGTAAGTAACATTGTAAGTAAGTTAGTAACAAAGTAAGTAACATTGTAAGTAAGTTAGTAACAAAGTAAGTAACATTGTAAGTAAGTAAGTTAGTAACAAAGTAACATTGTAAGTAAGTTAGTAACAAAGTAGCTAAGTAAGTTAGTAACAAAGTAAGTAACATTGTAAGTAAGTTAGTAACAAAGTAAGTAACATTGTAAGTAAGTTAGTAACAAAGTAAGTAACAAAGTAACATTGTAAGTAAGTAACATAGTAAGTAGCATTGTAAGTAAGTAAGTTAGTAACAAAGTAACATTGTAAGTCAGTTAGTAACAAAGTAAGTAACATTGTAAGTAAGTAACATAGTAAGTAAGTAAGTAACATTGTAAGTAAGTAAGTAACATTGTAAGTAAGTTAGTAACTAAGTAAGTTAGTAACATTGTAAGTAAGTAACTAAGTAAGTAACATTGTAAGTAAGTAACAAAGTAAGTAAGTTAGTAACTAAGTAACATAGTAAGTAAGTAAGTAACATTGTAAGTAAGTTAGTAACAAAGTAAGTAAGTTAGTAACATTGTAAGTAAGTAACTAAGTAAGTAACATTGTAAGTAAGTTAGTAACAAAGTAAGTAAGTTAGTAACAAAGTAAGTAACATTGTAAGTAAGTTAGTAACAAAGTAAGTAACAAAGTAACATTGTAAGTAAGTAACATAGTAAGTAGCATTGTAAGTAAGTAAGTTAGTAACAAAGTAACATTGTAAGTCAGTTAGTAACAAAGTAAGTAACATTGTAAGTAAGTAACATAGTAAGTAAGTAAGTAACATTGTAAGTAAGTAAGTAACATTGTAAGTAAGTTAGTAACTAAGTAAGTTAGTAACATTGTAAGTAAGTAACTAAGTAAGTAACATTGTAAGTAAGTAACAAAGTAAGTAAGTTAGTAACTAAGTAACATAGTAAGTAAGTAAGTAACATTGTAAGTAAGTTAGTAACAAAGTAAGTAAGTTAGTAACATTGTAAGTAAGTAACTAAGTAAGTAACATTGTAAGTAAGTTAGTAACAAAGTAAGTAAGTTAGTAACATAGTAAGTAGGTAACAAAGTAAGTAGCATTGTAAGTAAGTAAGTTAGTAACAAAGTAACATTGTAAGTCAGTTAGTAACAAAGTAAGTAACATTGTAAGTAAGTAACATAGTAAGTAAGTAAGTAACATTGTAAGTAAGTAAGTAACATTGTAAGTAAGTTAGTAACTAAGTAAGTTAGTAACATTGTAAGTAAGTAACTAAGTAAGTAACATTGTAAGTAAGTAACAAAGTAAGTAAGTTAGTAACTAAGTAACATAGTAAGTAAGTAACATAGTAAGTAAGTAAGTAACATTGTAAGTAAGTTAGTAACAAAGTAAGTAAGTTAGTAACATTGTAAGTAAGTAACTAAGTAAGTAACATTGTAAGTAAGTAACAAAGTAAGTAAGTTAGTAACTAAGTAACATAGTAAGTAAGTAACATAGTAAGTAGCATTGTAAGTAAGTAAGTTAGTAACAAAGTAACATTGTAAGTCAGTTAGTAACAAAGTAAGTAACATTGTAAGTAAGTAACATTGTAAGTAAGTTAGTAACAAAGTAAGTAAGTTAGTAACATTGTAAGTAAGTAACTAAGTAAGTAACATAGTAAGTAAGTAACATAGTAAGTAAGTTAGTAACAAAGTAATAAGTTAGTAACAAAGTAACATTGTAAGTAAGTAACATAGTAAGTAAGTTAGTAACAAAGTAAGTAAGTTAGTAACATTGTAAGTAAGTAACTAAGTAAGTAACATTGTAAGTAAGTAACAAAGTAAGTAAGTTAGTAATTAAGTAACATAGTAAGTAAGTTAGTAACAAAGTAATAAGTTAGTAACAAAGTAACATAGTAAGTAAGTAAGTAACTAAGTAACATAGTAAGTAAGTAACATAGTAAGTAGGTAACAAAGTAAGTAGCATTGTAAGTAAGTAAGTTAGTAACAAAGTAACATTGTAAGTCAGTTAGTAACAAAGTAAGTAACATTGTAAGTAAGTTAGTAACAAAGTAAGTAAGTTAGTAACATTGTAAGTAAGTAACTAAGTAAGTAACATAGTAAGTAAGTAACATAGTAAGTAAGTTAGTAACAAAGTAATAAGTTAGTAACAAAGTAACATTGTAAGTAAGTAACATAGTAAGTAAGTTAGTAACAAAGTAATAAGTTAGTAACAAAGTAACATAGTAAGTAAGTAACATAGTAAGTAAGTTAGTAACAAAGTAAGTAAGTTAGTAACAAAGTGGGTAGAATAGAAATGTATCGTCCCACCAGGGTAGGAAATGTGCCTTTTTCTCGTCAATAAAACTAAAAAAAAACCTACATCACGTGTCAAAATCTCCCAAAATCACCGTATGAACCAAAAAATCATGATAATTCATCAAAAATGTGTGAAAACATGTATTTAACTAGAAGTAATCCTTGCGTACATCAATCTGGACTCATGTTATTATTCATAACTCTAAATACTTTCATCCAACTAATTAAAACCTTAATTTGATCCCTTTTGAATTGACCCTGTCTTCAGGCACTGTAAAGTAAAGTAAGTAAGTTAGTTAGTAACAAAGTAAGTAGCTAAGTAAGTTAGTAAGTTGCAAAGTAAGTAAGTTAGTAACAAAGTAACAAAGTAACATAGTAACAAAGTAACATAGTAAGTAACATAGTAAGTAAGTAAAACATTAAAACCTCATACGAATGAAGCAGTGCTAAAAACACAATACACAATAAAAACATAGAATAAAAGCTCACAAGTTACCCAAACGCCTGCCCAAACAGGAATGTCTTTATTAATCCCACATAGGGGAAATATACATCGTTACAGTAAGAGACAAAAGTGATAGACATTGTAAAAACTGAATTTAGTAAAGTGGCATGCACAAATATATAAAAAAGAAAAAAATGATGATAGTAATACTAAGATTACTATTATATAAGTATATATTGCACAGTGTTATATGACAGGTGGTGGGGGTGTGTGTGTCTGGAGGGCGCTTTGGGATGTGTGCCTCTGTAGACCATTTACATGCACACAAACCTATAACACACTACAGGAAAGGGAAAACCTATTAAAGCATTATCGGGCCTCTTTAAACAAAAAATACCACAGTTGAGCAGCAGGGGGCAGAGTTTCTCACTTTATCATTTAACAGGCTCATGTCATTATATTACATAATGTATTAGTGATTAATGAAGAAAAACTTCCCATTCCCTCCAGGCTACACATATTTTGGAAGACAACACACACACACACACACACACACACACACACACACACACACACAATGAGCTGAATGCAAAGTGAAACAAAAAGGTGCGGGAATCCCGGGAAATACGAACCGGGGGAAATCTCTCTCGGAAGGAAATATGATGTGTGTGTGTGTGGGTGTGTGTGTGTGTGTGTGTGTGTGTGTGTGTGGGTGTGTGTGTGTGTTTTTTCATATGAAACAACGGATAAACAAGGATGAAAGGATGTTGAATGTGAAACTGAAGCTGACACTGCAGAAGAAGACGAGACAGGTGAGTCATCCTCCTCTTCTTCTCTTATTTATAATAATGTTTAATTATTTATCATCTCTTTCTATACGCATGTCAGCAGGTGATCAAAGTCCATGCACACAAATACGTACTTACGTTTAATTTAGAGGTAATTTTTTCTCTTTCGCAATATTATTTATTTCAAAAATAGTGTACCTTTTAGGAATCATTATTTGACAGCTATTACAACGTTTTTTCTTTTAGATATTTAAAGTATGTTCCCACTCTAAACTGGCAGAAAAAGCTGTTTTATGAGCGTTTTAAAAAAGTGTACAATGCAAGTACCCAAAAGTACGGAGCCCGGGAGGGTTCAGAGAGAAAAATAGATAAAACGAGGCCACGTTTTATTAATTTGTGTGCACGAGATATAATTCGTGGCCTCAATTTAAATAAAACGAGGCCACACTTTATTAACTCGTGCGCACAATATACTTTCTTATGGTTAGACACATCGAACTGCCCGATTATTACGCCATATTATTATTAGTTTTATGAAGATGTCCGGTCATCAGGGCTTGTGTGTGTATGTTTGTGTGTGTGCATGTGTGGGCATTTGTTTTCAGAAGATATGACAGTGGCGTTCGTTCCGGTGCACTCCGACAGCATTTAGCACTAGCATACATCGAGATTAAGATTAAACAAACTTCTTTCACTTGGGAATACACATATGGAGTTAGCCAGATGTGTGTAAATTACTGTTCATGCATCATGTAGCATTTCACGTTTCCATAGCAACAACAACTTCCTGTCAACAGCGTAAACTCGCCTTCAAAATAAAAGCATCTAAATAAAACAGGAAGTTAACCTAAATTACATTTATACCTTTATATACAACTGCAACGAAAGTAATGTCATATCCTTTTCAGTTTCACAGAACACAAATTGGGTTATTTACACATCATGCGCCCTGGTGACTGGACATCTAAAATGAATAATAGGGGGAATAATTGTGTGCGTGTGTGTGTGTGTGTGTGTGTGTGTGTGTGTGTGTGTGTGTGTGTGTGTGTGTGTGTGTGTGTGTGAGAAACGTAGCAGCTTCGATCTCTATTCAGCTGTTCTGAAGGTAAACACAGTGAAGGCGCTGCGTAAAAGACACTGCTCTCTGCGCGCAGATAGCAGATACTGTGAGAGTCACGGACATGAATTCATAGATCAAGGCAGACTGGTTCACAGACTCTCCAGTTTTGCGAATCCGGTGCTTAAACAAATAGCTCTACACCTCTGGCCAAAATGTCCCTAAAATGAAGTCCGAGTTTTAAATATATCTCCAATAATGTAGCACTGTCATTTCCCCACATAAACACAACAGTCTGCAATGAAACGGTTGTCTCCTGTGCGCTCCACTTCCTACTTGGCACACCAGTAACTTTCTTGTGTGAACGAGAAAGTATATCGTGCACACAAATTAATAAAACGTGGCCTCGTTTTATTTATTTTTCTCTCTATGAACCCTCCAGGGCTCCGTACAAAAGACTAACAATATAAGTAAGATAAGAAAAATAACATTGAAATTAGAAAAGATACTAAATATTTGACCTTTTTAAAGTAAAACCTCTGATCTCTGTGGTTTATAATACCATCCAAATATAATACAATATGTAAAATACTCCGTCAAGAAAGCTTTGGCCAGTCCTCTGACTTTTTCTATACAATACTTCCAATTTCATTGTTTATTTATATTTCTCACATTTGTGGTAATCTTTTTATACATATATATTATTATTATGTTCTCACCAAACTCCATTGGGAATTTAGGGCAGTTTAAGTAGTCCCTTCTGCAAACTGAGTACTTTACCATTTGATTATTGAAGTACATTTAGCTGATTATACTCTTGTTTAAAGGTCACCCATCATGCTATGTTTAGGCAATAGCATAGGTCTCAGATATATAAAAATATATAAAAAACATGTCTATGAAGTGTTTTGCTCAAAATACCAAACAGATCAAACGGTGTATGACTGATGATATGTGCATGTCTCTTAATGTCTACTATGTTTGTATATGTACATGTATGCGGACTGCAGGACGGAGTCCAGAACAAATTTCCTTGCGGGACAATAAAGTATATCATATTGTATCACCCATTCTAGCCATGCCTCATATCCCTCTATTTCACTTCCTGTTTCAAAAGTGCTGATTTGGGGTATAAAGCTTTAAAGAGGAGGGGTCTGAGCTCATGCGGGACCCGGCAGCTACCGTCTAAACTAAATGCTGCCGTGATGAAACGCCATATCATCAAGGATTCTCTCTGAAACAGTCTGGAGCTCAAAGGCTTTCTCTCTTGCCGGTTATACCACAAGGTGAGTTCCTTTTTACTTCCTGCTTCTTCACACACATGCTCTCCAGTACAGGTTAGCTCTGAGTGTTAGCGATGCTAATGTAAACACCGACCATATTACGTCCAAAACAGTCGGGCATTGTTTCTGATAGCAACGTTTCTGATTGGGCCGTGGGTCCACATTTCAGATATTACGTCATATCGGACGCAAATCTGGATCAGCTCCGTGGTTCCCCGTTTTTAGAGATTTGGGTACGGAGGAAAAGAGAGAGGGTTTTATTTTCTGACGCTGCGTGAGTTCCCTGACACACCGGGGACACATGTTGATGTATAAGAGACATCACAAAGTGCATTTTGCATGATAGGTCCCCTTTAAATACATCTAGATGGCTAGATTACTAAAGTACAGTCTTCTAAATCAGTTACTGGTTTGCAGAGTAGATTTTCCATGAGGAAATGTTTCATAAAAGCTCAGTGTTTTTATTTAAGTGAAGTACTTCTCCCACTTCTAGTTGTTAACAAATTGTAAAACATGTATTAAATGGTGATATAAACAGGATAATAGTATTGTAAGATAGTGTGACAAGAATAGCATAGCAACATGTCAACAGCTGTAACTTATGCATGTATAAGAGTGGGTGTGATAATGTCCTTTTTACGACAGGGGGAGTTCAGTCTGGTTTGTCATGTGGTTCATCTTACAGTAAACACACAAGGCTGTAATTACGATGAGCAAACAGCGGTTTACACTTACAATTATATTTATTAAAACTAACTATGAATGTCTCAAACAAGCTGGCAAAGTGAGTCAACATGTCTCCTATAAATAACTGTCCAAATGATTTTGAAGAAAGCACAGATCATGTTATTAGGCAGAATCCGTTGTTTTGTTTTCACACATAAGGAATTTGTTTTAATGTATAAGCAACTTAACTTAAAATGGAGAAATACGAGCAAAATGAACTCAAGGATCTAAATTCCTCGGTCTCTTCGGCCAGTTGCTTGTATAGAAACGTTACCCCCTTTTTTTCAAACAATTCTCCATAAAAGGGAACGTTTAAAATGCCCCAAATTCCAGATAGACTTTGTTGTGTGAGAACATTTTAGCTAATCTCAAGAATGACAAAGGATAATTATACTTGAACATAAGTCAAGGATATAAATACAACACTGCTAGCTGCCAGTTTTGGGAAAATCAATCTCTTATTTTAAACAATTACCCATAAAAGGTTGCTATGCAAAAAGACAACATAATTCCAGATAGACTTTGTTGTGGGAGAACAGTCAAGGTATTTCTCAAAGTTCATAGGGGATGTTTCTACTTTTACACAAGGCAAGGATCTACGTACTTTTCCCACCACTGTAGTTGCCAGTTTTGGGAAAGTTTCCCCCTTTTGTTCAAACAGTTATCCACAACTGCATAATGCTTTTTTAAATGTCGTTGTACCTGGTGCGATGACAATAAAGGAATTCTATTCTATTCTATAAAAGGTAACCTCAGTATTATGCAAAACGTATAAAATCCCCAAATTCCACGTGGAGTTTCGTGTGGGAGAACATGCGGTTGATACCATATGTTTCTACTTCTACATAAGTCAAGTATTTAAATACACCACTTTAGTTGCCAGTTTTGAGAACATCTCTCTTTTTTAAACAAAGGTCACCTTAGTATTATGCAACATGTTTAAAATGCCCCAAATTCCATGCTGTGTGAGAACATCTAACGCAGGGGGGTCAAACTCAAATACACAGTGGGCCAAAATAGGAAAATGGGTACGAGTCGAGGGCCGGACTGGTTCAATGTTTATTGCAAAACGTATTGAAATGAACTTGTTGCACATATTAAACCTGGAACTAACAAAGCTTCAATTACTGCCTATAAAAACAACATTAAATAATCAGCTGCATTCATTTCTTATGGCTCTATCTGCAGCTTCTCCAGAGTCATTTCTTATGATTACATTTCTCCACAGGCCAACAACAGCTTCAACAAAACTATTCCCCTCAAAGAACAAACCAAACATGCCCTGTTGTCGTGAGAGAGAAAGTGCAGAAGGAAGCATCCTTTGAACTCAGTGTGCTGCTCTGTGATGCTAGCTCAGACACTTGGCATCTCATCTTGGGTGCAAGGTTCATCAATGTTTGTGCTCAGGCTCTGAGCGGAGGAGACCCTCAGGATGGAGTGAAGGTGTGCGTGCAATATACCGGCGGGCCAGATCTAATAGTGATTAGAAATTATCCTGCGGGCCGAAATTAAATCCACCACGGGCCTAATTTGGCCCCCGGGCCTTGAGTTTGACACATGTGATCTAACGTATTTCTAAAGGTTGATAGGAAGTATTCATACTTCTACTTAAGTGAAGTGCTTCTCCCAAAACTGCTAGTTGCCATTTTTGGGAAAATCCCTCTCTTATTTTAAACAATTACCCATAAAAGGTTGCTATGCAAAAAGATAACATGGACTGCCGTTTAAAATGCCCCAGATTCCAGATACACGTTAGTGTGTGTGAGAACATCCCAGCCTCTCTTAGGATTGATTGAGGGTATTTCTTTTTTGCAAGAGGAGGAGGGGATTTGTCTCCTTGAAGTTGGCGCATAAAACTGAACTCCCCCACCCCCTTATAAGGCATTTCCCCACAGCGTTGGGAGGGGGGATGCAGGATATTCTCACAGGATGTGATGGCTGGACGGCGGTGAACACAGTCAGCTGAGAGGAGGGTCGGTGTGTGAGTGTGGGTGTGTGTGTGAGGCTTGCGGTGTTTCACTTGGTCACAATCGATCAGACAGTGAGTGGGTGTGTGTGTGTGTGTGTGGAGGATGTGAGATCAACATGGTCAGGAGGCTCTGTGAAGACTAGAGATCATCTGAAAGTGAGGTAACGCTCTATAAAATCACTTAAAGCATGTTGGAGGACTGAGGGAGCAGATGTGTGCATGGCTTCAAAATAATAGTGTAAGGTGTATTTTTTTTTACTTAAAATACATGAATTTAGCATTTTAAAACGACTCATACATACTGCATCAATCTCCAAACTAAGGTAACGTACAATGGTCTTATCAGCTAGTAGTTTGCATCAGATTTACATAAAAACATGAGATTTCAAAATAAAAGCTCTGTTTCTTTAAGTACTTCTTCCACTGCACGTTAGTGTTGGGATGGTTTCTCTAAAAAATGTGTAGACTCCAGACAATTGCTTGAAAACTGTAATATCTACTTCGTCAGAGTTGTGTAGCTTATGGCATTTCATTATTTCTCTAACAAATGTTTTAAACTTCAACGTTTTTAACTATTTTTTGTATATAAAGTTAAGTTAATGTACGCATGGCTAACAAATATGGTAAAAAAAGTACAGTTTACTAAAAAAATACTATTACAGCAATGTTAAACTAAACTTCAATCCTGCATTCAAACTACTTTATTACTTGTTACAGTCATGTTCAAATGTATGGAATTTCAAAGTAAAAGCTCGGTTTTCTTTTAAATAAGTAAAGTACTTCTTCCACCACCAGTTGCCAGTGTAGATCACATCAGCTCGAAGTGAGGTCATATTTAACCCCAACAAAAGATTATTTAGAAGAAGGCTTGTTGTTGTTGTTGTTGTTGTTGTTGTTGCATGTTTTACTTGTTGGAAGACTTGACTGTGGGAGGAGATGTGTTTTGACTTAAGTAAAAACACCAAATCTAACAGCTAAATCCCGAGTCAATCTCAAATCAGGTAAAAGTACAGAAGTCTTATCTGTTACTTGTTTGCAGAAGATTTTACATAAAAACCAAATGGAATTTCAAAATAAAATCTCATGTTTTTTACTTAATTGCCAACAAATGCTTTTAAAATGTAAGAAAGAGTGTGTTTTTGTGCAGCTACACACCTTAAACATCACACGAGAGCAATGTGATGAGAATCTTTATGAGTTTGCTCTTGCAGGGCTTCAGCAGTAACTCTGTGCCGTTAAATGAGAGTTTAGAAAATAGTTTACATGAATTAAACGTAACTTCTGTCACTTTTAACACTCAATTTAACCAGTTGTAGTTTGTCATAGTGATCCAACAAGTGTAATACATAACTATGTGTCCCAGGTGTGTCGGGGAACTCACGCAGCGTCAGAAAATAAAACCCTCTCTCTTTTCCTCCGTACCCACATCTTTTAAAAACGGGTACAACGAGCGGATACACATTTGCTGCCGATATGACGTAATTTCGGATGGTGGACCCACAGAAAGTTGCTATCAGAAACCATGCCTGACGTATTTTGGACGTAATCTGGTCTTTGTTTACATTAGCAAGCCTCGCTAACACTCTGAGCTAACCTGTACTGGAGAGCACGTGTTTAAAAAGCAGGACATTAAAAAAGGAACTCACCTTGTGATAAACGTGAGAGAGAAAAAGCACTTGAGCTCCATACTTTTCACTCTTGCCTTCAACTCCTAATCAACTAACCCCTTGCCCTTATTCCTCCTAGCGTAGCACTTTCTACTTTTGCTGTTATTTTGTTTGACTTGCTTGTAAGCGCTTTGAGCAGCAGGAAAAGTGCTTTATAAATGTATTGTATTATTATTATACTGTTTCAGAAATAATCCTTGATGTGGTTTAGAACAGGATGGCGTTTTATCACAGCAGAATTTAACTTTATCTCCGGTAGAATTCTGATCAGGCATTAGCTCCGCCTCCTCTTTTTTTTCAAGCTAAGGACCCAAAATCCGCGTTTCACAGCTGAAATAGAGGGATGATCTGTTTGCACTAAAAACATGCCTTCAAATAGCATGATAGGTGACCTTAATGTAAATACTCAAGTAATATTCATAAAGTACCTTAAATGTACTTGGCTATACTCCAGTATAACAGTAGGTGAGTTTTTAGAGCAACAGACTCTCCCGGGTATTAACCCTTTCTGTTTCTGTAATTACTCACACATTGTCTCCGCTGCAGTACACATGTTGTTAAGGAAATATTTGAGTTAGTTTCCGCAGAAAATAATGAGACACAGAACCCGAGTCTCGTGAAGGATGACTCACCGAGACGTAAAAAACAATGTCTGATGTCTCTAACAATAAGCAGGGGGGAAAGTACATCTATAGTACTCAAGTTTAAATATGAAGTATTAAAGTACATTTTCTGCCACTTCATACTTCTTCTTCTTCTAAGATGGAAATATTATGTGTCACTGCAATATATGTAATGTCACTTCACATTTACCATGATGTGTTTATATGATTCAAATACTACTAATCTACTAAACTAGTAGTACACAAAGTATTCAAAACGTGCTCCGCGTTGACAAATTACAACTCTTATATTTCCTTATTAACGATATGAATAGAATATTTTGTTATCAATAAAGGATGAAAACATAGTATTGCATAGTAATCTCTATTATTACTTAAATTGTAAGAACATTTTCACGATATTACTCTTGTACTTTGTACTTTTCGAACACAGGACTTTTACTTGCTATAGAGTATTTCTAATCTGTGGTATTATAGATACTACTTTAATTTAAGTATCCGAGTACCACCTTTTGCCAGTCTTGGGAAACTTTCTTTCTTTCTTTTAAACATTTCTCCGCTTGAGAAAAACATAACTTTTAAAAACGCTCCAAATTCTAAAAGTAGTGTTTTTGAGAACATCCAGCATTAGACATCTATTTCTAAAGCTTGATGAGGGGTATTTCTTTGGGTTGGAGCATCTCCTCTCACCGTGACAGTGCAGTTATCGACTGCATTTACTCAGAAGTGACGGAAAAAGGTTTTTGTCTACGTCACAGGTTCTCTGTTCCACCAGTTCTGCAGCTCAACACGGTGCACAGTGTACATATATAGCTCTGTCATAGGTCACACATGTAGGTTGGGCTACTTCCCTCTTCCTTCCCTCTCTGGAGCCATATCACCTGCAGCCAGAGTGTGTGTGTGTGTGTGTGTTAACGTGTGTGTATCGTGTGTGTCCTGCAGCACCATGGCCTGTCTCCAGCTGCTCCTCCCGCTGATGGTCAGCTGCGTGGCGGCGTCCGAACGGCCTCCTCGCCAACTCCCAGCATGCCAAGTTGTAAGTAAAACCTTCACACACACATTTATACACACACACACACACACACACACACACACAGGTCTGTTTACTAAGGTTTAACAGACACACTAACTCTCACATTTAGAGGTCCAAAGGTATGAAATTCGCAGATTACTTGCACGTTTTTCGGTCAAAATTTAAGACATTTCTAATTTTAATTAAACTTTTCTTGTGTGTATGTATTCCTTTTGTCGTAATTTTAACATAAAAATGAGAAAAATCTCAGTTTTTTAGCCATTATAATGCAAACTATGAAGTGTCTTTCAATTGTTTTAAAATAGAGTTGTTCTTGCTTTGTTAACAAACCAATTAAGATAACGTTGAAAAAGATAATATGCCACTTAAATGTATATACATCTGTCGAAATGTCTTATTTGATGTCAAACCTTATGACATTTGGTTATATCTTATCGTTTAGAATAAAACCAACACATCAAACTCAGAGGAACTCTTTCAAAACCAGAACAGATATATATTCCTTGCCAGCTTTTGGCACAAATAGAGAGATTTCTGGGGTTTATACTTATCCAAAGATCTCCTCGTACAAACTTATCCGAAACTAAACATTCAAATCCAGATTTTTCTCAGTTTTCTTGCATCTCCTCCTGAAGGCACATTCCTCACATATCAGTAAAATAAATAAACACTAAATGCCCTCATCTGTTTTTAGTTTATGTCTTCGTGTTGCCCACAGAAACTGAGAAGAGGCACCTAATTCGTCAGGAGGTTTTTTCACATTACCCTGACAGGCAGACGATTTATTTGAATTATTTGAAGGTTTCTGACCTGAGCAGACCGGGTTTATTCGTTTTAGCTTCAGGCTCCAGTATTCAGACCCAGAAACGTTATTTTGCTTCACTGGAAGCTGTGTGAAAGTGTTGTTATGTGTATATTAGACCTTCCGTTCCTCTGAGCTTCTGGTGAATTATGTTTTAGCTTCCTATGCAATCTGCCAACGGCTCTTCTTATGTAATAAACAGGAAATGTCACAGGCATCACTTCCTGTGTGCAGGAGGATTTTCTTTTTCCTAGGAAAGACCAGCACATTCCTAGAAGACATTTAGTGACGTCAGGTTGTGTGAAAATATATTTAGTTGTAGCCTTGTTCGCACGCTATTCCCCAACTCTTATCTGTAGCATTGCTTTCTAATAATGTCATAAAAAGGTCACAAAAAAAGAAAATATAACAAATACACAAACAACTAATATCCTTACACTATTGTATCCGTACAATAGTTTTTCTTTTATTTCACATTATAGTTGGAAAAGTGCTCCATAATATAACATTGAAAGTATCAACGCAAGGTGCAAACGAACACATTATAAAAGGACATCTAAACGCAAATTCTATGGAATAAAAAGTACATGTGCCTCTGAAAAGTAGTGCAGTATGAGTATACTCCACCTCAAACATCTTATTTAGTACAGTGCTTGAGTACATGTACTTTCAAACATGCATATATCAGACTGTATACACTCCAAAGTTCGTTTTTAGTATCACTGATAACACCAGAATCACAGAGAAAAGTCAATGCTTTAAAATGAAGATGTCTTCTTTGAAAAAGCCTTTATTTGTTCCTCAGTTCTTGACAACAGACACAAGATGTTTTGCCCTGCAGGAGTTCGTGAATAAATCAATCTGTTTGTTTATGGCTCGTTAGCAAAGAGGAATGCCTGTTTCAGGATGCCACAAATATTCCGAGAAGCTAAATGCACTTGGAGAGAAAACGGAGAGAAGGACATGCTTTAAGAGAGGTGGACAGAATGGGTCTCTGGCCATGTGGTTTCAGTTATAAGCAACATCTAATAACTAAAATATTCGACTGGATTAAGAGGAACTGGAGAAGATGCCGAATAACTGAGTAATAGAGGTGTGACGTATGGTCTTTGGACTAAAAACACTCTTCTGTTTGATGAAGAAGTCATTACCTATCCATTGCAATTGTAAAAAGTTATTCTTCCCTTCAGAACGACTCACTATCGTAAACTTTAGAGGGTCTGTACTGCTGCCAAGAACATGCTCACAAATCGCCCCTCCACACTTAAAACATTTGCTCTGTATTGTGTCAGGGTTAATCTGGCAGCGTGCCGACATAATCAGACGTGTGTTTGTGTTTCAGGTCCAGATGGATGTGTTCTGCAGCGATCTGAGCCTCAGAAGTGCACCGGTCGACCTTCCTCATGGCGTTCGAATGCTGGATCTTTCCCTCAACCAGGTGCAGAATCTCTCGCAGGAAACACTGGCGTATCAAAACGGTTTCCACCGCCTGAACCTCCGCGCCAACAAGATCCACTTCATCCAGCCGGGGCTCTTCAAAGACATGACGGATCTGAGAGTCTTGGATCTGTCCAGGAATCATTTGAATGTTTTCGCTCACGCCAAAATCAACATTGGGCCTCTCACAGCTGTGGAGTCGCTCGATCTGTCGAACAACGGGCTGTACACGGGGATGTCGGACTACTTTTTAGCCGATTCTCCGTCGCTAATGGACCTTTCTCTGAATGGCAACAGCATCACCAAAATAGCCCATAACACCTTCGGCGGATCCTCATCGCTTAGAAGAATCAGCCTCCACAATAACGTCATCTTGGAGATTGAAGACGGAGCGTTTGAGTTCTTGAATAATTTGACTGAACTCGATTTGTCCAAGAACTCGATCACGTGCATCACAGATTTTAACCTTTGCAATTTGAAAGTCCTCAATCTGAGCAAAAACAGCGTGGAGTTCTTCCACAGTGCCACATCGGTGGTCTTCTATAAACTCACGCATCTTGATTTGAGTGAAAACAAAATGCTCTACTTCCCTCTTCTCCCCAGATCCAACATGATTGAACATATCGATGTTTCACGAAACCATCTTCAGAGCGTCAACGTCACAGGAGGTCTTGAAAAGAGAACACAAGTGTATTTCTATTATCTAAAACACCTTGATATGAGTTACAACCAACTCAAAAGCATTCCCGAGTCGTTCTTTCACTGTATGAGATTTCTGGAGGTGCTGAATGTGAGCAACAACTGCATCAACTCGTTCTCTATCACCAACCCAGGCCTCCTGCAGACGGTGAAGATCATCAACCTCAGTTTTAACTCCCTGCAGAGCCTGACATTTGGGGAAAACACTCTGCCGTCGCTGGAAAAACTCTTCTTGCAAGGAAACGACCTCACCACCCTGGATCATGGAATATTTCAAAGACTACCGAGCATCAAACACCTTCATCTGCAGCAGAATGATCTGGAAATCTGTTCCTCGGAGAATGAACCCCAGGATTGTGTCTCCTTTACTTCCATACCGACCTTGCAATTCCTGAATTTGTCTGAGAACTATTTAAGGATTTTGCCTGCGAACGCGTTTGCCAACACCTCTTTGAAGTTACTGGATTTGTCGCTAAATCCAGGGCTAGAAATGGACAAAGACTCCCTCTCTGGTTTGGAGTATACCCTAATCCACCTCCTTTTAAAAGAAAACAACATTTCCAGTTTAAACACAGACTTGTCGTCGCTGAAGAGTCTCAAACACATCGACTTATCCACAAACCAGCTGACGAATATACCCGTGTGGAGCAAAGACTCGTCCATAGAGTCGCTGAACCTGCAGAACAATAACCTCGTGACGCTGAAGTACAGCTCCATGCTCGCTCTGGAACATTCCCTAAAAACTCTCTACATGGGCTCCAACCCTTTGAGCTGCTGCAGCAACCTCGACTTCCTGCAGATGGTGCAGCGTTCGGCCGTGGTCGTACCGGACATCGAGACGGTCACCTGCGTTCACGAGGAGTATTCAGAACCGGTGAACATCGAGAAGGTGACGCTCGAAATGTGCCACATATCGGGCGTGCAGAACTATATTATCGCTGTAGTGGTGATAGTGTTGGTTCTCTTGATCGCGATGGCGTTGTTGGTTCGATATTGCCAGGCAAGGAAAAGAAAGCACATCCGACGCTTTACCGCCTAATGAAGGAATATATGTTTGGGACTCTGTTGGTGGGTTTTAATGAAGAGACAGTAGAAACACTTGAATGTATCTGCCCAAAGTCTTCTGAAGGGACAATTTAAAGACTTGATTTGGGTTCATCACCACCGTCTTTGCCACTAAAGTGAAGGATTGGAGACGGGACACACATGAAGGAACCACGATGGCTGAACGAAACACCTGTCAATCAAGACAACTTGTGACATTATAGAGAGGGGAAGACCCGCCCCTTACATTGGACCACCATTACTTCGGAAAGATATATGTACGCTAAAAGCCAGATAAAACAGATCTGTTTGAGTCCAGGAATCACGCTTATTGGAAAAGATAATTTGACAGGTCAAGAAAGTTTCAGTTTGTCATTTAACTTTAGGTATTAGACGTATCTAGAAAGACACAAAAGTTGCATAAATGTTGCAACCTACTATCTCACCGAAGGATAACGTTAAATGTTTTATTACAACATAGCTAAGTTAGCTCAAATGTACGGTCATCCGTAGTTGAAAGCAATAGACAATTATACGTAAATAAAAACTAAAAACGTGCGTGAATGTTTCACCTTTCTCACCCGCCGGAGCTACTATACCTGTGAGTTTTGTACCAGGATGTACTCACGCACACTTACCATCCTGAAAATACATCACGTAAAATAACGTTACTTTGCTACATAGCTAAGCTACATGGCAAGCTATGTAAACTAAGCAAACTAAGACAACAACACAACTTTCCTAACTTGCAAAATGATCTCTTTTAATTGACACACTTTACATGTGTGATTCGTTGCAGAACTCACAGGCGATGAAAGAATTATCTGTGTTTCTACCGTACAAGTTTTTTTACGAAATAAAGTCGTATTGCACCAGAAGAGATATTTCTGAGGAAATCTTGGACTTTTAAACAGCTAGCATTCCTTGATCTGATGTTCATTTGAGGACCTGCTTATCAAGCCACGTTCTATCTAGCTTAAGTTTATTGAATGTGAAAAAAAGGATTTACACACTACACTTCAACACTGTTCACCGTACCATGAAATGCTAAAGCAATAGGAATGATTTGCTTTCTTGTTGATTTAGAAGATGTGTATCTGAGAGGGGATTTTGTCTGTAAGCTAAAAATGAAGAAACACAAACACTACAACAGGTTGTGAAACAAAACACTATTTTCACGTACAAGGAAGTATGATTTAATGAAGTATATAGTATGTCACAAAGAGGTTGTTTAAAGCCGTCCCTTCACCCTTTGTGTAGTTTGCACTTTAAATGTTCTTCTTATTTGTGTATTTTGTGACTTTTAACACTAAGACATTTGTTGTTATTTGACACCAAGCTGGACATTTAAAACATATTTTATGTATTGATCCCAGGCCTGTGGAAGTACATCTATTAATTTGACATGGCTGAGCACTGACATTAAAATAACTGTGATACTTTGAAGTAATAAATACACATAATGTATATTTTTAAGATGAAATCCAGCGCTGTATGTAGTGGGCTACACTGGGATCCACTATTTCATAACATTTTAATTTGCTTGTCGAGTTTATCTGTCTCATTCTGTGATGTAATGTAATGTAAGCAATATTTTGTACCACATGAAGGCCATTTTCTACTCTGTGTGAAACAATATGTGTGATAAAAAACATTTAAACCTCTTTTCTGCTTACATATTCTTTATTTTGTGGTTTCCTGTACACATTTTGATAACATTAAAGTGTAAAAGAAATCATAGTATGGTTTGTTGGAAATATCAAGTAAAAAGTCGTAGTATAGTTCAATCAGGAGAGACGGTTTTGATGTAAGAATACATATCTATTGTAGAGATACACAAATTAATGTAATGGAGTTTTGGCGATAAGGCCCCGTTATGCAGGAGTATCATTCGGGAGGGGAGAACCGATCCGATGAAACCCTCCCGGGTCTAGACCAGGGTTTCCGTTAGCTGGTAATTACCGGTTTTTAGCTGGTCAAATTGAATAAAAACCGGTAAATTCAAAACCTGCCGGTCAAAATGTCCGATGCTCCGATCGATTGGCCGACGATCATTATCGGCCGATATTCACTCTTAATAGTTTGATCTGTGCTCTCTATAAAGGCCGATCAGGAGAGCTGGGTCTGATCGATATGGACATAAACGCGAGTGAAGTGTACCCGGACGCGAGAGAGAGATCAGATCAGCTGCTGAGTCTGACCTGAAGCCCACTGTTTAGCGCGCTGCATGAGAAACTGACGGGCTGCCAGGAGAGAGGGAGGGAGAGAGAGAGGAAAAGAGAGGATCCGTTTCTCCCGTGTTATCATTCAAAGTTAATGTAAACTTTTGAATAATGTACTTCATCTACTACAAGTAGTTTCTTTGAATGTAATAATGATGTTTGTTGTTTGTGGAATCATTTATTGAAAAATGAATCTGAATTTTCGATCTGTTACGATTATAAACTGAAGCAATATAAAAATGAGCCCCATTAACTGAGTTTTAAACATCAGCATATCCGGTGCTAGTCCGGTGATTACCTGCTAACGGAGACTCTGCTACACAATTCTTATTATTATTATTGAAACATGACCGGTAAGTTTCAAATGTGTCCGGTAAAATGAATTCTGTTCGGACATTTGACCGGCGAGAAAAAATCCTAGCGGAAACCTTGGGGTCTAGACCCTGGTGGTGGTGAATGGATGGTTGGGGTCGGTCTGAAGGGGAGGGGCTTAGCTTGACCCTGGTGGTGGTGAATGGATGGTTGGGTCGGTCTGAAGGGGAGGGGCTTGGCTTGACCCTGGTGGTGGTGAATGGATGGTTGGGGTCGGTCTGAAGGGGAGGCGCTTAGCTTGACCCTAGATTCAGAGGGACAGGAGGTGCAAAGGGGGGGAGGAGGGTTGGTCGAGTCACCTGAAATGACAGCTGTCAGGGGGGAGAGCAGATTTAAAAGGGTTAGCGGAGCGCTTGTGAGAATAGAGCGAAGTGATTGGTTAAGCTGGGGAGTGACGCCCCCGATCGCTTATTGAGAGGAGAGAGAGTACATTAATGAGTAAAGAAGGTCTTCCTGGTTGAACTTGCACTGAGCTTCATTTGTTGTTTAAAAAAATATATGAACAAGGTCATGGTGTAGTATGTAGAAAAATATAAAATAAGTTATAATATACTTTTCGTATTGAATGTTGAAAATATCAAGTAAAAAGTGTTATGACTTTTGTTAAATAGTCAAGGTATAGTATGTTATAATGGAGTGACTTGAAAATATAATGAAAATGTGCCACAGTATACACTTTCGAAAATATAATGAAGATCTTAAAACTTGGTATAATTGTCGATTAAAAACAGATTAAAGCAAAACTATTGGGGAAAAAAGGATAAATTAAACATTATTTGCATTTAATGAAGCCAACTCAATCAGAGCTAAAGGCTTTTAGTTTGAAAATGTGACTTTTCTCCCTCTCTCTCCTGTTTAGATTTGGATTAAGCCTTTGAGTTTGAGAAAGTGCTGTTCAGCGACGGTCTAAAGAAAACCTTTTACCGCCCATGACTCAGATCTTCCGCCCTCTCCTCTCTCAGGGGAGAAACACACACTTACTGAAGATAATTCACCGTCTAGGGTGGTGCAGGAAGTTGCCCTCGGAGGCTTACGTCAAAGAGGAAAAAGCCCCTTTATCTCTCTGGAAACAGACATGAGAATCTCACGGACAGTAAATAAGCATCACAATATAGTCTGGCACTAATATCCGGGGTTTTAGGAAGGATTCTTTACTTCAGTGAAAGTACCAGAAATATTAACGTCCGAAGTGAAAGTCCGACATTTAAATTCTAACTTAAATACAGAAGTGTTATCATCTAAATGTAGGCGAATTACCAAGAGTAGAAGTATTACTTTCTTATACATTTGGCCTAGTTATTAGATGGTTCATAGTGTTGCATTTTACTGTTGACATTTTTAACTTGTCATCAAAAAGTTATTCTAATGGTTTAATCTTTAAAAACACGCAATGTTTTGACATATTTTTGGAGCCAAATCCAATAAGGAAATAAAGCTTTAAAATAAACGAAGTGGAGTTAAATACCAGGGTTCTTACGGTCATTAAAAACCTGGAAAAGTCATGGAAATTCAAAATGCTAATTCCAGGCCCTGGAAAAGTTAAGGAAAACTATATTTTTCCCAAAGTTTTGGAAAAGTCATGGAAATGTTGCATCAAATATAATTTATATTTTAGCTAATCGCCGAAATAGTAATACTATAATGATAATAAATACTGTATCGTAATGAAACTTAAAATGGCATTTAACTGCGGAGGTGTTTTGCTGGTGAGAGATTTGAGTTGCTTTAGCGTGTAGAAGCTAGTAAGCCTACTCTTTGATTTGTTTTAGATAGGCACGACATGTTTCAGACCTTATTTCCTGTTCCATGTTAAAATAAACCATTTCCAGTGGAACGCTGAGAAAGAGTCATGTTTTTGGTCATGGAAAATTAGGTAAAGGTCATGGAGAAGTCATGGAGAAGTCATGGAAAATTATGTAAAGGTCATGGAGAAGTCATTGAAAAGTCATTGGTGAAAAAGTGTATGAACCCTGAGATACATTATTTTCCATTTGAAAATGTATTGGAGTAGAAGTATAAAGTACCATTAAATGGAAACACTCAAGTAAAGTACCTCGATGGGTTTAATTTAAAACCATCTGAAGCAGAAGGAGATGCTGTTGAAGCTCCGATTTACTGAAATAACAAATACAGTTTTCTCTCTATATTTCTGTTTAGTCTACTATAAACTGAAGACTTTGAAGTATCCACGGATTCAATGAATCATCATGTTTTAGCAGATCATCTTCAATCTTTCTCTTTTGATTTATAATTGTTAATCAGCCACAGGAAACCCCTCATCATGATCATTTTCATCTCATATCTGAAACCGTCTAGACTGTGTTTGTTTGCTCACAGACGTCATTTACAGTAAAAGTGCCGCTATTGTGCTTCAAAGTTACACAACTGATGACCTTATTTAACATGTTGATCCTTAAAAACCGAAGCTACTGATTATTATGGAGATGTTTGGAAGTGTAATCCATTGAATTAGTTCTGAAACGGCTGTAGTTTAATCAGGATTTCACAACATTTTGCCAAATGACGCTCATAAAACGACAACCTGACAATTTGTTCATAGGTTATGCTTGCATTATAACTATATGTGTGTCTGTCTATACTTTAATTAACAAACAGACACAGGCATGGGCGGTTCTAGGGGGGGCCAGTGCCCCCCTAACACTGCCTTTGGACCCCCCTGAAAATGTTTAAAATTAGTAAAATATGCATAAATAAAAAGAAAGAATGCTAACTAGGTAACATAAGATAAGAATAAACAAGTTTAAATGATTTGTTATTGGTTGTGATCATATTAGATGTTTGGATTATTGAAAAGTATACAGCTCCCTTTCATCTGAGTGTTGAGAGCTGTATCTATAAATTCATGTTGTGCTCCAAGTGCTCCAGATTGATGCATTTCACTTCAACTTTAAAAAAAAACAAATCTTCCAGGGGATGCATGCCCCCGGACCCCCCTAGAGGAGGTGAGTTCCCCCCCTAGAGGATTTGAGGTCCACCCCCAAATAAAGCAGGTTAAAATAATTAAATTGCATACATTTTCTTTTAGTAAACACTGAAAACGGGTCCCACAGACCCAAACAGCTCACAACGGTTAAAGGTCAGCATATAATATTGTTAAAATGTGCTAAATATATACACTGCAAAAGTAGCTCACGACTTGTTTTATTTTCTGAAAGTAGCTCTCATCCTAAAAAAGGTTGGAGACCCCTGCATTAGAGCGTAAAAACTGTAACTATAAGTATCTGAAATAAATATGTGTAATGAAACAAATACCAATAACTGTATTGCATTGCTTTCTTATGCGCAATTACTTCATACTGTCTTTTTCGTGCTGCATTTATTGGCCCCCCCTCAGAAAATAACTGGCCCCAGCGTGGCCCCCCCCAGTCAAATTGGTCTTTATAGCATAACGTTAGCATTTTGCTTCTGCCGACTAGATTTATGATTAGAAAATGATAAAAGTAGGGTAGACATGTGAACAAAACGTGATCCGTCTCTTAAATGTGTCTCAACCACAGACCTTATTTCCAGCTATTTTCAAAAACCCTATGGAGAAATTGCATTGCGTTTTTTCGAAGGAACCGGAAAGAGTTTACTTCCGGGTTTTAGGACGGGTCACTGTGGCCCTCTATTCCAGCTGTTAGAGAAATGCGGATTTTGGGTCCTTAGCTTAAAAAAAAAAAAAAGAGGAGGCGGAGCTAATGCCTGATCAGAATTCTACCGGAGATAAAGTTAAACTCTGCTGTGATAAAACACCATCCTGTTCTAAACCACACCAAGGATTATTTCTGAAACAGTATGGAGCTCAAATTATTTCTCTCTCTCACGTTTATCACAAGGTGAGTTCTTTTTTTAATTTCCTGCTTTTTAAACACATGTGCTCTCCAGTACAGGTTAGCTCTGAGTGTTAGCGAGGCTAGCTAATGTAAACAAAGACGAGATTACGTCCAAAACACGTCAGGCATTGTTTCCGATAGCAACTCTCTGTGGGTCCACCGCCGATTTGACGTCATATCGGCAGCAAATCTGTATCCGCTCGTTGAACCCCCATTTTTAATAGATTTGGGTACGGAGGAAAAGAGAGAGGGTTTTATTTTCTGATGCTGCGTGAGTTCCCCGACACACCAGGGACACATAGTTATGTATAAAAGACATCAAAAAGTGCATTTTGCATGATAGGACCCCTTTAAACAACTGATGACCTTATTTAACTATTTGATCCTTAAATACTGAAGTTACTGTTAATTAGGGAGATTTGATAGTTCTTACTATAGTTTTTATAGGATATACTTGAAATATATCTATATTTGTATGACCTTGATAATTCATACTGTAATTAACAAACAACAGACACATTATTTTTGACTTACTTTCCAATATTTCTCAGTTAATTCAGGTTTTTCAGGTGGAGCTTTCCAAGGATAAAGGGTGTTATGTATAACAAAGAAATAGCGGCAGATCATCACTTAATGTCTTCTTCTTCTCTGGATATTGTACTTCATAATTGCCAAACTTAAAGCAGTTCTTCTGAATTATTGAGTCATTAATACTTATCATGATGGAGAAATATTTGAAAACTTTCAAGGCTCAACAAAGCATTTAAAACAAGTTGATTAGACGGATAGCATGAAGCATTAACTTATTACATTTGTGTCAGACAACTAAACTACAGACTGTTTGACCTCAATCACTCTACTGGGAGACAAACTTAGACCACTTCACTCTGACTTTATTTATTTTCCTTCACTCTCCAGGGTAAAATAAGACAAACAGACGGTAGTGGAAGCTCCCTTTTCTCCCAGTTTGATCCATAGACTCTTTATGCATGAAAACCATTGTATATTCAACCTTTTCTCGACCCAACGACAAAGCAAAGTGTGTTTTTACTTCCCGCCCTTGCAGCTGTACCACCCGCCGAAAGGCATCATTTCCTCTCGTGAATTCCTGCACGCTTTGCTTCCTGTTTATGAGATGAGCAGAGATAGAATCACAGGCCTACGGGAAGTATTTGTGGTTTCTTAATCAGAAGCAGACCTTTTCACTTTTCCTCCTCCTCTGTGAGCGAGCTTTGAGTCATAAATAAATCATATTAACCTGTGTTTATCATTGTTTAGTCATGCTGAGATAAAGAAGGCAGTTTGTATGGGTGATAGGTCGACTATATTAAGAGGACTTAGTCACAGAAACTGTAAAAAGAAAGTGAGAAGAAAGAGAAAGGAAGGTTGGTCATGTGTTTAGTCTGAACACCTGCTGTACTGTTTCTGTGTTTACATTGGAAGCTTAAGTACAGTATATCACTGCTAAATCAGCAGGAGAGGACTCTTTAAAGTAGAGACACTACATACTGATATACACCTGAACATCAGCAGGAGAGGACTCTTTAAAGTAGAGACACTACATACTGATATACACCTGAACATCAGCAGGAGAGGACTCTTTAAAGTAGAGACACTACATACTGATACACACCTGAACATCAGCAGGAGAGGACTCTTTAAAGTAGAGACACTACATACTGATATACACCTGAACATCAGCAGCAGAGGACTCTTTAAAGTAGAGACACTACATACTGATACACACCTGAACATCAGCAGGAGAGGACTCTTTAAAGTAGAGACACTACATACTGATATACACCTGAACATCAGCAGCAGAGGACTCTTTAAAGTAGAGACACTACATACTGATACACACCTGAACATCAGCAGGAGAGGACTCTTTAAAGTAGAGACACTACATACTCATATACACCTGAACATCAGCAGGAGAGGACTCTTTAAAGTAGAGACACTACATGCTGATATACACCTGAACATCAGCAGGAGAGGACTCTTTAAAGTAGAGACACTACATACTGATATACACCTGAACATCAGCAGGAGAGGACTCTTTAAATTAGAGACTCTACATACTGATATACACCTGAACATCAGCAGGAGAGGACTCTTTAAAGTAGAGACTCTACATACTGATATACACCTGAACATCAGCAGGAGAGGACTCTTTAAAGTAGAGACCCTACATACTGATATACACCTGAACATCAGCAGGAGAGGACTCTTTAAAGTAGAGACCCTACATACTGATATACACCTGAACATCAGCAGGAGAGGACTCTTTAAAGTAGAGACTCTACATACTGATATACACCTGAACATCAGCTGGAGAGGACTCTTCAAGAACAGTACTTGAGTAAATGAACTTAGTTACATTGCACCACTGATCTTTTGTGGTTTTAATGATAATGTCTGTTTCCTTGTTTCTTGTCTTAATTATTTACATATTTATGATATTCTATAATGCTAGAAACATTTCAGACTTGATCTGACAACAAAGTATTATTTTTATCGTGTAATAAACACACTTTTGAGCAAGGTGCACGGTCAATAAAAAGGAAAATGTGGCCTGATTTTGCAATGATCTCACAGCCATATGCCCGCTCTAAAGTAAATCAACCTGGACTCAAAACACACAATGTTCCTGGAACAGACTCAAAGCAAGGCGAGTAAATCCGCCCTTTGCTTTTTTAATTATTCGCAGGATGTATAATTCCATTGTCCTGAGTGTGTGTCCTGTTAGCTTTTTGTCTGCGGCCCTCCTCAATATTTCCAAACAGATGTGAAGCAAAAACAGCTGTTTAGCCTCAACGAAGCTACAGCAAGTGAGGGTTTGGTGCAGAACACACACAGCAGACTTATGTAACTTCAGGGGAATAAACACAAGTAGGTGACCTCTGACCTTTCCCATGGTCCTCTGCCGTAAATTGGGATAGTGAGCGCTGTGTGGGAGTGCTGGGATGAATAACGGGATGTTCTCAGTGTGCCAGTAAGCGTGGATATCACAGAGGTCAACACACACATCCATCTTTACGGAGACATTCCCAAAGACACTTTCCATACTAGTTCAAACAGATGGAAATTAACACGGTTGTCTATTTTGTTTTTGCACCGTATGCACCTACTTTGAACTTGTTATGTATTTAAACCGCTTCAGGTAATTCTAGTGTTGATATGTTATTATATTATGCACATTATTTATTTTGTATTTATACTTGTGTAAACTCTAACCTGTGCTTTCCTGTTGCTGCCTTAACACCTACATTTTCTACGGGGATCAATACATGTTTAACTTATCTTATCTTGTCTTATCTTATGCGACAAAGTGAACTTACCACCTCGACAGTGAGCCTAATTAAAGGTTAAAATATTTGGGCTGTATAAATAACATTTGATTGCTGATTTGAAAACATTGATACATTTCATTATCTCTTCAATATGCACTTTTATTTTGAAATTCAGGCAGAAAAGCAGCCAAGAAAGAGAGACAATGAGGATTTCTACTGTGGAATAAATCGGGAAATAAGACAGATTGAATAAATAAAGCTTGAGTGCAAAAAAAAGTAATTGTCAGCTAAATAAAACACATCTGAAACCTTGACTCATGTTAACAGCTTTTTCTGAGAACCCGAACTACAACTCCAAAGACGGATGAGTGTCCCTCAGAGTGTACGCTTGTGGTTTTAAACGTAATGACTCACAGAAATCTCAGGTTTCTTACGAACTGATGAAGTATAATAAAGATCCATTGTGGCTTTTTTTTTTTAAACCCATGGGACTTCATACGTCACTTTGTGATTGTAGTGAGTGATTAACTGTCAGTGGAGGAATCTTTCCTGGTGCTTTTATTGTGAAATAGTGTTTTTGGCTGAGTATAGGCTATTTCTCTGCATTAAGGAGATGTATAGCAGATTACGTTCTTCCCCTAAAACTTAAGTAGCTCAAGGAGTTCCTTTTTATTTAACTATTTATTATAGTTCAGTGCACAACATGCTTACTTGATTTTAACTGAATAAACGTATTCTTGGCCCTGATATATAACATGTCAATAGAAATCTCAGGTTTCTTACAAATTGATAAATGACAGTGTGTGTATGTGTATTCTTAAAAACCCTTACGAGCATCAGCCATAAGTATATGGTTGCATAAAGTACTATTAACCTCCTGTGGAACATTTGCTGATGCTTTTATCTTGAAAAATCATTGTTTTGGTTGAATATAGACTATTTTTCTAATAAGGAGCCGTAAGCCGAGCAATATGTTCCCATTACATGGTTTTAACTAGGAATCAACTAATAAGACACACGTATGTGATTGTAGGAAGTATAAGTAACCAATAAATACACTTTTCCTGATGCTTTTATTGTGAAAAATCCTCGTTTTAGTTGAGTATAGACTATGTATTTGCAAAAAGCTGTTAAGCAGAGCATTATGGTCACATTACATGGTTTTAACTAGATATCAACTAATAAAATACAAGACACACGTATGTGATTATAGGAAGTATAATAACCTATGGGAACACTTTTCCCGATGCTTTTATTCTGAAATATCATTCTTTTGGTTGAGTATAGACTCTTTCTCTAATAAGGAGCCGTAAAGCAGAGCAATATGTTCCCATTACATGGTTTTAAGTAATCAACTAATAAGACACACCTATGTGATTGTAGGAAGTATAATTAAACTATAAATAAACTTTTCTTGATGCTTTTATTGTGAAAAATCATTGTTTTGTTCAGTGTACGGAGGACCCAGTTATCTTCCCGTGTCTAACTGACCAAAGGGCGTGAAGAAGAGAAATAAAGTAAACTAAAGCTGGAGGAATGCAGCTCGGGCCTCCATGATGAATGACAGACATGTTGGAGGAAACTCCTTTCTAAATCTATCCCTCTGGGTTCAGTTCACTTTCATTGTTAACAACAATACAAACAGACGTCCAAAACAGACCGTCTCTTGGCGTGTTTATTCTCACCGTGGAAAGCAGCTGCTTGTTTGGGCTTGAGCCGAGGATGTTTCTTTTACAAAAGGTTTCATCAGCTCTAATGGCCGATAAATCCTCAAGATGAGAGCATGCGTGGCGAAATGTCAAAATGTTTTCATATCACGGTTAAAAGCTTTTGTTTACAGCTGCTGTTCCCAAGGTCACATTTGTTATACATTTCTGCTGTATTTCCGAGGCGGATTTTTAACTGTCTTCCCTCGAAGGAATTGTCATGTTCCACGTTTATTTGTTTTGTGTGTTAACACTTATATAAATAAACTTACCTTAACCTTACCTTGGAAAGTTAAGCCCACGAATGGCGCTTTTCCACTGCAGGGTCTCGCTCGGCGTAGTACGGTATGGCTAGGCCTCGTTAGGCCTTGTTAGGCCAGCCTGACTTTCTGCTGCGTTTCCATTACAGTTTAGGAACTGGGGCAGTAACTATAGTAACGCAGTGTAGGCGGAGCTGTGACCTCATCTTCAAGCGAAACACAAAACAACATCAGCCGTTAGCAGTTAGCCCTCAGAGCTCACAGCTCCTCATATCTGTTCAGAAACTAGACAGAAGTTACAAAGTACAAACCACAGACTGCCTGTGTCATGGAGAATACAGTCGCTGCTTTATTTATGTCTGTAGGCCGTTGTTGTGAGTGTGGACGGTCGGAGCATATATAACGTTAGCTTAGCCGATCTCCATTCAGAAAACACGCATTTTAAAAGGTGTTTCTCAGCCGTCTGTCTGCAGACTTGTCAAAGCATTCATTCATGGTTTTTACTAACCGGTATCAGTATGTTGTTACTTCGGCATCATTTTTAAACGTGTATTACAATTAATTCATTCATTTTTGTTTATAAGGTACCTGGTGTTTTTGAGAAAAATGCAACTGAGAAAGTGTTGTTCAGTATCTCAGTGCTGGTTATGAGATTGTAGTTTAAAAAATATATATACCTTATATGTTGAATTAATTGGATTTTATGTTTGTTTTCGCTACAATTAGCTTTTGAAATTAAGATGATTTAAAGGTCCCCTGTCAAACTGTTTCTCATCAATATATCACAGGTCTCAGATATATCCAGAGCCTGTCTCTGATTGGCTGAAACACCAAACAGATCATTGCAGCATTACCCATAATCCCCTCTGTTTCAGCCCTGTTTCCAAAGTGCTGATTCTCTGTCTGTTACTTTAGATGAAAATAAGGAGCCCCTCCCCACGCCCCTCTGAGAGACATTTGGTTACAAAGAACTCAATGGAGCTCTAGAGGAGATTCAGGTGATAAGGGAGGGCGGGGTTATCTTTGTCTCTTTCCACAGAGGAGACACATGTTGATGTAGAAGAGACATGAAGAAGAGGGGACACATGTTGATGTAGAAGAGACATGAAGAAGAGAGGACACATGTTGATGTAGAAGAGACATGAAGAAGAGGGGACACATGTTGATGTAGAAGAGACATGAAGAAGAGGGGACACATGTTGATGTAGAAGAGACATGAAGAAGAGGGGACACATGTTGATGTAGAAGAGACATGAAGAAGAGGGGACACATGTTGATGTAGAAGAGACATGAAGAAGAGGGGACACATGTTGATGTAGAAGAGACATGAAGAAGAGGGGACACATGTTGATGTAGAAGAGACATGAAGAAGAGGGGACACATGTTGATGTAGAAGAGACATGGAGAAGAGGGGACACATGTTGATGTAGAAGAGACATGGAGAAGAGGGGACACATGTTGATGTAGAAGAGACATGAAGAAGAGGGGACACATGTTGATGTAGAAGAGACATGAAGAAGAGGGGACACATGTTGATGTAGAAGAGACCATGAAGAAGAGGGGGACACATGTTGATGTAGAAGAGACATGAAGAAGAGGGGGACACATGTTGATGTAGAAGAGACATGAAGAAGAGGGGACACATGTTGATGTAGAAGAGACATGAAGAAGAGGGGACACATGTTGATGTAGAAGAGACATGGAGAAGAGGGGACACATGTTGATGTAGAAGAGCATGAAGAAGAGGGGACACATGTTGATGTAGAAGAGACATGAAGAAGAGGGGGACACATGTTGATGTAGAAGAGACATGAAGAAGAGGGGACACATGTTGATGTAGAAGAGGACATGGAGAAGAGGGGACACATGTTGATGTAGAAGAGACATGGGAAGAGGGGACACATGTTGATGTAGAAGAGACATGGAGAAGAGGGGACACATGTTGATGTAGAGAGACATGAGGAAGAGGGGACACATGTTGACTGTAGAGAGGAGGACATGAAGAAGAGGGGACACATGTTGATGTAGAAGAGACATGGAGAAGAAGGGGGACACATGTTGATGTAGAGAGACATGGAGAAGAGGGGGGCACATGTTGATGTAGAAGAGACATGAAGAAGAGGGGACACATGTTGATGTAGAGAGAGAGACATGGAGAAGAGGGGGGCACATGTTGATGTAGAAGAGACATGGAGAAGAGGGGACACATGTGATGTAGAAGAGACATGAGGAAGAGGGGACACAGGTTGATGTTTGAAGAGACAGGGAGAAGAGGGGGACACATGTTGATGTAGAAGAGACATGAAGAAGAGGGGACACATGTTGATGTAGAAGAGACATGAAGAAGAGGGGACACATGTTGATGTAGAAGAGACATGGAGAAGAGGGGGCACATGTTGATGTAGAAGAGACATGAGGAAGAGGGGACACATGTTGATGTAGAAGAGACATGAAGAAGAGGGGACACATGTTGATGTAGAAGAGACATGGAGAAGAGGGGACACATGTTGATGTAGAAGAGACATGGAGAAGAGGGGACACATGTTGATGTAGAAGAGACATGGAGAAGAGGGGACACATGTGATGTAGAAGAGACATGGAGAAGAGGGGACACATGTTGATGTAGAAGAGACATGAAGAAGAGGGGACACATGTTGATGTAGAAGAGACATGAAGAAGAGGGGACACATGTTGATGAAGAAGAGACATGAAGAAGTGAATAGGTGACCTTCAAGTGTTAAAACAAGTCATTGTTCTTCCTAGAAACGTGTAAGATACCTTTCTAGTTGTTTCTCAGTCAGGTGAGTCAGCAGAGGGTAAACTGTGTACTCATGCAGGACTTTGGCAACGTTTCCCCTGCAGAGTGGAGGGTGGAGGGACAGTAACTCAGCGTGCGCCTAAACAGAGCCACATGTCTGGCGCTTTAGGCCAACCAATCAACCTCTGCAGTCTGAACGTGGGCCCCCAGGAGCCCCATGGATAACTTTCCACCGGAGGAGGAGCTGGACCCCACCACAGCGTGCATTAAGAGTTTAATAAGTGTGCAGAGCCAACATAGAAACCTCCAGCAACACCGCACAGTGCCCATTAAACATGAAACTTGGCTCAGACGGCCGTAATAATGCAATAAATATGACCGTTTAATCGCTGGCGGGAGCCAACATAAATTCCAGAAACCGTTTTTTGGCTGCCTGAGTGAATTTCAGACCAAGTTTAAGTAAATATAACGCGGTAACATGGCCAGAAATGACTCGTAACACTTTATAAAACCAGTGCTAAAAATCCGAATGTGTTGTAGTTCAATGGTGGGGCAGAAATGTAACGTTTAAAGTGGAAAAAACTGAAAAAACATGTCAAAAACTGACGCTTTGGGATTACTCAAACATTAAAATGTTTATTAATAATTGTGATTAAAGGAGTCCTCTCCTGGCTGATGTTCAGGTGTATATCAGTATGTAGTGTCTCTACTTTAAAGAGTCCTCTCCTGCTGATGTTCAGGTGTATATCAGTATGTAGTGTCTCTACTTTAAAGAGTCCTCTCCTACTGATGTTCAGGTGTATATCAGTATGTAGTGTCTCTACTTTAAAGAGTCCTCTCCTGCTGATGTTCAGGTGTATATCAGTATGTAGTGTCTCTACTTTAAAGAGTCCTCTCCTGCTGATGTTCAGGTGTATATCAGTATGTAGTGTCTCTACTTTAAAGAGTCCTCTCCTACTGATGTTCAGGTGTATATCAGTATGTAGTGTCTCTCCTTTAAAGAGTCCTCTCCTACTGATGTTCAGGTGTATATCAGTATGTAGTGTCTCTCCTTTAAAGAGTCCTCTCCTACTGATGTTCAGGTGTATATCAGTATGTAGTGTCTCTCCTTTAAAGAGTCCTCTCCTGCTGATGTTCAGGTGTATATCAGTATGTAGTGTCTCAACTTTAAAGAATCCTCTCCTGCTGATGTTCAGGTGTATATCAGTATGTAGTGTCTCAACTTTAAAGAGTCCCTCTCCTGCTGATGTTCAGGTGTATATCAGTATGTAGTGTCTCTACTTTAAAGAGTCCTCTCCTGCTGATGTTCAGGTGTATATCAGTATGTAGTGTCTCTACTTTAAAGAGTCCTCTCCTGCTGATGTTCAGGTGTATATCGTATGTAGTGTCTCTACTTTAAAAGAGTCCTCTCCTGCTGATGTTCAGGTGTATATCAGTATTAGTGTCTCTACTTTAAAGAGTCCTCTCCTGCTGATGTTCAGGTGTATATCAGTATGTTAGTGTCTCTACTTTAAGAGTCCTCTCTGCTGATGTTCAGGTGTATATCAGTATGAAGGTCTCTACTTTAAAGAGTCCTCTCCTGCTGATGTTCAGGTGTATATCAGTATGTAGTGTATCTACTTTAAAGAGTCCTCTCCTGCTGATGTTCAGGTGTATATCAGTATGTAGTGTATCTACTTTAAAGAGTCCTCTCCTGCTGATGTTTCAAGGTTGTATATCAGTATGAAGTGTCTCTACTTTAAGAGTCCTCTCCTGCTGATGTTCAGGTGTATATCAGTATGTAGTGTATCTACTTTAAAGAGTCCCTCCTGCTGATGTTCAGGTGTATATCAGTATGTAGTGTATCTACTTTAAAGAGTCCTCTCCTGCTGATGTTCAGGTGTATATCAGTATGTAGTGTCTCTACTTTAAAGAGTCCTCTCCTGCTGATGTTCAGGCGTATATCACTATGTAGTGTCTCTACTTTAAAGAGTCCTCTGCTGCTGATGTTCAGGTGTATATCAGTATGTAGTGTCTCTACTTTAAAGAGTCCTCTCCTGCTGATGTTCAGGTGTATATCAGTATGTAGTGTCTCTACTTTAAAGAGTCCTCTCCTGCTGATGTTCAGGTGTATATCAGTATGTAGTGTCTCTACTTTAAAGAGTCCTCTCTGCTGATGTTCAGGTGTATATCAGTATGTAGTGTATCTACTTTAAAGAGTCCTCTCCTGCTGATGTTCAGGTGTATATCAGTATGTAGTGTATCTACTTTAAAGAGTCCTCTCCTGCTGATGTTCAGGTGTATATCAGTATGTAGTGTCTCTACTTTAAAGAGTCCTCTCCTGCTGATGTTCAGGTGTATATCAGTATGTAGTGTCTCCATGCTTTAATGTTCAAAAATATCTTTATTGTTCTCATACTGCCTGTGATGCAGCACCTCTTTTCACCCTCTGTCTGAAACCAGAGCCCAGTCTGCTCTGATTGGTTAGCTGGCCGGCTCTGTTGTGATTGGTCAACCGCTTAGAGATGTCCCGCCCCTTAGCCTATCATGTACAATGTGTTCGAGCACTAGCCAACAGGAGCGCACATTTTACATAGTGATGTCACTAGCTTTTGCAGACCATTCACATGCAGAACACCTATATAGCACACTAGGAAAGGGACTCTCAAATAAGCAGAATAGGGAACTTTCATATTAATTTGCACCTGTTTTAAAGTCTAAAAAGTCAAATATCTCTTACAAATATACACAAAATGTCCATCTGCACAATCTAGAATCTTCTGGTTTAACCTCAAACTTCTATCTCCATCATCTCTCCACGCTTTAGAGCTGTGGTTCGACCTGTCATCACCACAGCGCTCTCACTCAACCTTCTCCACGAGAGGAAGCTGCTAACGGTTCAGTGAATGAGCCTCTTTGTATTCTACGAAGGCCCTCTTTAAAGGAATTTCAGTGGAACGATTTTTTTTTAACTATAACTTCCTTTTTGTTCTCTTGGGAGTCCTTGAACATGTGGACCTTAAATAAAACAATAAAGAAAAATCACAATATACTGGAAACTTCAGGTGATTTTGAAGACGTCCATTGCTCAGAAATGTGCTTTGCTTATTGCTTCTTCACGTTGATGTTTGAGGTTTTCTGCTCAGTTTGACACAAAACTCCTGGGAAAGTGTCTGTGTTTCACTTAAATCTAAATGTTGTGAAATAACTACTTTGGAAGCTTTTAATTTAAAGGGGACCTATCATGCAAAATGCACTTGTTGATGTCTTCTCGACATCAACATGTGTCCCCGGTGTGTCAGGGAACTCACGCAGCGTCAGAAAATAAAACCCTCTCTCTTTTCCTCCGTACCCAAATCTCTAAAAACGGGGAGCAACGGAGCTGATCCAGATTTGGGTCCGATATGACGTCATATCTGAAATGTGGACCCACGGCCCAATCAGAAACGTTGCTATCAGAAACAATGCCCGACTGTTTTGTACGTAATATGGTCGTTGTTTACATTAGCATCGCTAACACTGAGAGCTAACATGCACTGGAGAGCATGTGTGTGAAGAAGCAGGAAGTAAAAAGGAACTCACCTTGTGGTATAACCGGCAAGAGAGAAAGCCTTTGAGCTCCAGACTGTTTCAGATCCTTGATAATCCATGATATGGCGTTTCATCACGGCAGCATTTAGTTTAGACGGTAGCTGCCGGGTCCCGCATGAGCTCAGACCCCTCCTTTTTTATTTTATCGATTTTAATTTAAAGCTTTATACCCAAATCAGCACTTTTGAAACAGGAAGTGAAATAGAGGGATATGAGGCGTGGCTAGAATGGGTGATTTTGAGGAAAACACTTCATAGACATGTTATTGATATATATTTGTATATATCTGAGACCAAAGCTATTGCCTAAAAATAGCATGATAGGTGACCTTTAAAATACAACTTATTAAAATGTGAAGACTTATGTAAACTTAAAAATGTACAGTATTGTAATCTGCAAATTCTGAAATAGGGGGAGAAAGAAATGGACGAGAGAGGAGGATATTCCGGCAATATTCCGGAGATTTTGAACTGAAAAATGTGCTTTACTTATTGTTATTTTAACATGGATGTTTGAGATTTTGATCCGATTTGTTTAAGTGCAGACTTTGACACTAAAAAGCTGGAAAGGAAAAGTTTCTTTGAGTTAAATCGGACTTTAAAATGTGCATGTAAAAGGCAACAATTGGCAGCAAATCGTGGAATAATATCCAATATACTTGAAACTTGAAACACTGGATTCAATTTGCATATTTATAAAGTCTGGATTTGAAACGGGGAAGACGTCCATGTCATTTAAAGATATTTTAACCATATCATTTATGGAAAAGTCTGACAAATTATTAATCAAAACAGATAATCTTTATATGTCTGAAAACATTTTAAATCATTTTGTCTACAACCTTAAGCAGCTGTTGTTTCCAACCAATAAAAGATCAAATAAACTTGTTCTACTCACAGATTTATTGTGCAGATTAAATGATTTTTCCTCAACTCGTCGTCTAGTTTTGAAAAGGTACAAAATAAATGCATAGTTCAAACACACTATGCAGAAGCAGATGCAATCTTAGTGAAATTCTCACAGCAACTTTTTTAACATATCTTACAAAAACAGTACATGTACATATATATTTTACAATAACACATATGGTATTCTTCTTCCAGGACTCTTTCTGGTTCAGACATTTCAATCTGCTCCAGCCTTCTAAAGAAAAATACCTAAGCGTTTTAAGGGTTTTGACAGAAATATGAAACCAAGTCAAAGAAAATACTGTTCATTTTGAGGTACCTTCATCACAAGTCCGGAAACAGGAGAGTGGGGATCACATATTTGAAATACTCTGGACTTCCAACATGAGAGCAGTGGTTAAACCTGGCGTGTGTTACTGAAATGAAAACACTAACAAACTAATATTTTAAACAAAAAAAAATGTTTTTATCCACTGGGTACGAGGTGAGCAACCAAAATGCTTATTATTCTCTCTCTCAAGGCTATGTTTTATTGTATTTCGTGCACCTGGGGAATGTTAGCGTTCGGGGAAAGAAGACGAAGAGTGTGAGCTACGTTCAGTAATTTTCCTTTGACCGTGTGTCCGATATTGGTTTGTTTCTTTATCAAACATCGTTGACCACAGAACGGACTCTTCTATGGTCGCAGAGATGAGCAAAGTTAAGCCTCTCATCGACATCATTTTGGGAGTTTTGTCGTCACAGTAAGAGTCTCCATCATAGGGGGTCTATGGGTGGTTAGGGGGGTCTATGGGTGGGTTAGGGGGATCTATGGTTGGTCAGGGGGGGTCTATGGTTGGTTAGGGGGGGTCTATGGTTGGTTAGGGGGATCTATGGTTGGTCAGGGTGGGTCTATGGTTGGTAAATGGTTGGTCAGGGGGGTCTACGGTTGGTCAGGGGGGTCTATGGTTGGTTAGGGGGTCTATGGTTGGTTAGGGGGTCTATGGTTGGTTAATGGTTGGTCAGGCAGGTCTATGGTTGGTTAGGGGGTCTATGGTTGGTTAGGGGGGTCTATGGTTGGTCAGGGTGGGTCTATGGTTGGTTAATGGTTGGTTGGGGGAGTCTATGGTTGGTTAATGGTTGGTCAGGGGGGTCTACGGTTGGTCAGGGGGGTCTATGGTTGGTTAGGGGGTCTATGGTTGGTTAGGGTGGTTAATGGTTGGTCAGGGGGGTCTATGGTTGGTTAGGGGGTCTATGGTTGGTTAGGGGGGTCTATGGTTGGTCAGGGTGGGTCTATGGTTGGTTAATGGTTTTTGGGGAGTCTATGGTTGGTTAATGGTTGGTCAGGGGGGTCTACGGTTGGTCAGGGGGGTCTATGGTTGGTTAGGAGGGTCTATGGTTGGTTAGGGGGTCTATGGTTGGTTAATGGTTGGTCAGGGGGGTCTATGGTTGGTAAGGGGGGTCTATGGTTGGTTTAGGGGGGTCTATATGGTTGGTCAGGGGGGGTCTATGGTTGGTTCAATGATTGGTCAGGGGGGGTCTATGGTTGGTTTGGGGGGGTCTATGGTTGGTCAGGGGGGGTCTATGGTTGGTTAATGGTTGGTTGGGGGGGTCTATGGTGGTTAATGGTTGGTCAGGGGGGTCTATGGTTGGTCAGGGGGGTCTACGGTTGGTCAGGGGGGTCTATGGTTGGTCAGGGGGGTCTATGGTTGGTTAATGGTTGGTCAGGGGGTTCTATGGTTGGTCAGGGGGTGTACGGTTGGTCAGGGGGGTCTACGGTTGCTCTATGGTTGGTTAGGGGGGTCTATGGTTGGTTATGGTTGGTTATGGTTGGTTAGGGAGGTCTACGGTTGGTCAGGGTGGTCTATGGTTGGTTAGGGGGGTCTATGGTTTGTCTACGGTTGGTTGGGGGGGCTTGCGGCGGTCGCCTCGTCGTTGCTGCTGTCCACCTCCTGCTCCATGGGGCTGTCCTCCTCCAGCTGCTGGCTGGTGTAGTTGGTGATCTCCAGGAAGCCGCTGGGCTCCACCACCACGTTGGACTGGCTGGAGTCGGGCAGGATGGAGTACTGAGGAATCACCTGCATGTGTTATTGACACGTGGGTTCAGTGACACGTCCCCAGTACGACAAAACATGCTAATCAATAGTGAACAGAGAGGTAGTTCTGCTAATAAAGTGTGTTTTTGGTTTCTTCAGACTGTGATCCTGGTTATTTAAAATGTTGAAAAATGTCTATTAAATCTGTTTAACTTTTGCAAGATGTGTTTTCATCTAACAATACTGTTGTGTCCTTGTTTGTATCTCCTGCTTTTACTTATCAGTTAAAATATAGGCTTCTTAGGGGTGCAACTAACACATTAGTTTTCTTTATCATTAAAAAATCTGCTGATCATTTCTAGATTCATTGATTCGACATAATATGTTTTGGCTTTTTGGTATTGTGAATTCGTTTTATGTCTGTACTGTTCTTCAGTCAGGGGCCATATTGAAAATAAGTTTAGACTTTACATATTATCCCTTAGTTGTCTACTATATCCATAAATAAAATCAAATCCCGTGGGTTTGATATGTGACAGACATATATAAATAAAGCTTTATTATTATTATTACATGCGTGATTTTGTGATATCTTGCTCACCTCGATGACTCCAGTCCTCCTTGCTCCTCTGCACTGTGAGGCCCGGCATGCAGCTGAACTTCGGGCCCTTGAGAGAGAGTGATGCGCCCCAGAGCTGCTGATAAACGGACCCGAATCCATCGCCACCGCCTGGTTTTTACCCAGGGGCCACAGTCACTGGAGGAATCCACCACCATGGGCTCCACGCTAGGGTCGATCTCCGCCTCCATCATGGAGATTTCAAGATGTCCGACACCGAGGGCTTCTCTCCAGACGGCCGCACGGAGCTGGACTCTGGACTAGTTTTTGCGGCGGCTTCGGCGCTGCTGAACACGGCGAGGAGAGATGGGAGCCTCCGAACGTGATCTTAGTGACGGTCGCGCTCTGAGTGATGATTGGCTGCTGGGGGAGGAGATTTGGAGGAGAAAGAAACACAAGAGAAGTTTTTTGTTGTTGTTGTTGTTGTCTTATCAAATCACCTTTAGCTTTTACATTTTCTGTTTATTATTTACATTCTTTTTGGCAGCATGTATGGCAATTAGGGCTGTCCCGAATACCATTTTCCGGGCTCCGGATATTCGGTAGTAAACGGCAGCGAATATTCGGCCGGCGCGGGGCGGGGGGGGGGGGCGTAGTAATCAGCAGCGAACCGCTTCAAACACGCATATTTGGTGTATTCACGGCATTCATTTTGTTATTTTACAGTATTGTTGTTTTATAGTTATTAACTCAATTTGTGTTCTTTGAAATTGAAAAGGATATCGCATTGTGTTTGTTCCTTTCGTTGCAGTTGTATATGTCTTAAGTGTAATTTGGCTTGGCTTCCTATTTATTTTGAAGGAGACTTAGCGCTGTTGACAGGAAGTTGTTGTTGCTTGGAAACAACGTGACGGAGATTAACGGAAAAAAGTAATATCTACATATAAAGACGGAGAAAGTAAACGATAACATTTATGGTTAAGTGTTAGCACTCCCCGAACAAGCTCTTACGTTGATATTGGAGATTTCAATAAATTGAATTTGAAAAAAAAAACGGGGAAAAAACAAACAAAACGAATAACGAAATTGAAACCGAATAGTACTTCAACGAACGAATATTCGGATATTCGGGTACAGCCTTAATGGCAATAAGCAGTAATTGCAGGTGTGTTGTTAGATCTTAAGTTTTTTTAAGTCTGTTTTCTTGCTTGTTTAGCTATACGAGCAATTTACAGGCAACACTTGCAAAACACTCTGTTGTGTCTGACATACAAACCCCTGCTGTGCGATGGAACACATGTCCCTACTCTCATGATTTTGTCCCCAGGAAGTGTCTCCACAGACTTTAAAAAAGACTCCTGATTTAAAAGGAAGTAAACTGTGTTTGATTGACAGCAGCTGGCAGGTTTTGCTCCTGATACTGAGGGGGGATTTTAGAGCAAGCAAAAAGTAAATCAACTTGTTCGGTAGCGTGTTTAGTACATCATCAAAAAACTCTCCTGTTCGGTTTCTGTTGTTTTATCAAAGAACAGCACATGACTTGTGATGTCGCGCAGTTGCATCATTTTTGTTGTGATAAAATTACTAAAAAATGTCTTTTAAAATAAAGCTAAAAATTAGTATTTATTCATAGCTTTTTATTTATTAATATACTCCGGTATTGTTCTTAAACATTTCTTTATTTTATTGAATTTTTTATTGAATTTTTTTTTTCTAATTATATATTTTTTGTATTTATTTTTCCTCAATGCAAGTCTTTGTACTTCATCATACTTTACAATGATACAATAAAATAGATATATATACAGAAACAGAAATTACCTTACTTTAATTGTTGTTATTTTAACGTCATTTTTTTTCTTTATTTTAATGTTTTTGTCCGTCTCTTTTCTATTCTGTGGTTTTTTCGGTACGTTTTGTCCTCAATGCAAGTCTTTGTACACTAAAATGTTGTGACTGATAAAATAGTAAACGTCCTGCTTGATGCCTTTATGATTTAGCCCAACTGTCAATACTGAATCATAGTGACACAGAAATGGAAAAGAGCAGCAGCGTTTATGCAACTCTAATAAAACTATAAATCATTGTGTTGTAACGTAATCAGTCTGCGGCGTGTTTGAGGAAAACATGATGATGTTTTATTGTATTTAACAAGGAAGGTAGGAAATACCCACAGCACCTTCACTCGTCATGCTTTCATCAAATACATAGAAAACGTCTGAATGGTAAACAGGAACTTCTACATTTCATCTTTTACGTCACATGAAGGCATGACTTGTACTATAGAGTGGTGTGTAAATAAGTCCTCAACCAGGAAATGATTCAGCATTAAGCACTTCCTGTTATCTCGTATCAAAATCAACCGGTTTAAGAATGGCTTTATTGTTAAAAGCTGTGGTTTACACAAGCTAAAGAGATGTTATTGTTCTACGACATAAGCACGTCAGTAAATACCGCCACTGATGAATTTAAAAACGGCGGTGTCTAACAAGTGTCTAAATGAGACGACTAAAACTTCATCACGGGCCAACATTAGCCACCTTTAGCTTAGCGGTGGTGACGTGAAGTCATGTGACCGGTGCTGTAGTTCCTTTACAGCCCAACAATTAGCCACCATTAGCTTAGCAGTGGTGACGTGAAGTCATGTGACCGTGCTGTAGTTCCTTTATAGCCCAACATTAGCCTCCTTTAGCTTAGCGGTGGTGACGTGAAGTCATGTGACCGTGCTGTAGTTCCTTTACAGCCCAACATTAGCCACCATTAGCTTAGCAGTGGTGACGTGAAGTCATGTGACCGTGCTGTAGTTCCTTTATAGCCCAACATTAGCCACCCTTTAGCGTAGCAGTGGTGATGTGAAGTCATGTGACCGTGCTGTAGTTCCTTTATAGCCCAACATTAGCCGCCTTTTAGCTTAGCGGTGGTGACGTGAAGTCATGTGACCGTGCTGTAGTTCCTTTATAGCCCAACATTAGCCGCCTTTAGCTTAGCGTGGTGACGTGAAGTCATGTGACCGTGCTGGTCGTTCCTTATAGCCCAACATATGTAAATTCCTGCAACACTGTAGTATCAAACAAATATACATTTTTTGAGACAATTTGCTCACCTCACCTGGCTGGAGGAGGTCTTCTCGGTGCTGACGGGTGATGCGCCTGCAGGGGGGGAGGGTGAGACATGGGGGTGTGCAGGGGTCTGTGGAGGGACGTTGGCGCCTGTTGGAGTTTTGGGAGCTGTGGCGTCACCAGGGTTTTGATTGGCGTTCCTTGAATCACGACTTTCACTCCTGAGCAAATGCTGGTGCAGTTAGGGTCTGTCTTTGGGGCTCGGGGTCAAAAGTTTGGGCTGAATCTGCTCCCGTAGTTTGGGGAGTTTCTTAGTCAGAGTGAGTGTGGAGGGGAAGGCGGAGGAAGAGGAAGGCTGGAGGATTTGAGGTTTGCTTTGGAGTTGTGGCGGTGGTTGGGTGGAGGTGGAAATGGAGTAATTTGGCCCGAAAGAAGCTGAGTTGCTGCAGATGGAGGGCTTTTTTGTTGGTCTGCAGCTGGTTGGCTGGAGCGATAAAATAAGCCGGTTTGAGGGTCCAGGGTGTCGCCCTCCAGCTCCCCCACCTCCAACACACTGTCTGTTTTACCGCTGCTGTCAGAGGGCTGAGGGAAAACAACAAGAGGACACTTTTACTTTAATTTACAGGAAGACAACAGGACATGGTATTAAAACACAAATAGCATTGTATAAAGTTCATGAACTTTGTATAAGATCAGAAAGGAAAGAAGACAATGAGAAGGAGAGGGTTTGTATACTGTTCCTTTTGCAAATGTTTACTACTCCCTGTGACTGCAAGTCTATTTCATTGCAACTGGTGAAATGTTCTCAACTGTCTTCGAAATAAAGAATGGTAAAAATAAAGAAATAGCAGTGGGGAAAAAATCACAATATTTTTTATTAGATATCGACATTTTTGAGACGATATTGGAGAGTTGAAAATAGCTGCTTTCAAAAAATATGAACACTGATTATTTTAATAAATGATGATCATATATAATGTGGATATAATATTGATTTATTGACCATCCCAAATTTAAGAGACTCCTTGACCCCCATATACATAATTATCTTCCTTAATATCCATATACGTACATTCAGCTACTCCATGTTTTACCAAATGCTACTAAATATTTGATATTCTTATAACATTACATACATTACATGTTAGACGCTTTTATTATCCAAAGCGACTTCCATACTCAATACTGGGGCAATCCCACAGGAACAATTTGGGGTGAAGTGTCTCAGAGACACAACAACATGCTGACTGCATGGGGTTTGAACCTGTGACCCCCTGATTCCAATACCAAGGCTCTATCCACTGCGCCACTCGCCTCCCCCTATAATCCCTATTTATTATTATTACTATTAAGGTCATAGATTTACATAACATTTTTAATCAGTAAATGATCCGAGTACTTATATTGAACTTTTTAAATCTCAGCTAAAACGTACTTCTTTGCACTGGCTTTAAAACTAGTTGAACATAACATTTTGATATGTGTTTTTATACGTTTCTAGTTATTGACGTTGTTGTTGTTGTTGTTGTTGTTGTTGTTAGTTGGATGGTGGGAGATTCTAGCAAGAGATATGGATACAAAAAAAAGGTGTTTTAAACAGCAAGCTGACAGCCCCGCTCCTGCCGCTCGCTTGCGGCAGACCACGTTTGAAAGTTGCCGGGGAGACGCCTGGACAACAGCGATAGCTAAATGGGGGGGCTACAGCTTAACACTGTGGAGGACGAGGGGCTGCGTTAGATCAATCGGATCGCATTCAACGTGTCGACTGCACATCACAGCGCATTATTGTGACCCACAGTGGGAACTTCAGTCTCATGCTTTGACTGTTATGAAGACAGAGGAGCGGCATTTGTAAACAGGCTTTCTGTTTGAGCAACTGGCTCAGTGCACAGAAGTACACAGGGTCGGGAGAGAGTCTAGAGAGAGAGAGAGAGAGAGAGGA